>OU862934.1:23316188-23916188 GCA_917880885.1 Limnephilus marmoratus | reverse complement strand
ATCTTTCTCATTGTAACTGCCCTGCACGATCGTAGGAACAACTTTCGACGAAATGTGGATTTTGTGGAATAAATTGTGAAATTAAACCAATTAATCAAATAAAATTTATTTGCGCCCGCCGCGCTGGGTCGGATTGTATTGTATCCCTCGACCAGGAAGGCTTTCAAGCATATTATTTTATTTTATTTGTTTTTCGAATAACTTATGGGTAAAACCTCAAATTGTAATATTCAATCATTGAAGATAATATTAGCGACTCTCAATCAAAAACTAGAAACAGAAAAAATCAGAAATTGATTCGGTCGCACCTGGAAATTGAACCCAGGATCTTAACCTTCCCTTTGCCACTGAGGTAATTCGACCCCATCTTCTTCGGTCGTATTTAACTTCGACTAAGAACTATTGATGACCGGACAACTCAGAATGAAATCAACTCAGAACCTCCTTAGAAAAATCATTATAAGTGATGAAAAAAATGAAAAATTGGTTAAATAGCTTACTTCAGGTTATGGGCTATTTTAAAATTATTTTTTCATAACTTTTAACCCGTTTAATCACAGGAGATGATATTTTCCCAACGCACATAGGTCTCATATAAAACGTTGTAACTCCCTTACTATCATAGTTAAAAATATATTCTAATCGGTGTTAGAAAGGAGAAACACCACGCTTTATATTCCAATCTAAAAAATAGCCACCAAAAAAGTAAAATGTACACTTTTATATTTACAAAGTTTTGAATCGCTAATTGAAAAAAAAAAATGGAAACTTTTTTATAAATTATTTTTACATAGAGCGACAAAAAAGTGAGGTTACAATATGTGTTTGTTGTACATTTGTCTAATGAAATATGTGTGTTTTTATTTTTTTTTTAATTATCAGTAACTTTAGTTAGAAAAAACGTTAGGTGAGTCATTTTGAATACTTTTTTATGTTTGTGTGCTAATTTTTAATAATAAAAAAAATGTTTATTTCGAATTCTTTAATTTGAAAGCGTATTTTATCACCTTTCTACAACAGTTTTTGGTTTTTAAATGTGTTCAGAAATAATCCAAATATTTGCATTTTATTGCAAAGCGAAAATATTTTGACCATCTGAAAAAAAGATAATTGCCGAGCATTTAATTGAAATCGGCCATTACTTTGGATTTGTTCCTGAAGTCCTGGGAAGACCCAAAACTTATAGAGCACGCCTAATTACAGAGGCAATTGAAATTCATAAAAATCCCATTAACATTAATAGAGACGACGGAGCTAAGCTCAATAGTTCTTGTTATCCGGTAATTGACGGTTACACCAAAGCTAAATGCAGAATCTTCAAGTATACCATAATGTCAGCTCGCAGTGGAGTGGAGCTGGCAACACGGTATTGCTTCGAAGTACTTAAGCACACATTTTACCACTAAAGTTAGCCTCCCAAAAACTGGGCGTACTGTACAGGGCCCGCAGATACTTTAATAGTACACAGCTGCTAACCCTGTACAAATCACAAGTGCGCCCCACGGATGAATTTGGCAGCCAATCCGGATTGCAATCTTTAGAGCACAGGCGTCGGGTGGGAATGCTATCCTTGTTCTAGTCGGGAAACACGCCAAAAGCGTGCCCAACATTTGTACACAATTGACATTTGTCACATGAGAATAGGTCGTTTCTTCGACTCGTTCTTGTGTTCAACAGCCCGGCTGTGGAATAATTTGCCGGCCTCCGTGTTTTCTCCTTCCTACAACATGAGTCTCTTCAAAACCAATGTTCATTCCTTCCTCTCCTCAAAAAGACCCTCCACACAGCATCCCAGATGACATAGGCCCTGAGGGAAATTATTTTCCTCAGGGCCTCCTGTGTGGAGTTAATGTAAAAAAAAAACTAACATTTACACATCTGCCCTGATGATGGACACTGTAACGCTGTCCGAAACGTTGGCTAAAGGAGGAGGTAGCGCAACACGGCATAACACCCCAAAAACAAATTACTTTTGAAAGAGGTGTAGAGTTGACTTAATTCTGAGTTGGCATGGAGCCGAACTATCAACAAGGGGGAATGTCATAGTTACTGCTGGTATTTCAACGGAAGAGGCTTTAAATAACTGGTGTTAATAATCCCTTCACCGCTGTTGCAAAAGCAGAAGGTACGAAAGAACGAGCCTATCATTTATAAACGATTTACACTGCTTAATGAAAACAAGTTGTTCTTGAACTTAACTATTCTGTTCCTTTCTACAACACAGAACTCTTCAAGAACTAGAATTGGTCCGTGCTTTCTTTTAAAATACGATACAAATTTTTATTAACTTACATGCTAAAAAAAGGCTTTTACATAAAATAGCTGATGATATGATATAATAATAGGTATTTGTATTGTTAATAGATATTTATAAATTGCACATTCCTACATCATACTTGGCTTTTCATGTTTTCATCATTAACAAAAAGGTCAGTGCACAGTTGTAAATTCCGGACCCGGAATGCAGTTGGTTTTCAGCAGTGCCTCTAATATACGGAACACATAATATAATGGTATAGGCGTAATAAATAATTTAAATGAAATTGAAATTAAATCAAATAATTCTAAAAAATCTATACGAAACCTGAAACAGAACAAGAAAATGATATATTACGTTGATGGGTTTAACCTTCAAAAGTTATTCCAGATGTGTCTAGATAGTGTCTCGGATGTGTTTATCCGAGACACTATCTACTTTACAAATAAATTCATTAGAACTTTGTAATCATACAAAAAGATAGCTGCCAAAAACAAGGAGAAAATTAGTTATTCTGAATTTGAAATAAGAGATCGATAAAAATGTCAGAAAAAAATTTAGGTCCTAATTGCTGAGTTGTTTGGCCCTGTGTCCTGGTAAGAGAAGTGATCCTGGGTTCGTGTCCCAGTTGCGACCGTTACCTTTTTATTTTTCTGTATCTTGTTCTGTTTCATGTTGCGTTTAGATTTATCAATGAATGAATGAATGCATTCTTAACCGGTTTAATCACAGGAGACCATATTAGTCCCAGCACACGTAGGTCTCGTCCAACAAGTTTTGTCTCCTTTACTATCATAGTGAGAAATATGATCTAAACGGCATCGGAAAGAGAAAACAACACGATATATATTTAAATCTAAAAGTTAACCACAAAATAATTTAAATGTACACCTTTATGAAACCAAAATTTCCGACCGCAATTAGAAAAAAAAATTAAACATTGTGAATTTTAACAATTATTATAAGCAATAATTATCAGCCTGAAACACTCATCTACATTGAAAAAATCTTCCGAGAAAAGATACTTGCCGCCAACGGGACTTGAACTCGTGTCCTTCTGATTACCGGTCAGGTGCTCTGACCACTGAGCTATGGCGGCTTATCTAATACCCGCCAAATAATTCAATATATACTAGTGTTTCATTCAACAATTACTGTTTATTTCATTTTTCCACCTGAAAACAGCCAACTTTATTTTTGTGAGAGAGACACTGTTAGTGTTAAATCTCTCGCTAGGTGGCGTCGAGACAAATTATGTCTACGTTATAAACGTTAGTTCATCAATTAAAAAAAATAATTGTGAATTTTGTATTAATCATTTCTATATGAAACGACAAAAATGTGAGGTTACGAAAACATTTGTCTAATAAACTATGTGTGTTTTTTATGTTTTTTCGTTTGTGTGTTTTTAACTTTTTAAAGTCTGCATTAAAAAAATTACATTTAAAAAAATACATGGTTTTTTCTAAAAATAAAAATTGAAAGCGTATTTTAATACCTTTCACAGTTTTTAGTTTTCTGATACGTTCAAATTTCATAATTTATTGCAAAGCGTAAATATTTTTACCGTCTGACAAAAAACAAAAATACAAATAAAAAATACAGGTAGTTAACCAAATAAGGAACTCCAGTGAAAAATATTCTGGCTTTAAAAAAATATGTTCATATAGAGCAAGAAACGCTGATTCTGAATTTATAAATTTTATTTAATAATATTAAACACCGAGTTTTTAAAAAATTATTAAAAAGTACATTTTTAATCGGGTCGTAAAAACACGCCGTCAAGTTGACGTCACTAATCGACGTAT
Organism: Limnephilus marmoratus; assembly: GCA_917880885.1. Taxonomy (NCBI): domain Eukaryota; kingdom Metazoa; phylum Arthropoda; class Insecta; order Trichoptera; family Limnephilidae; genus Limnephilus; species Limnephilus marmoratus. The sequence goes on along the minus strand of OU862934.1, from coordinate 23,912,123 downwards.
CGTGACGTCACCGTTAAGTCATTGTATGGGAATGTATGACATGACACCAGCCATCGTATTAATGTATTTGTTTATTTACATACTGTTTATTGAGATTTAGTTGTTGTGTTTATTAAAACATTATTTAGGCCTAAATAATGTTTCAAAAATAAAGGTGTTTCTTATTAGTTTATCTCTATTATTGAAAATATTCAAAAAGTACTGCACAAAAAAAATTGTAATGCTATTTCTAGGGAGAATACTTCGAACAGCGGAATTCAAAATGGCGGCAGTAGATCAGCTGATTGCCCGATCCTATACTATTTTTGCAGGAGTGATGACATCACACGATTCACCATACATACGGTGGTTTTCGGGGGGCCTTGAAAAATTAAAACTTTGACAATTTCTTTAACTATTAAAACTAACTCTAAAAATAAAAATAAAAATGCAGTTATTTTAAGTTAGAAGGTCATTCATTATTCATAAAAATAAAAACATTGGACTGGAGTTCTCTATTGGAAGCATTGCTGAAAACCAGATGCATTCTAGGAAAAATCCTGAATTGTAACTGAGCACTGACCTTTCGTCAATAGAATCAATGAAAAAAGACCAAAATATTTAATATTGAAAAAAAATCTTTTGGTGACTAAACGTTTTATTATTATTATATAAATCTGTAAATTATTTCGATTTTTACGCATTTTAAACTGTATACTCCCATAAACATACAAAATATTCTGATATTATTTTAAGTAGTGAACCTTTTCTCACGCCATGTGGTAAGTGGTAAGTGGCAAGCGGTAAGTGGTGAGAGGTAAGGGTTGAGTAACCATGTCAAGAGTGCAGAGGTGTCGGGTTCGCTTCCCAGTGCAAGCATGAACGATATAAACTGTATTATTATTCCAATTCACACAGTGATCGCAAATCTTTTCGAAGACAAACATATCGCTGTCTTTTCGTCGGATGATATGGATAGTCAACTGTTTAAATGCTTTAATCATTTCAGAAATGAGCTCAAACTGGCAGAGGTAGAACATCTTATTTGACGCTTGATAACAATTATTAGAGTTTTTGAAAAATTTTGATGTGTTTTTTAATTTTTATTTTATTATACACCCAGAGGGCTTTTACACAAATAAAAAAGGCGGTACAACTTTTTTACGCACCAGATTTAAATGTCCGGGTTAAATTTTCCCCACAGGAAAAACTAAACCCTTTCACACACTTCCCCAAATGATCATCTAGTCAACCCACGCTATGCAATTGCACTATATAAGTATTATAAATACAAAACAATACAAGAACAACATGTCAACCTACTAGAGACCAAATGGGAATATAATTCACCGACTCCAGATATTTTCATATCAGAGGGTTCGGCTCTGTGGCATTTCTAATTGAACCTATAAATCCTACTGATCCCTCAATATAAATATTTAAAAAATCCTTTGTAATCCTACATGTATTTAAAATGACTGATTTTTGCATTTTTATATACAAATTCTTTGACAAATCTAATATGCTTAAATTTTGAATCAGATTCCTAGGTATTATGCCAGTGGCCGAAATAACAAATGGCAATATTTTTATAGTCCGAGAATGCCAAATTCTTTTAATCTCCTTTCCTAAATCTGTGTATTTTCTTATTTTTTCAGAAATAGTTTTTTGAATATTACAGGAATTTGGAATAGCTACATCAATGATATAAGTTATTTTTTTAATTTTGTCATGTAAAACTATATCAGGTCTATTATGACTATTTGTTCTGTCTGTTAGTATAGTTTTATCATAATATATTTTATAAAACTCATTTTCTAAAAATGAATTTGGTTCATATTCATAATATGGTACTATATTACGGCAGTCAATCAAGTTATGTTTAATTACCAAACTTTGGTGAATTATTTTTAAAACCTGATTGTGCCTAAATGTATACTCGGAAGGTGCTAATATAGAACATCCCGATATAATATGTTCTATAGTTTCGGGAAAAGCCAAACATTTTCTACATATTCTTTGACAAATCTAATATGCTTAAATTTTGAATCAGATTCCTAGGTATTATGCCAGTGGCCGAAATAACAAATGGCAATATTTTTATAGTCCGAGAATGCCAAATTCTTTTAATCTCATTTCCTAAATCTGTGTATTTTGTTATTTTTTCAGAAATAGTTTTTTGAATATTACAGGAATTTGGAAATTATTATATTAATTTAAATTATTTATATTTAAATTATTATATTAGTTTATTAATTTAAATTATTAAAATTATTTTTATTTTTTATTATTATTATTATTATTTACTAGCCGGTTCCCGGCATGCGTTGCTATGCCATTTAATAAAGAAATTGTTTCTCCCTGCGTGTCCTTTCCCATTTGTCGCGTTCCCACTCCACCTCCTCAACCTTCCCTCTCCCCACACCATTCCCCCTTTCCCGTGAACCCCTCCCGAGTTCCCCCTCCCCCCTCCCCGCTCACGCATTCCGTACATTGAGTTTTCAAACATTCAAACAGCTCGCATTGCAATTTTTTCATACAAATTTCATGATGCCAGAGCTCACCAGTAGTTTTATAAAAACCTTATCCTGACAATAACGAACACAAAAATAAAAGAATTATCCAATTTGGTGCAGTCGTTCGGAAGATATGCGCGTACATACATTTCGGGGATTCGTTTTTATTTATAGAAAGAAAAAAGATTATATCCGTCTCAGAATAGACATCGTCTAGTGAGGCGGGTTACTTACTTGTTTTAATATGATCATATCATATCAATAAACGCCCGGGTTGCCGGCAATTCAATCAAAATTTTAATTAAATAAAAATAAAAATTACGTTTATTTATTTTTAATTGTTTAGAAATTATTACTATTTTCATCCGAAAGAAAATTAGATTTCAGGGGGCGTATTTCAAATTTTTTGTCAAATTTGCGTATTGGTAGAGTTGGGCCATGTGCCCTAAGTGAAAATCATTAAGTTAAAAAATGTTAACCTAAGGATCAAAATTAACAATTTTTTTTGAGAGGGAGTGAGATTCACAAATCCTGCAATTATTTAATATCCCGTGATTTTTCACGGGTCTGCACTATTTCTACATAAAAGTACTGTTCTATTACAATGAATATAAGAGCATACATAAAAATACTTGGCTAATTTTTATATCGTCATATTTGTGAATTATCTCTGATCAGATCATGAACAAACATTATAAATAGTTCTGAAATGTCTTCCCATAGAGATTGCATATCTATTGTTGGTACTATACAATTATACAGTGATAGAGAAACGCGAAATGATGGCAGATATTATGAATTTACCATAAATTATAATAAGAAAAATGATACGGTGGCAACAAAATTACATTGAACGTAACAGATTATGAATAATGATTTTACAACATAAACCGTGTTCAAGTAAGTACCCGCTTACAAGTGCAAAAAACCTTATTATCAAGCATTAAACACCATTAACGTAGATTAAAGAACCTTCGTTAATTATTAATATATTCATTGCAGCCTTCGTTAATTAGCGGTGTTGAATATTGATGACTTGTTGATAATTGATGATTCTGCACTGCGTTCTGTATTCTGGCAACCTTCTTGATGACGAAAGTCTACTGTAACCGTGATCTAAAATTGAACATAAGAAGCATGAAGAAGAACTTCGACGATCGAATTTTAATGAAAATTGAAGTGAGTACTCGAGAGGAAAGAAGTTTAGTGGGTCGCCCAGGAAATGTTTTAAAAACCAATTTTTTTTACATTAGCTTCCTGTGTCATTTTTGGAGATGCTGGGTGGAGGGTTTTTTTATAGAAAGGTAGGAGACCAAAAGTTCTGGGTAGCCACTGGAGCGCTTTTTGCCGCAATATAGCACTATTTAAAATATCTCGGATTGCTTTGCTGCCAAAAATCCTACGAATATGTGATAATCAACAAAAATATTTGAATTCATTGGCTATATAAAACTATAATCTATAACTATATAGAACTGTAATACCCAAATGAGGTAAAAATTGCGAGGCGCAAATGACGCCGATCTATTTATTTGTATAAAGAGATTTAAATTCAGTAATTTAAATGATTCCCCTCTTTAAGGCATTGAAATATCTAGAAAAAAAAAATTAAAAAGTTATTTTAAAATTGTTTCAAAGTTTTTAAAACTCGTTTCTGACCTCAAACTCAACGGAGGATCACTCCGAAATTTGATTGCTTTGTCCCCAAAATGCGCAACATTCGTACCATGAGTTCATGAGTCTATTCGACGTATCAGACATCTGGTTGAGAATATTTCACTACGCTATGATTCATGTGATCAAAATCATAGACACATCGTCACCTATTGCGAAAATGACTACTTACCTTTAAAATAATCAATATTATCTATGATTTATAGCGATAATGTGCCGAGTTACGATATTGCAAATTCCTTCACCAAACGCCTCACTGTAGGAGTAGATAATCGTACCTTTACATGAAGGTTTGCTCCTATCTATGCTATAAGTAATAATTGCCTTGTTTTCTTGACGAACACTCCACTGTTGAAGAAATGATAGTTCTTGTGTTTGCAATCCCGTGGGATTTAGGCAATATTAGATACGTGAACAGCACAAGAGTCCCAACTGTTACCAACAGTTGAGAGACAGTGAGACTGTCATCTCTAATAGGGGTGCTTTGTGAGTCTGAAGATAGTGGTAAAGAGATGAAGATAGGAAACAGAAAGTGGGGAAGTACCTACATGACTATTCAGATTTCGTTCAATTTGGGAGGTGGGAATGGGTATCACAACCCCTGAATCATTTATTGGATAACCTACACCTTTGCCATAGGTCACCCGATTGGTTTGCTACTTTAGTGATTTAGCAAGGGTGCCCGGGTTCACGGGGTGAGGTTTGCCTATATCTTGGCAGTAGACCAGGACACCCTTCAAACATGTTTCCTTCCCAGAACACTCCTCTCCTTTCTTTTCTTTAAAAAATTCCCCCACACAGCATCCTCAGATGATATGGGCTCTGAGGAAAATTATTTTCCTAATTGCCTCTTGTGAGGAGCTCAAGTAAAACAAAAACACAGCTAAAGTCATTTCAAGCAACCATTCTAAATGGTGGTCTTACACCAGGGCGCTACTGAAAGTATCTAATACTGTAGAGGTTATTCGTAACCATAAAATATTTATATTTTATATGCTTGATTGACACTCTCAGCATGATCGTTGTTAAATATACCATTCAAAATCGAAACATTGTTCGTGAAATGGCTTTAGCCATGTTTGGTGACCAGATCTGAATACATATTGCCAATCTTCCCCTTTCTCACCTTCCTACCCTCTTTAATACCTTCAGCCTTACAACATACCCCAGTCAGGGCTGAAATAGTCTCAATGGTTCCAGGCGATTGAAAGCATTTGGGACACTTGAGCCATATTCACATTCTCATATCCGTATTCTCGAGAAAAACACTAGCTCCTAATGTAGTCACAGTAGCCTAAAGGCTTATTATTTTATTTATCTTTCTTTGTTTTCTCTTTACTATTACCTCTATTTTATCATTTGTTTATTTGTTTTTCATTTGTAATTATATTCACCTGTTTTTGTAATGTATGTCTTCAAAGAATGTGTGGGACTGCACTAACCTCCCCACATACCGGAATAAATCTTCAGACTTTATGTCCGGATTAAATCTTCCCCACGGGAAAAACTAAACCCTTTCACACACTTTTCCACAAATGATCATCTAGCCAATCCACGCTATGCAATTGCACTATATAAGTATAATAAATACAAAACAATACAAGAACAACATGTCAACCCACCAAAGAGCAAATGGAAAAATAATTCACCGACTCCAGATATTTTCGTATCAGAGGGTTCGGCTCGGTAGAACTCCTAATTGGACCGATAAATCCCACTGATCCCTCAATATAAATATTTAAAAAATCTTTTGTAATCCTACATATTAATATTATTATTTTAAAGAACATGTTTTAAAATCAAAAACCCATATTAATAATTCACAAATTTGAAAGAGCATTGACCAAACGTAAAAAAAAAACCTTTTTTCAAGACGGTCGTCAGTGTGTATTTTTAATGCAATGAGCTTCTGTTATTGTACAGTAATTAGTACTGCTAATATACGTGCTTGTGTAGATAAAAAATCACCTTCATTTCTCTAATGATGATATCGCAATAAGTGCTACAGGTGCGTTACCTAAGATATGTAACTAATTATTTAATTATATTAAAGTTCATTCCAGTATTTAATGACCTAACAGTGATATTAACTATTATAGTTCTGCCAACGATAAAACTAAAACAGTGTGAATGAACGCTTTTAAAATTACTGTGACGTTTCACGGTTACGGTATCGTGCCGGCATCAAAAGGCAATAAACGTACGTTCCTTATCACGACAATGCTGCAACTCTTTCAAAAGATGAGATACACAATGTTCGTAGGATTGTAACCTCCAAAGGATAAAAGTCATCATTCTCTTGCATCTTTCTCATACACGGCACCATGACGTCTCCGTAGACCCCTACAATACTACTAATCGTAACGATAATTTTGAAGGCATGGAATATAGTTACAAGGATAATATTGAAGTGTGAGTGAATTCCAAAAATTCAAAAACTTCAAATGTCAATGCACTGATGGTTTTGCTTTTGTTCTTAAGGGCCCGCAACCCAGATTTGTACCAATTTATTACATATTTCCCTTAAACACGGTAAGTTTTAAGGCTCTTAAAAAAATATATGTTATTCTTGAAGATAATATCTAGACTTTGCCCGCGCCGAAACCCAAATTATATAAAATTCCCTCAATAGAAAAAAATCGCAAAGTATGCTCCAAAAATTATTATTAACACGTTTGTTTCAGTTATTTTACAAGTTATATGTATGAAAAAAATCATAGTGTTTCTTTAAATGCTGTTTAAGATAATGCTCGTGAGATTTTTGCTCTATTTTAAAGGAGTCGTGTTTTATTAAACATTTTCGCAATTTTCGCATCGATTTTGTCGCTGTAAAAGTTAGCACTCTCCTCTAACATTCGTAATTTCGTATCTCTCCATCTTCTTCTTTTTGGGCCCGGTTGCAGAGCCTTAAACATTTAATGCTGCAGCTCTTTCTTACACACTAAATAACAACGGTCGAGAATGAGACAAACGGTGAACGTATGTCTGCACCCCCCAAAGGAAACATAAAATCATTGTTATACATCTCCCTCACATGTATAAAGAAAATGAAACGCAATTCCCGTCGCAAAAAAGTAGTAGGTACTTTGAAGGAAACAGTCACAATTATTTTGTGTATCTCACCATTATTTAATGTGTAAGAAAGAGCTGCAGTATTATAGAGATAAGGAATTTTTGTTTATTTATGATTTCGGTACATTTGGAAAACAGGCAACACTATTACATACATCTGTAAAATAAATCACACATAGACAGAAATAACTATTCACATACGACCCAACCCATATAAAATGAATGAAAATAATAGAATCCTGTCAAATTTAACTCCATAAATAGATTAGACAGAATTTACTTCTTTATTTCATCTCCTCCAACAATTATAAGATAACTCTCTTTAAAAGATTTACCCACCCTTACAATCAATCACCTTTCTGTTTTAATTTCGATTCAAATTAATATGTATTTTACCTTAAATACTCTTGAAACTACGATATTCATTTATATACTTGTACACCTGTCTCGACACATGTATATCCTAGTGAGACAGGCATCAAACAAAGCCAATGTATGTATACTTTTTTAGACAAATAAATAAAAACAACATAACTATAACATAACTAAACAACATAACTATCACAACACAACAATCATTTTTAAATCCGTAGTATTCAATTTGTAATATTTTCTAATAACACAGACCTGTCAATGGCTGAGTTGGCATCGCGTTTGGGTCTCACCCAGGGGTTGTGTGTTCAACTCTGCTGGCCAAGTCCTTCATCATGGCACAACCAACATTTTCCGCTCAATGTGCTAGAAGATTTTCAAATACTGTCAGGTTTTTTCGTAACCCGAAAATGTTTGTCTTTCTTTTGAAGACAAGAAAGACAAAAAAAAATATTTTAAAAATCTCGGTTTAATAATTCACCATTTTGAAAACTGGACCAAATTGGTTTGAACAAAACTGTTTTTTTTATATCTATGTAAAATGCACCAATTAGATTAAAAAAATACAGGAATTAAATGGAAATCAATCTCGCCAGGTCGCCACTGCCTTACTACTTTTAGGTTAAAGTTCATTTAGTACACGCTATGTCTCTTTTACCCTTACCTGACATCCTATGCCGCCATCCCATTTGAATTTCTTAGGAGAATGAATGGGCTTTTAGATCACGGGCACGTAAAATTAAATTTAATGTTCTATTTTATTATTGTATGATTGCACCAAACTTATCGTTGGTAGATTTATACAGCACGAGATCCAGACAAGTCGGGTTTTGGTGCTAAACAAAGCGGTAAAGTTTCGTAAATTAAATATAATAACTGTGGAGAAAAAAATCACTTATTGCAAAAATACAGCGGAGCCGCAGTAACGATGGGAAAATAAAACATTGCGAAATGTTCATAGAAAAGTGAAGCCAAGTGTTTTTAAAACCATTCGTGATATTGATTCCGTACTAATATAATTGTTTTTTTTTATTATTATTAAAAATAATTTTTTTTTTTTAGTAAGTAATATAATAAAAACAAATCATCGCCTCAGTTCTTATTTGTCCAACAGACCATTTTAGTTTTGGTTCAATCTCCACTTTAAACTAAAAAATAAGGTATAAAAAATGATAGTTAATCACTTAACTAAGAATTATTTAAACTTATGAAACCTTTACCTTTACGGAAATTGCTTTATCTTATACCTATCATAATGTTTCATTGAAATAATGAAAGAAAACCTTTCTCTCGTCTAAAATTTTCTAATGGTCTGTTGGACAAATACGAACTAAGACGACGAAATATGAAACTTATTTCCACTTAATTTATTTGTGACCGTAACCGGTTTCAGCCTATTACTCTGAAGATCGCCTTAACAGGCTGAAACCGGTTACGGTCAATAATAAATTAAATGAAAATAAGTTTCGTGTTTTGTTTTATTATAATGGATTTCCACCACGAATTGTCCGTGTCAAAAATAGAAATCAAAAAAATATTTTTTGATAGAATTCTTAATAATTTGTAATAAATTAAAAATTCTAAGAAATTGACAATTTCGAATTGTAATACGAACTTTAATATACATTGGCACTTCGCATGTACTATTTTTAACCTAAATGGGAGTTAATTAGTTAATGAGGTCTTTAGTCCTATTTCATCACATTCGTTCCTCTAAGATCGAACGGAATATTGATCACGTGTATACGATTTTTTTGTATTGTATTTTATTATTAATGCTTCTGATTTCTTCTGGTAAATCATTAGAAACATTTTCCTTGATTTTTTACAGGATGCATAAAATATAATGTACATTTAGATGATTTAATAATTTACGTACATGTTCATGATTAGATATCTTAATACCACTCTTCCATGGAAGCGTTAGCTTGTGTCTGGAAGAGTAGTGTAAATTTTGAATGCTATATTATAAGTAAATTACAATGTGAAGGTAAAAAACAGTAAGTTGAAGGTTCGGTGTTATGTAATTATAAGTATTTCTAATATATCTCAAACAATTTTACTATAGTACATCACCACAAAAATGATTCAGAGGCAGACACCTCACATGCTCATAAAACCAGAGCCAAACAAACAGACATACTTAATATACCAAAGTGTAACTCTTCATTTGGACAAAGAAGTTCTGAATTTTTAGCAGTAAAGTTATATAACAAACTCCCACTTAGTATCAAACAAATTAAAACAAAAAATAGCTACATTAAGGACATTAAATGTTGGCTGAAGGAACTATCGGAAAATGAACTTACTAGTATACTTAAAACATCGTCATAGAAGTTTCTGGAAAACCTTATCCAAACATTGAAGTTAAACCATAGAAGTCGCTGAAAAACTTATCCAAAGCATAGTCCCCCTCAGCACAGGATCTCCTAGTGAGGAGGACTACGAATATATTTTCTATTTTATATATACATCTAACTAACATGTTTCACATAAAATGTAAAAAATATTATATAGTTACTAAATAAAAAAAATTGAGTAATGTATCTAGAAATATTGTAATTAGTTGTTAAAAACAAAACAGAATTTAACTTATTTGAAGAATGTTTAAATCTAGTACGATTTTTAATTGTAAATGAATATTTACCTTTTTATAATAATTTGGATAAGTAATTTAATTTTTCACAAATAAGTTTTTAAATGTTGGAACTTTGACTTCTTGGAATAAGCGTATTACATATTCTATAAGCGTATTATATGTATATGTGTATGTTGTTAGATTCGTTTGGGATTATTTCATGTATTGTTTTAACTAATCTGTGGAACTAATCTCCTGCTGACAAGCTACTTTCGGTAGCTTTGCGGGAATAAATTTCCATTGTATGTAACTTTTTATTCCTACTTTATAATTATATCTATCTACATTATTTTTAATTCTTACATTGGTAATATGGTTAGGGAGTTTTCACCATCCTCCTGATAGCTTATCATAACGATATACGATAACCAATATCAATCAATAAACAAATACTTGCAGCAGGTAAAAAACTCGGCTAACTTATCTTATTTATAGCCACCATTCAGAGGTTCACGTACCGAATACTAAACTGAGACTTTTTAAATAAATAAATCGTGTTTAATTAATCGAAAATGTACGTTATCATATGGATAATCTTTATGAGGAGGGTGGTGAAATACCCGCTTAATCTCATATTCACAAAAAATGAAGACATAATTTGTCTCGACGCCACCTAGTGGGAGATTTGGCACTTACAATGCCTTTCGCATATAAAAATAAAGTTGGTTGTTTGCAGGTGGAAAAATGTAATAAGCAGTAATTTTTGAATGAAACACTAGTTTATATGAATTATTTGGCGGGTAGAAGATACGTCGACGTAGCTCAGTGGTTAAGAGCAGTTGACCGGATATCAGAAGGATGCAGGTTCGAGTCCCTTCGGCGGCATGTATCTTTTCCGATGCGTTGATGTTTTTTGTATGACAATCATTAAGAATAAATTCAGCGCTTCTTTCAATATGAAAAAATAATTAGTTGAAGATAATATTGTTAATTCTAACATTTGAAATATGAGATTTACCATTATGACGGCTTGACAGAAGGTGACAATAGCGAAATTGGTTAACGCGCATCTCCCGGTTAGACGAGAGGTCTGGGTTCGAGTCCCAGTTGCGACCATTGTCTTTTTTCTGTTTTCTGTATCTTGTTCTCTTTCATATTTTCGTTTAGATTATTATTGTTATCTTCTTCTTCAATAACATATTACGTTGACGGGAATAACCTTTAAAAGTTATATAAAAAGAGTTTTTCTTGTAAAAAATTAAATCTTCTTTTAATAGCTCAGTTCACGTGAAATCACGCCCCAAGGGCGCAATGAACTCATTTGAAAATATCATTATAATAATTTATTAAAAAAAATTCATGTATTTAACGTGATTATTATATATTATTAATATTTAATGTGTTTTTAATGGTCCAATTTAGAAAATCAAAAAACAACCAAAAAAAGTATATTACATGATTCAATCTTTATACAATTTCGTTTTTAGATAATGAAAGTTACATATCACGTTAATTATTGTTATTAATAATTTTGTTTTGCAAAACCGTAAAAAATCACGGGATAGCTTGATTACTCGACACATAGGCTCCAATTTGTGATAATCCTCAGTGTGATAATCTCTCTCTCTTTTAATTCTGATTTTGTTTTCTTTTCTACTCCTGGGCACTTGGCACCAGTCGTAATAATTCTCTCTTCTACCTCTTTTGATTTTTTTTTTCTATTTTTGGAATTCTTTCATCCCTTCAAGTTTTCTTGAACTTTTCTTTTGGCTCTGATCGATATTTAAATCTTTAAGGCTTTGCATGTGTGTAGTAGGGATGGAAAATTCCTTCCCTACGTCACACAAGCCTTCATGAAAATTGGACCCTTATTTTCTTTGATACTACAGAAAGCTTACTTAAAGCTCCCTTGTACTACATACCTTTAGAGATATATGTACTTAACTAATTAATACGTTATTTACGACCTTGAACGTAAATATTTTCGTATTTATGTTGTAATTAAACTCCATCAAACGTTGTGTAATTTTTTTGATTTATGATATGGGACTTTAATTACTTTCATTCTTTGTGGTAACTTCTTGATTCTAGTCAGAGCGTTGAGTTTCAAACTGTATTGGTCTCTCCCTTGCAAATCTAACTTTAAATAGTTTCTCTAAATGAACTAACTTTCCTCCGTCGCTTATTATGTTTTCCTACATCCTAACGAACTCGTAAATAACCTGTACTAATCGAATTACGCATGTTTAATTGAACAAATAATTAAGTATGACTCAAATGGTTAATTGTTAGTAAATTTGATTATGATTGTTTTGTATCTGCTTGTCATCTCTCCAATCCGATTCAGCTGCTATAAGGTACATATAAAGATGGGTTTAGTAGGTTAATGTAATTAATAGATTGCAAATTTGACGAACTCAGAATACCCTTTTTCTGCCGAAAATTTGGCTCCTATCCTCCTGCAAGTAAACAGGATGGTCAAAGATCAACTAGAACTTCGCACAGTCAGCCGACGCGATTTTCCAGAGGGTCTTAGTACCTTGTTCTGTCAATCTTCCATGTCGTCGTGTACTCTATTCAGGCTTTTCCTCGAGTCCCGAAACCCCCAAATTCCATCTCCTCCAAGGTCTACTATTTACTTAGGGCGAACCGGTTTCGTCCTATATGCAATCATATACTCACGGTGTTGTGTAGAGTTACGGGTCGTGAATCCTCGCTCTACGCACAAGAAATGATGTGAGAGTAACTCTGTCGAGTCTAAAACGCTAATTGTAAGCGGGTCCACATCATCCAATGTACAGTACATAGAAAGATATATATGTAAACATACGTTTGGGTAGGATTATAACTCACAATATAAAACTAGCTAGTCTTATATTCCGAGCTCGGATTTCGTGAGAAGGAATTCTCCACAAAACCTTAACCGATGACCGAATATATACATACCAAAAGTGGGAAATATTAATAAATACTAGTATAATAAGCAATTATCTGGCGATATGTTCTGGAGATTCGCCAAAACTCCAAGCTTTTGTTTTGTTTGGTTGGCAATTTTATTTAAGAGATTGCCATCTCTATTATGTGTTTGGTTAATGGTCCTTGTTTTTTTTAAGGAGCGACCACTGCCTCCTATTGTTGAACTGTTTTCTAAATTTTCCCCCAAGGTTCAACTTTTGGTAAAATTTTTTCTCTCCCGTGATTTTTCAACTGCTTCACGTAAATTATTTATACCTATAAGAGCAATTATTTCATAATTTTTCCCCGATTTTTCATGTAGTTCTTCAATAATCTTTTATCTGACTATCCCGTGATCTTCAAATGTTCGATGTACCTATTAGCTACCTAGGAGAGTAGTTAATCCATAAAATTTTCCTCAAATGTTCAATGATACTCTTCAAGTTCTTTTATTTGACTATGCCGTGATTTTTCAAATGTTTGATGTGCCTTTCATTTGTTTAGCTTATAATAAATCTAATTATTTTCAAATTGTTCAACCCTAAAATTTATCTCTTCATGTTCAAGTTAAAGATTGTGTTTACAACCTTTTCTATAATTGTGCAATTTCTTGGCTTTGTCCCATTGTCAAGTTAATATTAATACCTGTCAACTACCTAATAAATATACTATAACCTATATAATAACCTAACTTACTATAATACTAATACCTATCAACCACCTATTAAAGACCCAGGTACATCTTCCTTTAAAAGCATCTGACCCAGTGCCCCAATGACCGAGTTGTTTTATAAACCATTTCAATTATGTAAACATCCCCACTGGCTTCGTGACCTAGATTCCAAACATGAGATGTTTGTTTTTTAAAACATTCTCGAATGTGAGATTTATGGTCCTAAATTTTTCTTCTGAATTTAATAGTGATAATTTCCTTTTCGCCGAGGTCTAACCTGTTCCCCCGATAAATATAATTATAATGCATACATATACTTTGTCTCGATACATAAATACACAGATATATATATAATTTTATTATAGTTGAGGTAAATTCTAATATCATAACTCATTTTTTTGATCATTTTATATTAGCTGAAGTTATAATAAATAGTATATATATACTAAATAAATACAAAACTTTGACTTGGAAATTTATCAAACACATAACTATTTTAAATAGTTACGGATAAATGCAAAGATAGGTATTCGAGATCGATACCTTTACTTTTAATATAAATGTGTTTCCTTTTTATTAAACTTTCTTGGTATATATATATATACATATATATATATATATATATATCTATTTTATATATATAATATTTTATATATAATTACATATCACATATTAAGCAAATAATATTTTGTTATAATAATATAAAATTTTATACCGACGATCAGCTGCCCTCTGCCTCGTTCATGTCTCTGGAAATTTTTATACTTTGTAAGGACTTACCCCAAAAGGTCCACTCCTGTCGGGTTCAACACGACAAACCTTTTATATATATTTTTTTTCTACCTAATTCAGCTATTGTCTAACTACCTAGATTAATCATCTTTATTCATTATTTCACTATAGCGTTGACTCTAAACTGAATTAATTGATGACTAATCTTTATCAATCAAAATGTATTATATTTTCAAAACCCGTTGGTTAACTTAACAAATTTATTTTATTATTTTTTTATTTATTTTTATTATTTAATTCTTGTATCACCGAACTCTTTTATTTTGCAGTAAGATAACGTATTTCACTATTTATTCAAACTTTCCGAAATAATAATTATTATTAAGTTATCACAATCTCATTTAACAATAACTTAATAATTTGTATTATTTATTCCAAAGTCCATATTTATTATTATTACTTTATCTAATACTAGATTAATCCTGTGATAAATTATTATGTTCGATTTGCACTTTATTTATTTATTATCTCTTTTCAATTTGCACTGTTTAAAAAAACATAATTAATTTAAATATTTGATATTTGCTATAACTCCCGCCGTTTAAACTGGACACATATAATTAATTATCACTTATTTGCATTACATCAATTATCACATAACTTTATTTATTTATTTCACTGATTTTTGTTTTTCACAATTTCCCTAAGTCTCAAAATGTTTATATTTAATGATTGTAAAATCCGAACTTTTCACTACACAAATTGTATTTATTGCAGCACTTTTTAACTTTTCACAATTTAAATTTATGATTTAATCACCTCACTGAATCTAATTAGTTATTATTAATGGTACTAATTTCTTACACTAAATTTAATACCAAACTTTAGACACTTAGAACTTTCTGTTAAAATGCATTTTATCTAACACTAGATTATACTAAGTCCGAAATCACTTCTATTGACTTGACTCCAATTATTTCAGAGTCATAAAAAATTTTAACACTTAGACAATTTTTCAATTAATAACCGCTTTAAACGTCACGTCACGTCTCACAAACTTCCGCTTTTCAAAACCCCCGATGACTAACGAAAATTCACTAAGTCCTGTCTTTTAAACCCCTCTCAGGATTAGAATGGCCTATCTAATCTATCTTTGATCCACGAATTTAACCTATAACAACTCGAGATTTCATATATCGATTCTGCCTT
Source organism: Limnephilus marmoratus (assembly GCA_917880885.1). Lineage (NCBI taxonomy): Eukaryota > Metazoa > Arthropoda > Insecta > Trichoptera > Limnephilidae > Limnephilus > Limnephilus marmoratus. The sequence goes on along the minus strand of OU862934.1, from coordinate 23,896,363 downwards.
TTTTGTTTAACTGCTGTTAGCTCCACCTTTCATGATTTTCTTCATGCCCTCTCTCGTTTAAACATTTTTCCAGGATCGGACCGGCGATATTACGTCAAAATGCCCCTCAACCCTTTGTCTGTTGGTTATACAAAATTAGCTCGAATTTCATAATTTTTTAGTTATTTTTTTTTTCTCAATTCGTAAGAGGTCCGTCTTCAATAAACTGTATATAATTCTCAATTTTGTTTATCGCTACCAGAACATGAAAAACTCAAGCCAAAAACCTTTAATGTGCGTTTTCCAGTTTTCTTTTTTCTAAGTTCCTTCTTATTCTCACGCCACCTATATGGATCAATTCAATTTTGAACTGTATTGTCTCTAATTATGTCGTAGACTTGAATTTTCATATTTTCCCTTATTTCCCTTTTATTCACGATGTTCTTCCTTTGCTCTTCCTCATTCATTCTCATGTAGCTTTCCACAATTATATGATTTTTTATATTTCCAGCCGTATTTATTTTATTAATTGTTAATTTAAGATTTTCTTTGCTTTCTTTGGCCGTATCAATTCACCCATAGTTTCACCGTACATTACTCTGATATACGTATCGTTTTTCGATGTTTGCTGCCTCAATAGAAAATTTCATTTTCTATTTGTTACTAATTAATATATCGTTTACCACATTTTTATAGGAGATACTCCCACTTCGGCCCTTAAATATATGTCAATTTTTATTACTTCATATGGTTCCTTCCTCAAATTCCGTCCCTTTCTTCCCTGAATTCACATTAATTTAAAATTTGACATGTGTTTATGTCTGGACTTCGATGTACCGACCGATAACTCAGCGTTTATTCGAGAGTCGTAAAATCTAATCGTTTTTAGTTTGAATAAACAGTCCCTATGCCCAATGATAATTTTTATCGTCCAAAAAGCCATTAAAATGGGTTTAATCGCCTAAAACCGTGTTCGTTTTCTGATTGTTTTAATAACAAAATCACGTGTGGGGTCGTCAACTCAAATAATGTTTACGTCTATCATCAAACTTTCCTATCTTCCATAGTACTTTCGTCAAACAATTGACGGAAAACAATTCCTTTTTGTTTGATTTACCTAACGCAATGTAACCAGTATGACCTCCCTATTCCAAATATATAACGATATCTATTTAAACTCGTCTGAAAACGCAAAATTAAGTCGAAATCTTATATTGTTCAATAAACACTTCCGTTTAAACGTCCAGTTTTTCCATTAGATTTCCTTTTCAAATCGTTTTCCCTGACGTTACAAGAGTGACGTCCCTAATTTCCAGCGTTTTTCTTCCTTTTAAATGTAAAATGTACACTTTCCTTTCAATCTGGTCTCCCTGACTTTCTATGTACTCGTTATACGGCTGAATAACCCTACAGTAGCTTTTCTTACGTTTTACACGTCTTTTCTTTAACCTTCCTCTGATCATAATTTTCTTGCTATTTTCTTGCCTAGTTTTTCCAACATAATGTGGATTAATTTGCTCGTTAACGGCGGTTGCCAACCCCTTCATTGTACTGATTGTATATCTTAAATTTGGGGTCATCGAATCTAATGCACCGAGCGTGAGACCCTGTTTACATTATAGTGTATTGATCTTTCGGTTGATGACGATATTTTTTTCAATAAATCTCAGGTTAATCGCTTAGTTCAAAGTCCATTTCTTTGTTCAAAATCTGAACACGCCCTCCATTCTGTGATTGGTTTCATTAGTTATTTATAGCTTTCTGTTTAGACCTGATTGGCTGTTGATTTCAACTATTTATTATTACGCTGATTAATGATGATTTCTAGCACCCTCTGTGTTCTTTTCATCAATACTTATCTCAATCTACTTAATTGTAGATCCCTATCGTCAACAAGAATTCAATTTACTTTGAACCGGTAGATGTCGCAGGTGTGTCTGTTTTATAATTAATTGGTATTTTCTTTTTGAATTAAAGTGGGAAGCTACAATATTTTCTTATTTTCACTGTTGGTTAATGCAATTCATCACAGTTCCCTCCTCTGAACTCAATTTGCTGTGGCTAACGTTGTATTTTATGTAGGCGTCTTCTTCTTTTTTTTTTTTTTTTTTTTTTTTTTTTTTTTTTTTTTTTTTTTTTTTTTTCGTTAGACACCGAAATTGTGTTCAAATTTAGGCTAGCTACCTTTCCCTCCCCATGTCGTTATTCCTTATCTATTCTTCGTATCCTATTGCTCCCTATCTCCCCTCCTCATTTTGTTATCCCCTATCTCTTCTTCGCATCCTATTACTCCTTATCTCCCCTCCTCATTCTGTTATCCCCTATCTCTTCTCCGTATCCTATTGCTCCCTATCTCCCCTCCTCATTTTGTTATCCCCTATCTTTTCTCCGTATCCTATTGCTCCCTATCTCCCCTCCTCATTTTGTTATCCCCTATCTCTTCTCCGTATCCTATTGCTCCCTATCTCCCCTCCTCATTTTGTTATCCCCTATCTCTTCTCCGTTTTATCGGATTGTTAACAATCTTGAATTGAATCTCATTGTATTTTCTATTTTCTTTTCGCGTAGACTTTATTTTATGGAATTTTCTGTAATTTTGATAGACTCAAAATTAATCTCCTTTTCGCTGGAACACGCCCCTCGACTCGCGTGTTTTGGTGGTCCCCAACCAAATTGGACTAAGACCTCCCTTACAATGATTTAAGTAAAGATTGTTTACAATCTCGCGGCCTTTCGACCAACTGAAAAGCGGGTGGTCTCTTGGTGTGCAAATAATTGTTTTTGTTTGTAAGTATAAGTTTTTGTGAAATGTATATGTTTTCGCACGACCTCACCCAATCCGACAATCAGTGGTATACATGTTCTATATAAATTTTCCAGCATTTTTTTTTTTTCTTTATTTAAACTTTATTGTCTAATCCTTAATTTCTAATTGTTATTTCATAGTTCATTCAAAGTTGTCCTAACCTAAGTGTTACCCACTCTTATTTGTAATTTTCATAAATGTTCTTAATTATCCTCAATTGGTTCAGCGTTCCCGTTTTTCCCCGTTTTTTTTTTTCCGAAATCTAACTATTTATATCGTAATTCTAATGTTACCTTCTTAAATTTACCTAATTTCTACCACATCTCTACAGATAAACATTTTTATTTCAAGATTTCAAAACACATTTTTTTTTTTTTCTAACTCCTAAGCAATGTTTATTTAAAACTCTATTCTATAAAACGTACCATTATGTGTGTCATATAATATCTCTAATTCTTTTCCTCTTTAAGTGTCCTTAATTACCTAACAAAAAATTTTTTTTTTTTCTACTCACTAGCACATCAAAAAAAACCCCCCCTCTTTTTTTTTTCTAAATTATAAAATCAAAATTAACGAATATTTTTACCTTACTCTATTTCTATATTTAAACACGATTGTCGCTTATTAAGAAGCTTGTTCACTCACTCTTAAAGACTCGACGACGACCCGCCCCTCGCAAGCAAACTGATAGCCTAACATTTTAGTAAAGTTTCTTTCTTCCCCTACCCCAAGACGTATCCTAACATATTTTTATTTGTATTTCTCAGTCGTTTATTTATTTATTTATAAATATTTTCAAATATTTGCAAATTTCGCATTCTATTCGTTGACTTCCACTAACTTTAATCCTGATTGTTGTTCCTTGTTACTCGTGTAATATCTCGCTAAATGTATGGCGCTATAATCTCCTTTTATTTCCCGAGTTACCGGATCAATTAGGGTATACGTGTTACTGTAAACTACTGATCCGATGACGTACGGCCCTTCGTAAAGTAAGTTGAATTTCTTAATTTGTTTTCGCAATAAATTTGACTGTGTAATCTTTTTCAACTTGACCATGGCTCCGATTTCATAGGTCACTAGTCTTTTATTGAGATTATAATATTTTTGTCGATTCGTAGCGCTTTTCTCCAAATTTTTTTGCGCCCATTCTAATTTCATCTATTGTTTTCGTAGGTTCTCCACACCCCTGAGTATACTTGTCTAAACTATAAGTTGGTGATTTCCCGAAAGCTATCTCGTTTGGTGAAAATCCTGTTGAACAGTGTATTGAATTATTGTAAGTCTGCTCTATTTCTTTAAGGAAAGCTGACCATTTTGTATGTTTTTCGTGACAATAAATACGAAAAATTCTTCCTAACTCTTTATTTACACGCTCAGTTATATTCGGTCCAGGATTTCGCACTGAAGTATGTACAATTCGTATACCCATCCTATTCATGTGGTTTTCCCATTTTTTCGATGTAAATTGAGATCCGTTATCAGTTAACAAAGCATCTATTTGTATGATCTTATTAAAATCCTCTACACAATTTAACACGGTCTTAGTACTTGCTATCCTCAATTTATATAATTTTACAAATCGGCTGAAAGAATCCTGGATAACAAATATGAATTTTACGCCTCCCATTCCCCTCGGTAATGGTCCGTATAGATCTGCCATAGCTAATTGTCCTACTTCTTTGGTCATAATTGATTTACTTGGCCCTACAGTTGGTCGAATTTCGCGCTTCGCCATCTGACAAAGGTGACATCCTCTTACTATGCGTTTTATGTCTCGGCTCATACCTGGCCAGTAATACCTGTCTCCCATAGCTGATCCTGTTTTGAAAATTCCCCCCGTGCCCAATTTCTAAATGTATCATTTTTATTAACTCCTCAGTCAATTCCTGTGGTACTGCTAAAACCGTTTTGTTTAGCCCTGTGGTGTAATACAAAGTTTTACCTATTTTCTTGTAATTTTTTAAATACCTATTAACATTTTTTGTCGGTGGTCCGAATTTTCCCTTGCGCAAGTACCCCGAAAATTTCTCCCAAAAATGTGTCCTGTTTCTGTAGTTCTGTTATATTTTCTAAGTGTTTTCGAATGTGTTGTCTACCTTTAACCGCAAAAGCTGCTATTTCTGGGCATGTGTTTTTCTCCTCCTGCACGTTTTCTGCATCACAAGAGTAACGAGATAAAATGTCAGGTCCTATATTTTCTTTTCCTTTAACGTACTCTACAGTGAAGTTAAATTGATTTAAATACAAAATCCACCGAGTTAGGCGACTACTGTACATCTTCCATGTCTTCAAAAAACGTCAACGCTTGATGATCTGTTCTTATTATCAAATGTACTCCTCTTAAATACGTCTCAAATTTATGTAGAGCATATATTATCGCCCACAACTCTTGCTCCGATGTGGTCCACTTTAACTCTGGTCCCCTTAAAGCTTTGCTAATAAATCCAATAACGTGGTGGTTTCCTTCGTTATCTAGCTGGTATAACTCCCCCCCTATTGCAAATCCCGAACTGTCTGTCTGTAAATAATATGTACTGTTTGGATCATGATGATGTAAAATAACTGTTTCTAAAAATAATGTTTTCACCTTTTCGAATGCACGCTGTTCTAAGTCACCCCACCTCCAAGTTCGATTTTTCTGAAGTAAATCACATAAAACACGTGTTGATTCTCCATATTTATTCGCGAATCTACGGTAATAATTGCAAAGTCCAAGGAAAGCTCTAACTTGTTTGATTTTCTTGGGTACCGGAAAATTTTTAATCGCGTCTATTTTTTCCGGATCCATTTGAACTCCCAAAGGCGTTATAATATGTCCCAACATACGCACTTCTGTGAATAAAAATTGACATTTTTCGAGTTTACAAGTCATGTTTGCTGCCTCTAACCTCTCAAGTACCGCGTCTACATGTTCGAAATGATCTTCTTGGCTCCCACACGTATATATTATTAGATCATCCAAGTAATTAGCGCAGAATTCTCTCAGTCCTGGGCCGAGGATTTTGTCCATTCCCCTTGAGAAACTCCCAACTGATGTCTTTAACCCCTGCGGCAATACCTTGTATACATACGATTTCCCATTGTACACAAACCCGGTATATTTACGACTCTCTGGACTGATAGGTATCTGGAAGTAGGCTGAATTTAGATCTATCGTGGTGATGAATTTTACGCCATGAAAACGCTGTATTATCTCAGAAGTTAATGGTGGTTTCTCTACTTCGGCGTGCATTCTAGTATTTAAAAATCTAGCATCTAAAAGTATCCTAACGGTTCCGTCCTTTTTTAAAGTAAACGTTAGAGGACTAGAAAACTGTGTGGCCTCCCTACTGATGATTCCTAGTAATTCCAATTCTCTAATTTTTTCGTCAACTTTATCTCTATAAGCAAAAGGTACAGGATAAGATCTCTTAACGAAGGGCGTCTCGTCCGTCATCTTTATTTCGTGAGTGTACAAAGTTGTGAGACCCGGCCTGTCTCTAAATACATTCTTATGTTTGATTAAAATCTTTTCCAACCCTCCCTTTCCTTTTAACTCCAAATCTAGCCCGGACACAAATGTCGTTATTCTACGCTCGAGACACGCCGTATCATTTATTTCGGGGTTTACTTCGATACTAATTATTTTTCCACTTGCGCAATTTTGATTGCTAATCTCACCTTTAGGTTTCCTATAAGTTATCGATGAATTTACCAATTCTATTTCCATTTTACCAACTTCTGTTTTTATTTTCAACTTCCTATTTTCCCCACATTTAAACTCAGCTGTGTATTCGTCCAACCAATTGATACCTAATATAACGGGCCTAATCAACTTGGGTATTATTAAACATGGCGTATTTATTGTAACATTTTCAAATCGTAGTGGGACTAAAACCAACCTAGATATTCTCTGACTTTTGTGCCCTATAGCTACCTTAATCTGTATTGCTGTTACTGGCATAATCGGATAAAGCGTTTCATCAGTCAAATAGTTTTCGTAGAATTCTTGTGCTACACACGTGATCTGACTTCCGGTGTCTATTAAACAATGAACTTCCGTGTTATCTATATATGCTTTGGCTTCCGGTAATAACGGTAAAGTGCTACCCTTTTCTACTTCCTCATAATCTCGGTCCTCAAAAATATTGTTAAAACCCCTAACTTCCCTACCCAATTTTTCTTCAATCATTTCCAATTTATTCCATTCGTCAGTTATATGTTGCAGTGAATTGACGCATACTTCCACACGCATTTCCTCCTCTGTTCTCGTTTCTTCCGCTCCATCCTTCCGTCTTTTTACGTACTTTTCAGCTTTTACTGGGGCAGTCATTCCTTGTTCATCCTTTCCTAATCCTTTCGTCGGATTCCACCCCCATTTCATCATAATCTTCAATGCAGTGTTGTGTCTTGGCGCCGGCGTCCCTCCTCCTGTGTGAGTCGTATCCATGGAGACTAATGAATCAACCCCCGTCCGTTTCCCGAATTATCTGCGACCACTAGCTCCTTCCCGGTTGTAGGTATTGTAGGATTTCCTTTTGGTGAACTGCTAACTTCGGTGCATTTGCTGCAACTAACGCCTTGGCCCACACTTTCTATCGCGTGTATCCTCCTTTTTTATGGCGTGGTAACGGTCACGGTATTTGTCCTTCTTGCTAACTTCCTCCCCACTCCTCTTCTTTAAGTTCCGTTCTTCTGGCGTACATACCATTGTATCTAGTTTTCGAAGAAACTCAGCGGCGACAATCTCGTCTCCTGATTGTCCCGAAAACCATAGCGATTGAATTTCCTTCGGATAATGCCTCATAATTTCGTCGACTATGCCCAACGGAGTGTCAGTAATCTTCAAAGCCTTAGCAAGTTCCCAATAGTTTGCGAAATGAGTGAGCATGGATATATTTTTCTTGGCATCATATACCCCCTCTGCAAGTCGGCGGCGAACTTCATTTTTCTTAATGTCTCCCCAATAGGTAGCTAAAAAATCTCGTTCGAAATCTAACATAGTCTCCCATCGCTTATTGTACAATTTCGCCCACGATTTGGCTTCCCCTTTTAAATTCTCTCGTACGACAATTAAAGGATCCGTACGTTTCACTTTTCTAGTGTACTCTTTTAAATCCTCGAGGAAACTAATTGGATTTTGATTTCCGCCGGAGAATGATGGTCGCTCCTGCTGCGGTAACATTTCCACGACTTGGAGAACGTTTTTCTGCGCATTATCCTCTCCTATCACCGCCACTGTTGCTGGTTTTTCCAACTGCTTCTCGAGCTCCTGCATCTTATTGACGAGCGGTGCTAAAGCTGCCTGAATAATTGTAGTTACATCTCCAATGTTCACTGTTGAAGTCTCGGCTGAGATATTCTCCCCGATTGCTGTCACTAAAGCCTGTGTTTTCCTTCCTGTTCCACGTTTCCCCACCATCTTCTTAAATTTTCCGAGTTTCGTCGGCTAATGTTTATATTTTCCTTACTAAGCGACAACCTTACAATCTCTATTTTAATATTCTTAATTATTTATGTAAATGTTGCCTTTCTTATTCTATATATATATTTTTTTTTTTTTTTTTCAATTTTCTCGTTTTTCTTATTTTTCTTAAATTTTTATTCTTTTTTATTTTTATTTTCCTTTACTTCGTTAATCTTATCTTCGATTTTTTGTTCCTTTTCCTCGGGTTTTTCCTGTGAAATTATTGGTTTATCATTTTCATGTGGAAAATCTATTTTTCCACACTCCCTCTCAACCTTGCCTTGTTCCCCTTCTGGCTGAGCTCCCTTGTCTCCTCCCATATTCTCCACACGCAATGTAGAATATTTGGAACGCTTGAATATGTTTCTAAGCTCATCTTCCGTTGATATTTCTCCAACATCTCTTTCTGTCGCATCCGCCTTCCTCTTTTCGGCCATTCTCGTTTTAATGAATTTAAATTATCGAATTAAATATCGACTATATGTAATTGAAAAGTTTTTTTTTTTTTTTTTTTTTGGAACCTGCCCCCCTATAGACACATTATTTTCAATTATATCATTTTTATTTGCACAACGATTGCAACCCGAATTAATCCAACTCTAAAACGCACACTTTATTTCAATTGAATGTAGGTAGTTGTTAAAAAAAACGGAATGAACATTGCAACCCTATTGTTAATAAATATCCCGTGATTTTCGTTCAAACAATAATTATTCATTGTTTAGAATGTCAACCACTCCTTCATGGTTTGCAGTACCTATTGATATTCTCGCAAAATCTGCCCTGAATTCGCAATACCCATCCAAACAGACTTTCGCACATCAATTTGCAATATCTACTGATATTTTCGCAAAATCTTGCCTTGAATTAGCAATACCTATCAAAACAGATTTTCGCACATCAATTTGCAATACCTACTGATATTTTCGCAAAATCTTGTTTTGAATTAGCAATACCTATGAAAACAAATTTTCGCACATCAACTTGCAAACACCTATCGCAAAATCTTGTTTAGAATTCGCAATACCTATCAAAACAGATGTTCGCACATCAATTTGCAAATACCTATCGCAAAATCTTGTTTAGGATTTCGCAATATCCACTGATATTTTCGCAAAATCTTTTTGAATTCGCACTTTTAGAGTTAAACCTCTTTTTTTTTTTCGAAGTCCGAATAATCAAATGTTCATTTAAATAGGTTATATACCTATCATAAACCTTTGTCTACGATATTAGAAGTTCTCAATTCGACGCTATCCCCAATCAAGTATTTAGGTATGTTATTCTATCTTTTTTTTTTTTTCAATATTTACATTAAATTTGCAAAATCCATTTCGTTGTTCACAACAACCGTCATAGATCCCTTTGTATTCGTTGATTTCTACCCTCCTCAAAATAAACATATTTACTGCAATTTTAATAATCGAGTATTTTCAAATCGGTAAATACCTATTGACAACTGTTTAACACCGCCATATCTGATTTCAACTTCTCATTTCGATCCGATTGAATGAATGTATTTTTCCCATCAACATGAGCTCCACCAAACCCTTTTAAAATGTATTCTATATTTATGTTCCTTATATTTTATGTTATGTCTTTTTATGTGATAATGTTCACATACAAAACATAACATTATCTATAAACAATGGTCACATTATGTAGATAAGTTCCCCCTTTTATCTCTGAAATGTGTTTCCTCTTTCATCGAAACCGAATGTTGATGTTATCTTTAACGGATGTTTATTTTATAATGCCTCAAAGTGGTGCGTGTCGTTTTCGATGTGTCCCACCTTTAAATGCTAGATGTTTTTTTTTTTTTTTTTTTTTTTGTTATCAGTATCTCGATGTTGACTTTTATCAATCTTTTCGATGCTTACGAACACCGCGCGTTATCTCGAATCACATTGTTTACATTACGGTCGTTAACATTCCTGACCCAGATATGTCAATTCTTAACTCATTATATTTGTTATTTATGGCCTGTCTTGACTATTTGTTTACATAGAGCATATTTGACCTAAATTCTTTTGTATACAATAACAAATGAAATGGGTCTTTATTAACAAGTTCATGGTCACACGATTTAACACTTTATATTGACACTTTTAAAATTATTTTAAAACTGTAGAGTTTATTCGTTAGCACTTTTTTTTTCTGTATTGTTATGTTTATTTATTTCTTTATAAATAATTTTTCTGTGTTTGTTTAACGTCGCACTATTCTGATTTTTTTTTTTTTTATTAAATTATTTTCACTTCAATTAAAATGAACTTTTTTTTTTTTTTTCCAGTTTTTACAATAGATTGACCAATAAAGTTTTTTCACCAAAACTTGTATAACTCTGACTCCTGGTCATGGCTTTGCAGTGTGATATTTCTCCTTTTCCCCTCTTGATTCTGATTTTGTTTTCTTTTCTACTCCTGGGCACTTGGCACCAGTCGTAATAATTCTCTCTTCTACCTCTTTTGATTTTTTTTTTCTATTTTTGGAATTCTTTCATCCCTTCAAGTTTTCTTGAACTTTTCTTTTGGCTCTGATCGATATTTAAATCTTTAAGGCTTTGCATGTGTGTAGTAGGGATGGAAAATTCCTTCCCTACGTCACACAAGCCTTCATGAAAATTGGACCCTTATTTTCTTTGATACTACAGAAAGCTTACTTAAAGCTCCCTTGTACTACATACCTTTAGAGATATATGTACTTAACTAATTAATACGTTATTTACGACCTTGAACGTAAATATTTTCGTATTTATGTTGTAATTAAACTCCATCAAACGTTGTGTAATTTTTTTGATTTATGATATGGGACTTTAATTACTTTCATTCTTTGTGGTAACTTCTTGATTCTAGTCAGAGCGTTGAGTTTCAAACTGTATTGGTCTCTCCCTTGCAAATCTAACTTTAAATAGTTTCTCTAAATGAACTAACTTTCCTCCGTCGCTTATTATGTTTTCCTACATCCTAACGAACTCGTAAATAACCTGTACTAATCGAATTACGCATGTTTAATTGAACAAATAATTAAGTATGACTCAAATGGTTAATTGTTAGTAAATTTGATTATGATTGTTTTGTATCTGCTTGTCATCTCTCCAATCCGATTCAGCTGCTATAAGGTACATATAAAGATGGGTTTAGTAGGTTAATGTAATTAATAGATTGCAAATTTGACGAACTCAGAATACCCTTTTTCTGCCGAAAATTTGGCTCCTATCCTCCTGCAAGTAAACAGGATGGTCAAAGATCAACTAGAACTTCGCACAGTCAGCCGACGCGATTTTCCAGAGGGTCTTAGTACCTTGTTCTGTCAATCTTCCATGTCGTCGTGTACTCTATTCAGGCTTTTCCTCGAGTCCCGAAACCCCCAAATTCCATCTCCTCCAAGGTCTACTATTTACTTAGGGCGAACCGGTTTCGTCCTATATGCAATCATATACTCACGGTGTTGTGTAGAGTTACGGGTCGTGAATCCTCGCTCTACGCACAAGAAATGATGTGAGAGTAACTCTGTCGAGTCTAAAACGCTAATTGTAAGCGGGTCCACATCATCCAATGTACAGTACATAGAAAGATATATATGTAAACATACGTTTGGGTAGGATTATAACTCACAATATAAAACTAGCTAGTCTTATATTCCGAGCTCGGATTTCGTGAGAAGGAATTCTCCACAAAACCTTAACCGATGACCGAATATATACATACCAAAAGTGGGAAATATTAATAAATACTAGTATAATAAGCAATTATCTGGCGATATGTTCTGGAGATTCGCCAAAACTCCAAGCTTTTGTTTTGTTTGGTTGGCAATTTTATTTAAGAGATTGCCATCTCTATTATGTGTTTGGTTAATGGTCCTTGTTTTTTTTAAGGAGCGACCACTGCCTCCTATTGTTGAACTGTTTTCTAAATTTTCCCCCAAGGTTCAACTTTTGGTAAAATTTTTTCTCTCCCGTGATTTTTCAACTGCTTCACGTAAATTATTTATACCTATAAGAGCAATTATTTCATAATTTTTCCCCGATTTTTCATGTAGTTCTTCAATAATCTTTTATCTGACTATCCCGTGATCTTCAAATGTTCGATGTACCTATTAGCTACCTAGGAGAGTAGTTAATCCATAAAATTTTCCTCAAATGTTCAATGATACTCTTCAAGTTCTTTTATTTGACTATGCCGTGATTTTTCAAATGTTTGATGTGCCTTTCATTTGTTTAGCTTATAATAAATCTAATTATTTTCAAATTGTTCAACCCTAAAATTTATCTCTTCATGTTCAAGTTAAAGATTGTGTTTACAACCTTTTCTATAATTGTGCAATTTCTTGGCTTTGTCCCATTGTCAAGTTAATATTAATACCTGTCAACTACCTAATAAATATACTATAACCTATATAATAACCTAACTTACTATAATACTAATACCTATCAACCACCTATTAAAGACCCAGGTACATCTTCCTTTAAAAGCATCTGACCCAGTGCCCCAATGACCGAGTTGTTTTATAAACCATTTCAATTATGTAAACATCCCCACTGGCTTCGTGACCTAGATTCCAAACATGAGATGTTTGTTTTTTAAAACATTCTCGAATGTGAGATTTATGGTCCTAAATTTTTCTTCTGAATTTAATAGTGATAATTTCCTTTTCGCCGAGGTCTAACCTGTTCCCCCGATAAATATAATTATAATGCATACATATACTTTGTCTCGATACATAAATACACAGATATATATATAATTTTATTATAGTTGAGGTAAATTCTAATATCATAACTCATTTTTTTGATCATTTTATATTAGCTGAAGTTATAATAAATAGTATATATATACTAAATAAATACAAAACTTTGACTTGGAAATTTATCAAACACATAACTATTTTAAATAGTTACGGATAAATGCAAAGATAGGTATTCGAGATCGATACCTTTACTTTTAATATAAATGTGTTTCCTTTTTATTAAACTTTCTTGGTATATATATATATACATATATATATATATATATATCTATTTTATATATATAATATTTTATATATAATTACATATCACATATTAAGCAAATAATATTTTGTTATAATAATATAAAATTTTATACCGACGATCAGCTGCCCTCTGCCTCGTTCATGTCTCTGGAAATTTTTATACTTTGTAAGGACTTACCCCAAAAGGTCCACTCCTGTCGGGTTCAACACGACAAACCTTTTATATATATTTTTTTTCTACCTAATTCAGCTATTGTCTAACTACCTAGATTAATCATCTTTATTCATTATTTCACTATAGCGTTGACTCTAAACTGAATTAATTGATGACTAATCTTTATCAATCAAAATGTATTATATTTTCAAAACCCGTTGGTTAACTTAACAAATTTATTTTATTATTTTTTTATTTATTTTTATTATTTAATTCTTGTATCACCGAACTCTTTTATTTTGCAGTAAGATAACGTATTTCACTATTTATTCAAACTTTCCGAAATAATAATTATTATTAAGTTATCACAATCTCATTTAACAATAACTTAATAATTTGTATTATTTATTCCAAAGTCCATATTTATTATTATTACTTTATCTAATACTAGATTAATCCTGTGATAAATTATTATGTTCGATTTGCACTTTATTTATTTATTATCTCTTTTCAATTTGCACTGTTTAAAAAAACATAATTAATTTAAATATTTGATATTTGCTATAACTCCCGCCGTTTAAACTGGACACATATAATTAATTATCACTTATTTGCATTACATCAATTATCACATAACTTTATTTATTTATTTCACTGATTTTTGTTTTTCACAATTTCCCTAAGTCTCAAAATGTTTATATTTAATGATTGTAAAATCCGAACTTTTCACTACACAAATTGTATTTATTGCAGCACTTTTTAACTTTTCACAATTTAAATTTATGATTTAATCACCTCACTGAATCTAATTAGTTATTATTAATGGTACTAATTTCTTACACTAAATTTAATACCAAACTTTAGACACTTAGAACTTTCTGTTAAAATGCATTTTATCTAACACTAGATTATACTAAGTCCGAAATCACTTCTATTGACTTGACTCCAATTATTTCAGAGTCATAAAAAATTTTAACACTTAGACAATTTTTCAATTAATAACCGCTTTAAACGTCACGTCACGTCTCACAAACTTCCGCTTTTCAAAACCCCCGATGACTAACGAAAATTCACTAAGTCCTGTCTTTTAAACCCCTCTCAGGATTAGAATGGCCTATCTAATCTATCTTTGATCCACGAATTTAACCTATAACAACTCGAGATTTCATATATCGATTCTGCCTTTTTTGTTTAACTGCTGTTAGCTCCACCTTTCATGATTTTCTTCATGCCCTCTCTCGTTTAAACATTTTTCCAGGATCGGACCGGCGATATTACGTCAAAATGCCCCTCAACCCTTTGTCTGTTGGTTATACAAAATTAGCTCGAATTTCATAATTTTTTAGTTATTTTTTTTTTCTCAATTCGTAAGAGGTCCGTCTTCAATAAACTGTATATAATTCTCAATTTTGTTTATCGCTACCAGAACATGAAAAACTCAAGCCAAAAACCTTTAATGTGCGTTTTCCAGTTTTCTTTTTTCTAAGTTCCTTCTTATTCTCACGCCACCTATATGGATCAATTCAATTTTGAACTGTATTGTCTCTAATTATGTCGTAGACTTGAATTTTCATATTTTCCCTTATTTCCCTTTTATTCACGATGTTCTTCCTTTGCTCTTCCTCATTCATTCTCATGTAGCTTTCCACAATTATATGATTTTTTATATTTCCAGCCGTATTTATTTTATTAATTGTTAATTTAAGATTTTCTTTGCTTTCTTTGGCCGTATCAATTCACCCATAGTTTCACCGTACATTACTCTGATATACGTATCGTTTTTCGATGTTTGCTGCCTCAATAGAAAATTTCATTTTCTATTTGTTACTAATTAATATATCGTTTACCACATTTTTATAGGAGATACTCCCACTTCGGCCCTTAAATATATGTCAATTTTTATTACTTCATATGGTTCCTTCCTCAAATTCCGTCCCTTTCTTCCCTGAATTCACATTAATTTAAAATTTGACATGTGTTTATGTCTGGACTTCGATGTACCGACCGATAACTCAGCGTTTATTCGAGAGTCGTAAAATCTAATCGTTTTTAGTTTGAATAAACAGTCCCTATGCCCAATGATAATTTTTATCGTCCAAAAAGCCATTAAAATGGGTTTAATCGCCTAAAACCGTGTTCGTTTTCTGATTGTTTTAATAACAAAATCACGTGTGGGGTCGTCAACTCAAATAATGTTTACGTCTATCATCAAACTTTCCTATCTTCCATAGTACTTTCGTCAAACAATTGACGGAAAACAATTCCTTTTTGTTTGATTTACCTAACGCAATGTAACCAGTATGACCTCCCTATTCCAAATATATAACGATATCTATTTAAACTCGTCTGAAAACGCAAAATTAAGTCGAAATCTTATATTGTTCAATAAACACTTCCGTTTAAACGTCCAGTTTTTCCATTAGATTTCCTTTTCAAATCGTTTTCCCTGACGTTACAAGAGTGACGTCCCTAATTTCCAGCGTTTTTCTTCCTTTTAAATGTAAAATGTACACTTTCCTTTCAATCTGGTCTCCCTGACTTTCTATGTACTCGTTATACGGCTGAATAACCCTACAGTAGCTTTTCTTACGTTTTACACGTCTTTTCTTTAACCTTCCTCTGATCATAATTTTCTTGCTATTTTCTTGCCTAGTTTTTCCAACATAATGTGGATTAATTTGCTCGTTAACGGCGGTTGCCAACCCCTTCATTGTACTGATTGTATATCTTAAATTTGGGGTCATCGAATCTAATGCACCGAGCGTGAGACCCTGTTTACATTATAGTGTATTGATCTTTCGGTTGATGACGATATTTTTTTCAATAAATCTCAGGTTAATCGCTTAGTTCAAAGTCCATTTCTTTGTTCAAAATCTGAACACGCCCTCCATTCTGTGATTGGTTTCATTAGTTATTTATAGCTTTCTGTTTAGACCTGATTGGCTGTTGATTTCAACTATTTATTATTACGCTGATTAATGATGATTTCTAGCACCCTCTGTGTTCTTTTCATCAATACTTATCTCAATCTACTTAATTGTAGATCCCTATCGTCAACAAGAATTCAATTTACTTTGAACCGGTAGATGTCGCAGGTGTGTCTGTTTTATAATTAATTGGTATTTTCTTTTTGAATTAAAGTGGGAAGCTACAATATTTTCTTATTTTCACTGTTGGTTAATGCAATTCATCACAAATTTTGAAAATGACAAATTAAAATAATTTACTGTTAAAATAATATGTCTTAAAGATAGGTACTAAAAGATAGTACTTTTCGCTTGTCTAAAGTCTTGACAGGCAGTTCCAATTTTGAAAATGATACTTAAATTTAAAACCAATCCGAGTTCATTTAGCCAGAGTTACAATCACTCACAGACAATTTTAAAACCGAAATTAGTACGTACGGTTGTGTGTCTATCTGTAACTCTTGTTCAATAAACTCTTAAAATCTTGTTCGATTTGAATTTGGTGTTTTATTTTCAACTTAAAATTTCACTTTAATTTTTTAAAAATCCGAGTTCATTGAACCAGAGTTACAATCACTCACAGATAGTTTCACGACCGAAATTAGTGTGTCAGAAAATCGGGTTTTATTTGAATTTTCTGTTTCATTTTCAAAATTAGGACTGCATATTTTAAGAATAATTCAGAGAAGCAATTAAATAGGTACTTTCGTATAATAGAATAATTTATTTTAATTGTCTTTTTAAGAAATGTTTTTTTATAATATTCCGTGATTTTTCAAGGGGGTACGGGTATTATATAAAAATCAATTTGATTTCAAATCAATAAAATGCAAATATTTTTTTTATTTTGCTTAAAAAACGAATAAATAACTTGAATTGTGGTATTTATAAAACGTAACGAAATATACCGCAGGCGTTTGTAATAATTTGAATAATTGTTATAATTGGTACCTGGTATTGATGGGAAAATTGGTACGCAAGCACTAATTTATAATCACCTAACAATTATGGTGTATTAAATGGATGAAACTATTTACCACTCAGGCCTCGGGCCTATTTTGTTTATTTAAAAGTCAAAATGTTTCAGCTTTGCAATAAAATCCCAATAAAGGGAATATTTCTGAACGCATCCAAAAACTAAAAAATGATTTTGAAAGGTTATAAATTATGTTTTCCGAAATAAACTTATAATTTTTGAAATATAAAAACTTTAAATGCAAACATAAAAACTATTTAAAAATGGCTCACCTTACGTTTTTTTTCTAAACAAAAAAAAACACACACATACGCACACATACATATTTTATTAGGCAAATGTAAAATGAACGTTATCGTTAACTCACTTTTTTGACGTTTCATGTAAAATAATTAATTAAAAATTCCCAACATTTCTTTTCTTTCATATTGCGACCGGAAAATTTTGTTTCAAAAAGTTTGTGGTTTTCTTTTTCTAACACCGTTTAGAGAATATTTCTAACCATTTTAAAGGAGATACCATAATTTCTACGAGACCTATTTGAATTGTTCCAAAAACAGAACAAATTAGCCTGAGGGGTTAAAGGCAGTTATTTTGAGTTTTTAGTCAAACTTTTTTTTTCAATTTTTTGATCTTAATTCTTATAAAGAATACAAAGTATTTTAAATGAGTGTGGAATCTATATTTAACATGGACGTTCACATTCATAATATATAAAAACGCTTCAGTGGTTAAAGTAATTTATAAATTTATGTGTATCTGTATTTACATTTTAAAATTCGATTTCCATGTTAAATTATAATACCTAGGTATTTGGATACATATGAAAAAACATCAACGCACGAGCACAAACAAAACCCGTCAACATTGACTTGTATATGTATTATATCATTAGTATCATTACCAACACAATGACATTTTTATTTATAGCATGATAAATTGAAATTTTAACGGTATTAATTACTCACTTTGCTAACTTGATTATATTTAGTATTTAGGCAGCGGAACGTGCAGCTTAAAGATCGATACATTCGTTAACAAAAATACTAATATCGTTTTAAGATTTTTACATTTTAATTTTCATTATTTGGACCCGTGACGCCACTTCATGAAAATATCCCATCTCCGAAAATGTTCCTATTAATTTTGTAAAATTCCACACTGATTTATTTTTTTTATATGACAATACTTTGATTTCAGGCGAATTTTTGAATTTGACATTTAACGTTCACTAGATTTAGTGTTTGTTTCCACACTCATTTAAAATACTTTGTATTCTTTATAAGAATTAAGATCAAAAAATAGAAAAAAAAATAAATCAGTGTGGAATTTTACAAAATTAATAGGAACATTTTCAGAGACGGGATATTTTCATGAAGTGGCGTCACGGGCCCAAATAATGAGTTTATTTATTTATTTATTTTTTTTTTTTTTATTTTTTATTAGGTTTGTCAACAGCGATTTACATCAAAGCTTTCACAGATACAATTACACTGAACATGGTTGATGCTATCACTAATTAAAGACAAACACAACATTGGTAATATAATATTACATTAATTCACACAAACACATACTATACATTACAAAATAATAATTAAAAAGTTTTACAAGAAACAATTTTTTAGAACATTGAGTTTATAGGTTCATAAGTTTATAGAACAATGTAATAGAGAGCTTTAAAGCTTGTTAAGAGCTGATTTGAAGTTGGCCAATGTTGATGTAACAGACGTCTCTTGAAGCATTTGCCAGATCTTGTTTACGTGAAAAATCACAGCTTGTCGCCGCACGTGTTCCTTTAAAATAGTACTGCCTACCACCTGTTCAGAGAAGAGTAAACAATTTATCGACAAGTCAATTCTTGCGACTGCACGTGTTATTCAAAACCAAAACACCTCGCATTATCACAAACAACAGGTGTGAAATGAGGTCAACCCATGCAAGAAAAACACTTCGTGTCTAAACTAGTTTGTTATTCAAACGAAATAGAGCACACAGGACACCTGCCTCAAACACCTGGAGTAATTAAGATAAACAACAGATGCAGAAATGAAAACATGTTTACGTTTTTCTTCAAAGCAGGTGTACGCAAAATTTAGTATAAAAACCGTCTGAAAATAAATATTTTATGTCATTATCCAAGAAACTTCCGAGTTATTATTATCTCCCGAAACCGAATTGACGATCGGAGTCCAGCGCCCTATTGTTTATAGTATTTGTATGGAACAGAAAAGTGGTCTCATACAAATTGGTCCTTTTCGAGCCGGATCCCACGTCATCAAATCTTTCTCAGTGGAGATGGCATCACACGCAGCGGCCGTAAAATCCTGGCTTCAACCGAGACATCATGGCCCTGCCTCACAAACTCAGATGCATCTATACCTACCGCCGATCCAGATGCTACCTTAAGCCTACGCCTCCACCATCAAAGATCTACAGGAGGCTGATAAAGATGACAACAAACTGAGCAGCAACGATATATGGAGCTTCTACACATACAGCAATGAAACATGCAGCTAACAGACGTCTAGCAACAAATTGACAGTAACGAGATACGCAGCTTCCACATATGGAGCAACGAAATATGCAGCTACCACACATGCCGCAACGAGATATGCAACAACACACTAAGTAGCTCACAGAAATGCAGCAGCGAACCCAGCCGCAACGAGATATGCTGCTACCAGACATGCAGCAACGAACCCAGCAGCAACAAGATACGCAGCTTCCACACATGCAGCAATGAGACATGCAGCAATAAATTGAGCAGCAACGAGATATGCAGCTAAAAGACATGCAGTAACGAACCCAGCCGCAACGAGATATGCAGCTACCAGACATGCATCAACGAACCCAGCAGCAACGAGATATGCAGCTACCACATATACCGCAACAAGATATGCAACAACAAACTGAGCAGCAGTGGAGGTAATCCACCTCTTACCCGCCCTGGTATAAGTAACTGATGGTTACTCCTTCAAGGCTCTCGCAAGATTCTAATTTTTTTGATTAAACGAAGCTACATTTATTTATTTTAAACTGAGCAGCACCGAGATATGCAGCTACCAGATATGCGGCAACGAACCCAACAGCAACAAGATATACAGCTTCCACACATGCAGCAACGAACCCAGCCGCAACGAGATATGCAGCTACCAGACATGCAGCAACGAGTCATGCAGCAACAAACTGAGCAGCAACAATATATGCAACAAAACACTGAGCAGCTCACAGACATGCATCAACGAACCCAGCAGCAACGAGATATGCAGCGACCACATATACCGCAACAAGATATGCAGCAACAAACTGAGCAGCAACGAGATATGCAGCTAACAGACATGCAACAACGAACCCAGCAGCAACGACCACATATACCGCAACGAGGTATGCAGCAACAAACTGAGCAGCAACGAGATATGCAGCTAACAGAAATGCAGCAACGAACCCAGCAGCAACAAGATATGCAGCTTCCACACATGCAGCAAGGAGACATCCAGCAATAAACTGAGCAGCAACGAGATATGCAGCAACAAACTGAGCAGCAACGAGATATGCAGCTACCACATGCAGCAACGAGGAATGCAACAACAAACTGAGCAGCACCGAGATATGCAGCTACCAGATATGCGGCAACGAACCCAACAGCAACAAGATATACAGCTTCCACATATGCAACAACGAGACATGCAGCTAATAGACGTCTGGCACCGAGATATGCAGCTACCACATGCAGCAACGAGAAATGCAGCAACAAACTGATCAGCGACGAGTTATGCAGTTACCATACATGCAGCGACGAGATATGCAGCAACGGACATACAGCAACAAGATATATAGCAACAGACATGCAGCAACAAGATATGCAGCAAAGAACCCAGCAGCAACGAGATATGCAGCTACGGCATGCAGCAACGAGAAATGCAGCAACAAACTGAGCATTAACGAGATATTCAGCCACCAGATATGCAGCAACGAACCCTTGCAGCAACAAGATATGCAGCTTACACAAATGCAACAATGAGAAATGCGGCAATAAACTGAGCAGCAACAAAATATACAGCTACCACTCATGCAACAGCGATATATGCAGCTACTAGATATGCAGTAATCCGCATATATGGATACTCGATACCCTGTGGCAGCCAGCCAGAGAATTCCCGAGCTTGCAGCAATCGGCCCGACCCTTAATGCTAGTCCCGGATGTACTGAAAACCAAGACCGTACTCACACTGGATGAACACATCGAAACATATATCCACTGGCCTAGATCACCTCCGCGATAGTAGAAGCACTCCTTGCCAGAAGCAAGCCCTATCAGAGAGTACAACAACTGGCCTGACACGAAAAGCAGATTGCTGACCCATTCGCGGCCCTGCGCGCTGCAACTCTACGCCAAGCTGATCACCAACCTGCCTGAATTTGCAGTCCCATACGAGCCTGAGCCGCGTCCTGCCATCCCATTTTCATGATAATTTATTCCTTTATATTGTTTATCCTAGTAATAGCAGCAACTAGCTCGCCTCCCAACTTGTTTGCGACAAGATACGCAACTCAAGTAAAGGCACCTACTAGTGTCCGCCTTCCAAATTGCTTGCGACGAGATACGCTACTTAAGTAATGGCAACAAATAGCCAGCCTCCCAACTTATTTGCGACGAGATATGCAACTCAAGTAATGGCACCAACTAGCCCGCCTCCCAACTTGTTTGTGACGAGATACACAATTCAAGTAAAGGCACCAAACTAGCCCGCCTCCCAACTTGTTTGCGACAAGATACGCTATTCAAGTAATGGCACCCACTAGCCCGCCTCCCAACTTGTTTGCGACAAGATACGCAACTCAAGTAATGGCACCAACTAGCCCGCCTCCCAACTTGTTTGCGACAAGATACGCATCTCAAGTAATGGCATCAACTAGCCCGCCTCCCAACAAGTTTGCAACGAGATACGCTACTCAACCGAAGGCCAGCAAGGCTAATTCCATCTTCTAATTTCAATTCCAGCAGTGCCACTACCAGAATAGTGGTGCTCCTCATCACCACAGCCAAGACGAGCAAGCCCTGTCCCCAGCAGTGCCATTTTCATGATAAGTTATTCCTTTATATTGTTTATCCTAGTAATAGCAGCAACTAGCTCGCCTCCCAACTTGTTTGCGACAAGATACGCAACTCAAGTAAAGGCACCTACTAGTGTCCGCCTTCCAAATTGCTTGCGACGAGATACGCTACTCAAGTAATGGCAACAAATAGCCAGCCTCCCAACTTGTTTGCGACGAGATATGCAACTCAAGTAATGGCACCAACTAGCCCGCCTCCCAACTTGTTTGTGACGAGATACACAATTCAAGTAAAGGCACCAAACTAGCCCGCCTCCCAACTTGTTTGCGACAAGATACGCAACTCAAGTAATGGCACCCACTAGCCCGCCTCCCAACTTGTTTGCGACAAGATACGCAACTCAAGTAATGGCACTCACTAGCCCGCCTCCCAACTTGTTTGCGACGAGATATGCAACTCAAGTAATGGCACCAACTAGCCCGCCTCCCAACTTGTTTGCGACGAGATATGCAACTCAAGTAATGGCACCAACTAGCCCACCTCCCAACTTGTTTGTGACGAGATACACAATTCAAGTAAAGGCACCAAACTAGCCCGCCTCCCAACTTGTTTGCGACAAGATACGCAACTCAAGTAATGGCACCCACTAGCCCGCCTCCCAACTTGTTTGCGACAAGATACGCATCTCAAGTAATGGCATCAACTAGCCCGCCTCCCAACAAGTTTGCAACGAGATACGCTATTCAAGTAATGGCACCCACTAGCCCGCCTCTCAACTTGTTTGCGACAAGATACGCAACTCAAGTAATGGCACCCACTAGCCCGCCTCCCAACTTGTTTGCGACAAGATACGCATCTCAAGTAATGGCATCAACTAGCCCGCCTCCCAACAAGTTTGCAACGAGATACGCTATTCAAGTAATGGCACCCACTAGCCCGCCTCCCAACTTGTTTGCGACAAGATACGCAACTCACGTAATGGTACCCACTAGCCCGCCTCCCAACTTGTTTGCGACAAGATACGCAACTCAAGTAATGGCACCCACTAGCCCGCCTCCCAACTTGTTTGCGACAAGATACGCAACTCAAGTAATGGCACCAACTAGCCCGCCTCCCAACTTGTTTGCGACAAGATACGCATCTCAAGTAATGGCATCAACTAGCCCGCCTCCCAACAAGTTTGCAACGAGATACGCTATTCAAGTAATGGTACCCACTAGCCCGCCTCCCAACTTGTTTGCGACAAGATACGCAACTCAAGTAATGGCACCCACTAGCCCGCCTCCCAACTTGTTTGCGACAAGATACGCAACTCAAGTAATGGCACCAACTAGCCCGCCTCCCAACTTGTTTGCGACAAGATACGCATTTCAATTCCAGCAGTGCCACTACCAGAATAGTGGTGCTCCTCATCACCGCAGCCAAGACGAGCAAGCCCTGCCCCCAGCAGTGCCACTGCCAGAATAGCGGTGCTCCTCATCACCGCAGCTAAGACGGGCAAGCCCTCCCCAGCAGTACCACTGCCAGAACAACGGTGGTCCTCATCGGAGCAGCCAAGGCAAGCAAGTCCTTTCAGAATATCGGTACTCTCCAATGTCTCCTCAGACGGGAGGAGCCCATTTCCACATTAAAAGGGACAAAATTTCATGGAACTGACTCCGAGATGAAAACGCTCTAGTGGCACTAAAGCCACGAGACAGACGTGCAATTCTCTAGCAATGCCGTGCATCAATTGGCTTTGCTAACCACCAATAAAACCTCACAGTCTAGGAAAGGTTAATACGACCCACGAAGAGGGAATACGACCCACGAAGAGGATATCAACCCGGCTTTATTTCCTGCCTTACGATTCGGCCCAAAATACTACTTGAAGCCGTGTGGCACTTGAACGTGAGCTGTGACAAACCCATTGCCCCTGAACATATCCAGAAGTGGACAAATTGGATGAACCTGCAAAAAAACATACACAATCACCATCCCAAGACGCTGCCTCAATTACATGCCGCACTCATCTCAGCGAGACTCGCCCGAACCATGTAAAAAGAAAGCCATGCCCTGATAACCCAAACCCATTTCTGGACAGATTCAACAACCGTATTGTGTTTGCTGCGCACCGATCCACACATTTACTCCACCTTTGTGGCAAACAGACTGGGCAAAATAAATGAGATGACCAACATACAAGACTGAAGGTGGGTGTCAACTAAGCCAAATCCCGCCGACCTTGGTACACGGGATCCAAACACCCAACGAACGAACACTAAAAGTGAGGCCCCACTACATCAGTCTTATGTCAACCCCTAATGGGAGCATTGCCGCTAAATCGACTGATACGCCACACTCGCCCTTTTACACACTGCGGGCTAGACTACTTCGGACCCATAGCTATCACAGTTGGCAGACATCAAGAAAACGCTAAGCCGCTATCTTCACTTGCTTCTCTAACCGCTGACTCTGCTATTATGGCCATACAACGAACGACAGCACGAAGGGGACAGCCCGTAAACATGCACTCAGACAACGGGACTAATTTCAATGGAGCCGAAGCCGAGATGGGAAACGCCTTGAGGTTACTAAGTCAAGACTTTAACATGCTTGATGCCATGACCATCCAGGGCATCGAATGAAGATTTATACCACCAATGACGGCGCACATGGGAGGAGTATGGAAAAGACTGGTGCGGTCGGTGAAACGGGCACTGAACGGCACGCTCAAAAAACGAGCACCTAAAGAGGAAACTCTTCTGACTACCTTAATCGAAGCTCAATTCGCAGCGAACATCAGACCACTAACCCATGTAACAATGGATCATGCACTACCTCGAAATCACAAGCCTCGCGGCCGCGTCATCGAGTCGATAACCGCAGCCGACGGACAAGTCAGAACTGTTCGAATTCAGAATGGTTCCGATGTGTACCTAGGACCAGCCGTCCAAATCGCCGTCAGCTTACCAGCTCCTACACATGCTGAGTCATCTTCCCCTCTTCTTCACAAGGACACATAAAGATACCTGCATCAAGAGTGCGTCCGACAGATTAGCTTGGTGCAATCAACTGATTACACCGGGAGGAGAATGTAACAGACGTCTCTTGAAGCATTTGCCAGATCTTGTTTACGTGAAAAATCACAGCTTGTCGCCGCACGTGTTCCTTTAAAATAGTACTGCCTACCACCTGTTCAGAGAAGAGTAAACAATTTATCGACAAGTCAATTCTTGCGACTGCACGTGTTATTCAAAACCAAAACACCTCGCATTATCACAAACAACAGGTGTGAAATGAGGTCAACCCATGCAAGAAAAACACTTCGTGTCTAAACTAGTTTGTTATTCAAACGAAATAGAGCACACAGGACACCTGCCTCAAACACCTGGAGTAATTAAGATAAACAACAGATGCAGAAATGAAAACATGTTTACGTTTTTCTTCAAAGCAGGTGTACGCAAAATTTAGTATAAAAACCGTCTGAAAATAAATATTTTATGTCATTATCCAAGAAACTTCCGAGTTATTATTATCTCCCGAAACCGAATTGACGATCGGAGTCCAGCGCCCTATTGTTTATAGTATTTGTATGGAACAGAAAAGTGGTCTCATACAGTTGACATTGTCAAATTATTTAAAAATAATAAAAAAAACTGTACATTTCTAAAAATTTTCGTTATGAAATCCATGCAAATGGCCTATTGCAATCAAATGCCACAAGAAAAATAATTCAATATTACAATCAATTACCGATAGTAAGGGTCGACCGAGACATGTTTTTCGTTCTCGGCCGAGACCGAGAATAAATTAAAATCTCGGCCGAGACCGAGAGCCGAGACCGAGAATAGATAAATTGAGAAAAAAAAATGAAATTGCGCTATTTTGGCATAATATAGTAGGTATATTTAAGAATGTAATAATAATTTGTTTTAAGGCACCGCATCCGTGCTCAAAAAGAAGAAGATGGAGAAATATGTAATTAGGAATGTTAGAGGAGCGCGCTAATATTTAAAGCGATAAAATCGAAAATATTTAATAAAACACGACATCATTTAAAGAAACATTGTGAATTTTTTTCACAATTATAACTTGTAAAATAACTGAAGCAAACGTTTTTAAAATAATTTTTGGAGCATACTTTGCGATTTTTTTTCTATCGATGGAATTGCAGATAATTTGCGTTTCGGCGTGGAAGGCGTCTAGATATTATCATTATGGTTATAAGTAAAACCCGCCTCGCTGCCAGCCGACCAATCACAATCGACAGCTCTCTCACGCACTGACACCAAGTGACAAATGTGAACGCTTGCGTTAGATTTGAATCCCATTATCCTATACCGTACCTACTTACAACGGTCTCGGTTATGGCCGAGAATCTCGGCGATTTTTCGCCGAGAGCCGAGACAGAGTTCTCGGTAGAATTTGTAGCCGAGAATGCCGAGACCGAGACCGAGACCGAGATCTCGGTCGACCCTTAACCGATAGTCACAATCAAGCCCAGTTTCACAAGTAATATCCGATATTCACAAAAAAATAACCAATATTCACAATAATAATCCAATATTGCAATCAATAACCAATAGCACAATCAAAGCCCAATTCCACAATCAATAACCAATATTTACAATTAATGTGAATACCACAAATGAGTTCCAAGTGCTTCCAACTCAAATTTAGATATTTAGGATATGTCTGACTAATCAAATGGATGATCGATGTAGGTACAACTATTTTAAGGAGACTGAAAATGTAAAAAATATATATTGATTCCAGGTGTCCGTCTGTCTGGTCGTCGCGTGCAGCGTGCTTGTAGCTGTTCTTGGGGCTCCCCAGGGCTACCTGCCCCCCTCCAGGGGATACAACTATCCCACGCCGCCAGTGCCATTCCCAGGAACTAACTCGGAAACCAAAGTAAGTGGAGTTAATATTAAGATAAATTTAGATTAGATTAAACTATACTAATAATCAAAAGAACCAAATTGCCAAAGTTACCTTTAAACCATCAAAATCGATTTATTTATTGGCTTATTATAATTCTTCAATTTGGTGGACGGTATGGGTATCGCCGCCTGGGAAGCATTTTTTGAATAACCAACATTCCTCCCATAGGTCACACAGGTATATACTAGTGAGACAGATATAAAACAAACCCAATGTATATGTACTCTTTTATAGATAAATAAAAATAAAATTTAAATTTAAAAAAAAGGCTGAGGTTTATGTTGGTCTTGGCGGCGAATGCGTTTGCCCACCTGCTGCGTGGCAAGCCGGATCGGGAGAGATTGGTTGAGGGAGGCCTTTTGATTTCTCTAGCATGACTCTCTCGGATTGTCTTGCACCGCAGTGGAAGCATTGGATTCATACGTCCATCACTCCTGGATACACTGGCTCCCAGATTCCTACCTACCCCAAATATCTTTTTCATTGCCAGAACTTCCTCTCTGTCCTTTGACTAAGAAGACCCTCCACACAGTATCCCTAAAGATGACATAGGCTCCGAGGGAAATCGCTTTCCTCAGGGACTCTTGTGTGGAGCTAATGTAAAAAATATGGATATGGGTGCCACCGCCCCGGGAACCTTTTATTGAATATCCAACACCCCTGTCGTAGGTCACTCCAAGTGGTACCCTTCATTTCGTAACTTAGTAGGAGTGTCCGGGTTAATGGGGTAAGGTTTGGCGGCGAATGCGTTTGCCCATCGGATCAGGAGAGATTTATGGAAAAGACCTAACCTAAACCTCTCCCGCCGAAATCTCTTGATTCGTCGCTTTGCATCGCAGTGGGAGGGATTGATTCATACGTCCGTCACTCCTGGACACATTGAACCCTAGATTCGTACCCAATCCTCATACCTTTTTCCTTCCCAGAACTTCTTCTCAATCCTTTTATAAAGAGATCCTCCACTCAGCATCCCCAAAGAAGACATAGGCCAGAGGAGTTTTTCCTTCAGACCTCCTATTTGGAGCTAACTTAAAAAACGTATATATAAAATATATCTATCTATGTAAATAAAAATGAATCGCCGAAATGTTTGTACGCGCATAACTTCCGAACGACTGCACCAAATTGAATAATTCTTTTCTTTTTGTCCGTTATTGTCAGGACAAGCTTTGTGTAAAATAACTGGTGAGCTCTGGCATTATGAAATTTGTATCAA
This sequence comes from Limnephilus marmoratus, assembly GCA_917880885.1. Lineage (NCBI taxonomy): Eukaryota > Metazoa > Arthropoda > Insecta > Trichoptera > Limnephilidae > Limnephilus > Limnephilus marmoratus. The sequence goes on along the minus strand of OU862934.1, from coordinate 23,867,840 downwards.
AAAATTGCAATAGGTGTCACACGAACTGTTTGAAAACTGAATTTACCGGGACTGAATGTACGGAATGCGGGAGGGGGAGGGGAACCTGGGAGGGGTGATGGGAACTGGGTTCCTGGTACAGGAGAAGGAGAGGCGAAAGAATAACGAGACGAATGGGAGAGGACACGCAGGGAGAAACAATTTCTTTATTAAATTGCATAGTAACGCACGCCGAGAACCAGCTGGTATATGATAATTAATTCTGAAAAGCCTGTTACTAAAATCTCAGATATTTCTGACTAATTCGAAATTAAATAAAATGCAAGCCTTAAGCGAAACCTCATTATTTGAGTGATAATCAAATAACTTTAAAAAAAAAACTTAAGTCAAAAAATCCACTTTGGTCAGTTCATCAAAACTAATGAAGCATCTTGTTGATTCAATTGTCCAATTCAACAAATTAACTCATGATCAAACTCAATCAATTCAACATAGACAGTCGATTATATCGACGTAACAATGCACACGATGTCGATTATCACAGCGGAAGTTACAAGACAATCAGTCGATTCATCGATTTTTTTTTCTCTCAATTGAATCAAGTCGATAGTTCAAGGACATTTGAGCCGCCTCAATTGAAACAGAACAAAAAATCGAGATAAAAAATTGATGAATCAAACATGACCTAGAATCAGTAATAATAATAATAATTCTCGTCTGTTTTTTGTTGTGATGCTATTTTAAGATTGTTAAAGCAAGTGTTACACTGTAAGAGTTTTTTTAAGTGGGACCTTATACGAATAGCTTAAGGCTAACGCACGTATTACCGTTATATTAGGTCCTTACATATGTAATTGGCCTTTTGCCGTACTGGCAACTTTGATCTCAAATATCTTCTCTTTGGTTAGGAATTCCAAATTCAAATTTATACAGCTATTTTCTCATGTATTTGTGTTTCGAAAATTATAATTCATTTGTTTTTTCCGTAATTGTTTTTTTTCTTTGCGTCACTCAGTTTACAAAATGGAAAACTTGAAATATCGCGTTATTTACGAGTACGAGTTCCACCGTGACACCAGTGCTGCAGAAACGGCTCGGAGGATTAATGATGTGTATGGCGACTGTGCCGCAAAAGAAAACACGGTTGTGTTTTCTTTTTTTTTGTTTCGTTCACTACAGCTTTCTTAAATCTGGCCAGACGATTACGGCAGATGTCTATTGTCAGCAACTGCAAACCATGATGGAAAAGCTAGCTGCTAAACAACCGAGGCTGGTTAATCGCTCTAGGCCACTGCTGCTTCATGACAACGCTAGACCACACACTGCACAATAGACGGCTACCAAATTAGAGGAGCTTCAATTGGACATCCACCGTACTCTCCGTACCTTGCCCTAACAGATTACCATTTTTATCGAAATTTAGATAACTTCTTGCAAGGGAAAAAATTTAACTTCGATGGGGCATCCAAACCGCCTTCAAAGATTTTATTGATTTCCGTCCGACTGGTTTTTTTAGTAAAGGGATCGATGAACTACCTATGAGATGGCAAAAGTGCATAGATAGCAATGGTACATACTTCGATTGAATAAATATATTATGTTTAAAAAAATCGACTTTATGTTCCTCCCATACAAAACGCCAATTTCATATTATGTAAGGACTTAATATATTATGCGAGTTTTATAGACTTCTGTTGAATGTGCATTGTGTTGTTGTGTGGTACTGGAAAGACGTAATTTAATTAATTTATAATCGCTCAGGCCTCTATCATATTTTGTCAGAGGGTCATAATATTTCCGCTTTGTAATAAAATTCAAATAAATGGAATATTTTTGAACATATCCAAAAACTAAAAACTGTTTTCGAAAGGTGATAAAATGCGCTATCAAATAGTGTAATTCAAAATAAACATATAATTTGTGAAATGTAAAAATTTTGCATGCAAACATAAATCAATTTTAAAAATGGATCACTTTACGTATTTTCTATCTAAAATTACTGATAACGAAAAAAAACACATACGTATTTTATTTGTTAAATTTATAATTGGCTTTAAGGACCTCTCATTTCGAATTTCTGTCGATGGTACAGGATATTACGGGACGTAGGTACTTGACTTATTTTAACCAGTGATTCCTCATTTTTTTTCTACAAAATCATTACATCTTTTTTTTTCTACAAAAACATTAAAAAATGGTTAAATAGTTGGATGCGGGGTGAGACTTTGGGCGGTTTTTCGTTTTTTTGAGTGACCAGTGATGAAATGCAAAAAAAAATTGTTTGATTTTGAAGAAAAAAAAATCGATAAAAAATTATCGAAAAAGTAACCGGAGACCGAAATTTCATTTACATTTTTTACTCCAAATAATGTCAGAAATCACTGGTTAAATTAAGTCAAGTACATCCCTTAACACCCTGTATACATATAAACACACACATATTTACGAATACTTTAAGTTTTTAATGTCTTACAAAAATATGTGTTTTTTTTTATTACAATAATTTTTTTTTGTTATTAGTTTTTAGGATATTATGACGTGTTGCGCTACCTCCTTCTTTTGCCAACGTTTCGGACAGCGTTACATTGTCCATCATCAGGGCAGATGTGTAATAGTTAGGGGTGATGTTTGTACTTATCTAATTAGTCCCTGAGGTCCTGAGAAGACCCAAAACTCATAGAGCACGCCTGATTACGGAGGCAATTGAAATTCACAAAAATCCTATAAATATTATAGAGACGACGGAGCTAAGCTCAATAGTTCTTGGTATCCGGTAATTGACGGTTACATCAAGGCTAAACGCAAAAAAACATGTTGAAGTATATTGTAGCGCCAGCTCGTAGAGGAATGGAGCTGGCGACACGGTATCGCTCCTAAGTAAAAACATCACCCCTAACTATTACACATCTGCCCTGATGATGGACACTGTAACGCTGTCCGAAACGTTGGCTAAAGAAGTAGGTAGCGCAACACGGCATAATACCCAAAAACTAATAACAAAAATACTTTTGGCCGTGAAAACCTAAAATCGTACAATAATTTTCTCTATATGTTTGTCGAGTATAAATGTAATTACATATGTGAAATTCCCTCGACAGAAAATATGCACCGAAAATGAATAGAAAACAAACAATTTCTTTAAATATTTTGCAATCAGTCGCTTAAGCCTATTAATTATAAGAGTTTTTTATATTAGCGCACTCTCTCTAACATTAGTATTTACATCAATAGTATCTTTATTTCAAACCATTTATAGTAATATTTTTCTTCTTTTCGAACGATTGCTACGGAGCCTTAAGTCAACATCCAAAGAATGTCTTATTAAATTACGTAAGTTGTAAGAAATTCTTATGTTTCTCCGTCATTACTGTGGCTCTTTCAACTAGAATCTAATACAATAATAATGCTGAGATTACAATCACACGTCCCCCAGTAATGTAAACCTTCGGCGCAATTTGCAATTTCAGATTTGACACAGGCCGCTAAGTTAGGAATTCCGAGTTTACCCTTTCAGACCAGAACTACTACTGTTGGAGATCTAGCACGGTCCTATTGTAGCGGCGGTAATGATATGAAATCCACACTTTTATACGGTAAACACAATAAGGAACTCCAGTGAAAAATATTATGGCTTTATAAAAATATGTTCATATAGACCAATAAACGCTGATTCTGAATATATAACTTTTATTTCATAATATTTAACGCAGAGTTTTTAAAAAAATATTAAAAAGTCCATTTTTAATCCGATCGTAAAAACACGCCGTCAAGTTGGCATTATTGAAATTTTAGTGGTGACGTCACTGTTCGACATGTCGTGACGTCACCGTAAAGTCATTGTATGGGAACGTATGATATGACACAAGCCATCGTATTAATTTATTCGTTTATTTACATACTGTTTACAGAGATTTATGTGTTGTGTTTATTGAAAAATTATTGAGGCCTAAATAATGTTTTAAAATAAAGGTATCTCTTATTAGTTTATCTCTATTATTGAAAATATTCAAAAACTACTCCACAAAAAATAGTAATGCTCCTTCTAGGGAGAATACTTCGAACAACGGAATTCAAAATGGCGGTAGTTGATCAGCTGATTGCCCGATCCAATAGTAATTTTTCAGGAGTGATGACGTCACACGATTCACCATACATACGGTGGTTTTCAGGGGTCTTGAAAAATTAAAACTTTGACAATTATTTTAACTATTAAAACTAACCCTAAAAATAAAAATAATGCATTTATTTAAGTTAGGGAACGTACCCATACTACGTGACACTTTTAGGGGGGGGGTCTTCAAAAGGTCACGCTCCATACAAATGAGCGGCGGGTTCCTTAGGATTTTGGTCACCGGGGGGGGGGGAGGGGGTTAAAAATTGCAAAAAGTTGGTCACGTAGTTTGGGTACGTTCCCTTAGAAGGTAGGTACATTAAAAAATAATAAAAATTGGACTGGAGTTCTCTATAGCTGACGGCCGGCGTGGTCGAGCGGTAAGGCTCTTAACTCGCAATCCGAAGGTTGCGGGATCGAATCCTGGCATGGGCAAATAAGTTTTATTTGATTAATTTGTGTTATTTCACAATTAATTCATTAAAAATAATATATAGTATATTTGCGGCATGTTCCAGAGTGGAAGATACTCTCAGTATCGCCCTGGTGTAAGACCACCATTCAGAATTGAAACGTTGCTTGAAATGGCTTTAGCCATATTTGGTGAATAGCCAGATACTTCCCTGCTTTCCTATTCCCCATCTCCTTCCCTTCCTCACTACATTCAGCCTCACAACATACCCCAATTGGGGATGCAATAGTCTCACTACGAGGGACTCTTGTGAGGTATTCACATAAAAAAACATCTTTATTGGAGTGGGTACAATCAATTTGCAAGTATGATTACAAACTATAACAGTAGCTTTTTGGGTTAAAAATAATTAACTCAACCGCTCGATAAATCCTTCTAATAAAAGGATTACGAGTAATATTCTCTCTGGGTTAGTTGACGTATCTCAGACCTGCCAGAGAGTTTTTCCTGAAGGTGCGCGGACAGACCCGGAAGGCAGCTTCTGTAAACCCTCAGCGGTGGAGTGCACATTCATTAACCAATAGCATCACTCGTCCCTAACCTGTAAGAGACAAGCGATGCGAGAAAGGGAAAGTATTCGAGATTGAACACTTATCAACATACACTCGACATAATTAGATTCGCTACACTATGTCGATACTATGTATATTGAATGAATTCGTCATTAACGGTTAGTTGCCGTTATTTGCGAGCACGGTCAACACAATGGTTCCGTCAGTCGGTCGACAAAAACTGCCAATGTTAGCGCGGTCTCCTTCGTGTCAGATAAGCTGTCAATATACAAAACTTTTTTTAAAATTTCGTTTGTTATGCAAAATAACTGGCTTATGAATGAATGGAGGTAAACTAACGAATCTCTTAGAATTGAAAGAAATCGTATATGCGATGCGTGGACTTAATTAAATCATCTAAAACGTGATCAATTTATTCCGTTCGATCTTTGAGAAAGGAAAGTGGTTCAAATATGACTAAAGACCTCATTAACTAATTAACTCACGTTTAGTACCGAAAAGTACATGCAAAGTTAGTATTTTAATTCGAAATTGTCAAGTTAGTAGTATTTTTAGTTTTTCGTAGCGGTTTGAAGTTTGGGAATATAAATTCATAGACAGATCCGCCAATATTGCCAGCGAATACTTAAAATCAAGTATGGCGGCACTAGCATATAGCTCAGGCTTTCTACTAAAAAATGTGCGGTGATCCGGCTTGGTAGCTGCTTCAGTGCGATCTTTGAGTACGTTTGAGATGGACGCTCCGCTATCAAATCCTGCCGCCTGCGAGGTACGCTCAATTATTCGCTTTCGTTGAAGTTCATGAGCTCGCAGCTTGTGTACATTATTACCGCCTGAACAGTTTTTTTTTAATTACCTCCGCGCAGGAGGCCCTGAGGAAAATAATTTCTCTGTGGCCCTAAGTCATCTTTGGGGATAATATGTATGAATCCATCCCTCCCACTGCGTTACAAGGCGATAGGTCGAGAGAGTTCGGCTGGAGAGGTCGAAGGGTCTCTCACAACCGGTTTTTTCCAATCCGGCCCTCTAACGGTCACCAAACGTAGCGAAACTATGTGACCTGTGGTAGAGATATTGGTTATCCAATAAATGGTTCCCGATGTGGCGGTACCTCTTCTTCTTCTCGTGCCCTATCCGTTCAACGGATGTTGGCTATCATGTTGGCTATGCAGATTTTGTTTACTGCGGCCCGGAACAGCTCTACAGTAGACTGGCTAAACCACTTAATTTTTTTTTTCTTAACTGAAAAGAAAGACAAACATTCCCAGGTTATGAATAACCAGATAATATTTGAAAATCTCCTACTACCGCTACAGGTAGCCGAAAATGTTGCTTGAGTCGTGATGGGGGACTTAGCCAGCCGAGGAATCGAACACGGAACGCCTGGGTGGGACCCAAACGCGATGCCCACTCAACCACTGACCGGTCGCAGGTTTTTCAGCCATGATGTTCTCCTTCTTGCATTATGAGATGCAAAATCTCGTACTCCTCTGGATGTCTCATCACATGTCCAAGATATTGAAATTTTTGGGTTTTTATAATTTTAATAACTTATTTTACTTTAGTCATCCGAACCATAACATCTTCTTTCGTAACTCTGCCCATCCAGCTTATTTTGAGTATTTTTCTATATATCCACATCTCCAAAGCTTCCATGCTTCTATTCCATAAAATAATATCGAAAACACGTAGCATCTGACCATTCGCATTCGTAATCCAAGGTTGAGATCATGACTGCTGGACATCTTTTCATACGGATAAAGGTTGCACGAGCTTGCTCAATGCGGCATTTTCAAGATGTTTTCACTTCAAAAAATCATATTCAATGTATTTTCAAATATATGTACGGTCCGAAAGGGTTAACCGTTTATTCGTCTTTACTCACGATTAGTTGGATAAAAAAAACATACGAAATATCATATTCGTGCGCGGGTCATTTCACTTACCTTTCTTAGGAATCTAAACACGGCAGAATCGAATTAGAAAATAATTATTATCGTTATTTGAAACAGTGAGTAAATTTGTTAACCTCTGCACACATACTCGGTCAAATTATTAGGTCAATTAATTATTTATGAAAATTTTATAACCAATGCTTTCAAAGAAAAAAACAAGTAGGCTCTGTTTATACTGATTTTAGTAAAGCCTTTGACACAGTTTCTCATAAAATTCTCATTTGGAAATTAGAAAAACTTGGTATACGTGGCAATATATTAGCCTGGTTTGAAAGCTATCTTACTGGAAGACAACAAATTGTTAGAATAAAATCCTCTCTGTCGGAAATAATTTATGCAACAAGTGGAGTTCCACAGGGTTCACACCTTGGTCCAATCTTATTTATCTTGTTTATAAATGATCTTACAAAATATTTTATGATGTAATCATTTTACTTTTTGCTGATGACCTCAAAATTTTTAGAATTATTCAAAATATTCACCACTGCAATATTCTTCAAGATAATATCAATAAATTATTAATATGGTGTAATGAAAATAGACTTTACCTAAATATCTCAAAATGTCAAACAGTTAGATTTTTTCGAATAAAAAATCCAGTGATTTATAATTACAACGTTGATAACAATGCCCTTCAGACATTAACACAAATTAAAGACTTAGGCATCACTTTTCAATCAAATCTTACATTTGTAAACCACATAACAGAAATCTCTAATAAGGGCTTAAAAATGTTGGGATTTATAACTAGGCTTACTAGAAATTTTAACAATATAAAGTGTATTAAACTGTTATATTTTGCCTATGTTAGAAGTCAACTTGAGTACAATTCTCCCGTCTGGAATCCACATTATAGTATACATGTTCAAGCTATTGAAAGAATACAAAACAAATTCTTACGTTTTCTAAATTTTAACTGGCTATTTACTCATGTGTTTGTGTTTCGAAAATTATAATTCATTTGTTTTTTCCTTAATTTGTTTTTTTTCTTTGCGTCACTTAGTTTACAAAATGGAAAACTTGAAATATCGCGTTATTTACGAGTACGAGTTCCACTTTAGCACCAGTGCTGCAGAAACGGCTCGAAGGATTAATGATGTGTATGGCGACGGTGCCGCAAAAGAAAACACAGTGCGTTTTTGGTTCCAACGTTTTCGTTCTGGAAATTTCGGCCTGCAGATCTAGCCCCGTGGACGGCCGGAGACCAAAGTTGATAATGAAGAATTGAAGGCTATTGTGGAAGCGGATCCATCGCAAACCACGTCCGAGTTAGCTGCAGGCTGCGGTGTTAGTGATAAAACTGTTTTAATCCACTTGAAGCAAATTGGGAGGGTGTAAAAGCTTGAAAGGTGGCTACTTCATGAATTGAGTGAAGCAAATCAACAAACGCGCGTTAGAACGCTAGACCAGACACTGCACAACAGACGGCTACCAAATTAGAGGAGCTTCTATTGGAATGTCTAAGACATCCACCGTACTTTCCGAACCTTGCCCCAACAGATTACCATTTTTTTCGAAATTTGGATAACTTCTTGCAAGGGAAAAAATTCAACTCCGATGGGGCAGTCCAAACCGCCTTCAAAGATTAAATTGATTCCCGTCTGAATGGTTTTTTTAGTAAAGGGATAGATGAGCTACCTATGAGATGGCAAAAGTGCATAGATAGCAATGGTATATACTTTGATTAAATAAATATACTATATTTAAAAAAAATCGACTTTATGTTCCTCCCACACAAAACGCCAATTTCATATGTAAGGACCTAATATTGAATGAATTGAGTTATTAGTTAAAAATGTTGGTATGGAGAATAATCATTCTTTCTCACAGCAATCGCCCTGTACAGTTGCAAGGGTACAATAGGAAGACCATCCTTCGACGAAATTTGAATTCTTGGCCGCTGGTTAAATGGCCTTAATATTTTCGCTTACGCCTATTAAATATATTTTTTTTTATATTAGCGCGCTCCCTCTAACATTCGTATTTACGTATCTTCTTTTCTAACCATCTTCTTCTTCTTTTTAAACGCTTACAAAATCCCAGGTTACGAATTACATGACAATGTTTATAAAATCACTGATAACATCATCACAATGGGAAAATATTGCTTGTGCAATGGTGGGGGATTTCGCTAGCAGATGAATTGAACCCACGACGCCTGGGTGGGAACTACTGGCATTGTCTACTCAGTTGCTAACTTGTTTTTGATCGAAACTCCTATTGTCTCACGAGAAGTACCAAATACATTATCCTATGAATTCTGATGGGCGCTTTACACGATGCTTTTTTTTACATATATTGAAACTACTTATATTATAGTTGGCCCATAAGAAAAATCTTTGTTTTAAAGTGTCATCGACAGACCGTTTTTTATTGAATTTTTTTGTTACTTCGGAACAGTTATAAAATACATGGGAATGAAATGAAAATACAAAAAATACACAAAGATATAAGGAAATATTAGAAATTTAAGACTAGCTTTTTCCCGCGGCTAACTCGCATGGTATTAGGGGGGTTCCCACTCTGCCTCCTCCTCTACCCCTCCCCCTCACCCTCTCCAGCTGCTCCCTCACGGTTGAGAAGTACCTGGCTATTAAGGCCCCGCAATGGCGTACAAAAAGAAGGAAGATGTAGAGATATGAAATTACGAATGTTAGAGGAAAGCGCTAGTATTTAAAGTGACAAAATCGATGCGAAAATTGTGAAAATGTTTAATAAAACACGACTCGTATAAAATAGAGCCAAAATCTCGCGAGGGTTGTCTTAAACAGCATTTAAAGGAACACTGCGAATTTTTTCATAGATATAACTTGTAAAATAACTGAAACAAACGTGTTTATAATAATTTTCGGAGCATACTTTGCGATTTTTTTCTATCGAGGGAATTTTATATAATTTGCGTTTCGGCGCGACGAATGTCATATATTTTTATAAGAGCTTAAAAATTTCAAATGTTTAAGGGAGGTTTGCAAGAAATCGTTAGAAATTCGGATAACGGCGTCTTAAGATCTACGGTAAAGCCATTTCAAGCCACGTTTCAATTCTGAATGGTGGTCTTACTCCAGGGCGATACTGACAGTATCTTCCACTCTGGAATGTGCCGCAAATACACTATATATTATTTTTAATGAATTAATTGTGAAATAATAATTAATCAAACAAAATTTATTTGCCTATGCCGCGCCGGTCGTCGAATGAACCTTATGAACTAGGGCACACCTGATAAGTCACCAAACGTAGCAACACAGTTGGGGTGACCTATGGCAGAGGTGTTGGTTATCCAATAAACTGTTACCCATACCCGCGACCCCCATCGAAAATTTTTGCATGATCCTCGGATAAGTTCATATAGATTTACCTGATGATGTTTTCCAACGTGTTTAAAACACAGATATGCACCAATACACACGAAGTCATTTAATCTCAACTCTGTATTGTAGTTAGTTCATTGTTATTTAAGTTTGTTGTAGGTATCTTGCATGGAATAATTAATGAGCGGTGACACATTTAAAATTTAGCATGCTAAATGTCAATCGACCTTAAAACTATTTACAAAGGTTTTGGCATTAAACTCTTATACGGAATACCGCAAAAGAAACAGCTCTTGTGGTAGATACTCTCAGTATCACCTCTTTTTTTACGTTAACTCCACATAGGAGGTCCTGAGGAAAATAATTTCCCTCAGGGCCTATGTCATCTGGGATGCTGTGTGGAGGGTCTTTTTGAGGAAAGGAAGGAATGAATATTGGTCTTGAAGAGACCCATAGAAACACGGAGGCTGGCAAATCATTCCACAGCTGAGCAGTTGAACAGAAGAACGAGTGGAAGAAACGACCCGAGCTCATGTGACAAATCGTGCACAAATGTTGGAGACACATTTGGCGTGTTTCCCGATTATGCACCGGTGCCGAAGGGATCAATGACGCTAGTTCCTCAGAGCATCCCATTGTAATACCGGTGGAACAAGGATAGCATTCCCACCCGACGCCTGTGCTCTAAAGATTGCAATCCGTCTGTTAAGATGGGAGAATCTATTAAACGGACCGCCTGTTCTGCACAGTCGATGGTATTTTTCAGGTATTTTGGAGCTCCAGACCTGTGGCTGCCAGATTCAACAGTGGGGCGCACTTTTGATTTGTACAGGGTTAGCAGTTGTGTATTATTAAAGTATCTGCGGGCCCTGTACAGTACGCCCAGTTTTTGAGAGGCTAACTTTGGCTTCGATGGAGCCCCCATACCTGAGCTGGTCACTTAGGGTTATACCAAGCATATCAATGGAGGGCCTATTCGGAAGATTGCTTCCGTTGAAAGAGACTAGATTTTCATTTAGATCCCTTTTACACGTAATCAGACAATATTGGATCTTTGAAACATTATATTCAACGAGATTATCTGTAAAAGGCGTCGCTTGAAATGAATTTAGTCGTGTTTGGTGACCAAGTCGATTCACAAGATCCTGATTAAAACATGCATTTCACCAACCTACAACAAAAACGACTCTCGGATTTATAAAATAACCAAATTCAAAAGATGTATCATTAAAAAAAGAGTTATGGACACGGAAAGGAAAAATATAGATAGAATATTATTGCAACCTAACGACAACAAAAAACAGAGTGTGTAATTCACACGCGGTAGAAGCGAAATCTTCAGAAAACTAAAGTAGACAAGAGCTGGGAGACTACGAAGCACCGCATGAAGTCCTCTTTTTACAAAGGCTACCGGCTTTGCACCGATAGGCTATGTAGCACCGCACAAAGAGGAGAACGATTAAACTACCTCATACTCTCGCAGGTTAATAGATGTATGTGTTTGTCTTTTTTTTACATTAGCTCCACACAGGAGGCACAGAGGAGAATAATTTCTCTCAGGGCCTATGTCATTTAAGGGGATGCTGAGTGTAGGGTTCTTTTAGGGAAGGGAAGGATAGGAATTTATGGGAAGGATAAAGGTATGAGTGGTGGGTAGGAATCTGGGGATCAGTATTTTCAGGAGTGACGAACGTATGAATCTTATCCCTCCAGCAACGGTGCAAGGCAATAGGTCCGGAGAGTCCGAATGGAAAGGTCGAAAGGCCTCCCTCAGCCAGTCTCTCTCGATCCGGCCCGCCACGCAGTAGGTGGGCACACGCATTTAGCGCCAAGACCTTGACAAACCTCACATCTTGAACCCGGGAACCCCTGCTAAGTCGCCAAACGTAGCGAACCACTTGGAGTGACCTATGGCAGAAGTGTTGGTTATCCAATAAATGGTACCAAACCCGCCTCCCAAATTGAAAATTGTCTCATTTTAGTGTCGTTATTTTTCGTTTCATCGAATTTCAAATTGTGCTAAAGAAGTTTTCACCTCAATAACGCTAATGTTAGATTTTCTTCTAGATATTATCATTTGATCTTCCTCTCGTAATATTTTAGCATACTTACAGAAACATGCTTAAAAAATAGAAATTTACAAAAAAAAACTTGACCTAAATTTTTCGCACATGAAGTTCAAAATAAGAACAAAATTGCTAAGGACATGATTGTTTACAGAACTTGAATAGAACTTTCACAAAACCTTAACATCAACTTCCAAATTTGATAAATTATTCAAATTCTGTGAAACAATCTGTTCTAACTGTTATCTGTTCCATCTGATTTTAAAAAACTCTGCCTAAATTCACAGTGAATTTCAGCTATTTCTAGGATAATAGAAATATGATCGAAATCAATTGAAAGATAACTGTTATTGTGTCGCCAATTTCATTATAAATGTTAGATACCTAAACCACAGGCAGGCAAATTAAAATGATATCTGTTCATGAAAGAATTTTGAAATTCGAAAATATTGTACCAATTTCACCAGAAGTAAGAAAAAGTTGACCTTTCTTTGGGCACACGGGTATACCCACAACACACTTGTGTCGCTTATTCTCTTTGTTGGAAAAAAACATCATTTAGAAATACCATAAGTTAATTTGATAATAATTATGTTACAGCTTAGCAATCATTTTGATAAACTATTTCTTAAATCGCTCGGCCATAACATTTCCCATTGTTGAAAAAACACACACACTGTACTAATTGTTCTGTTTTTTGTAATACCGTGTACTTGTTGTCTGTGAATTTTATATGAAATTTTAATTTGTGTATTTATCTTTGCTTTCATTGGTAATGACAAAAATAACCTTAATAACGATCAACAGTATCATAGTGAATTTTCGGTTGTAGACGGTGCGATATGTTTAACATACAGTTTCATAACAATTAAACATATTAATTTCGGTTGTCTTGACGTTGTCCTGCATGACATCTGGTTCAATGAACTTAAATTTTCTTTGATTTTAAGTGTCATTTTTAAAATTGTAACTGATTGTGTGCAGAATTCAGACAAGCGAAGCTATAAAGTAGGTACCTACTTTATATAATATTTTAAATCAAAAAATTATTTTAGAATATAGTATTTTTAATATTGGAATGTATTTGTCATTAATTCAGACTTTTCCCTGATTTTTCATGGGTCTGCACTAGTTTTCACTAATATTATACTTAATGATTTTAAAAAGCAATTTTAAAACATAAAAATAACTTTAAATCAGCATTATGAGCGCTCACTAACTTACTAACTTCACTAGCTAACCATTCCGCTATTTCCCCAGAAGGGTAAGCAGAGAGGATAGACCGCAACATAACTCTGTGACGGTTAGTTAGATTTTAAAAATAAAACTGGTCCTAAATGAGAACCCTGTGGAACGCCACCGAAAATGTGAAATGAGATATTCGGAATATGACATCCCGAAAGAAAACATGAAAAGGGAATATAGGTATTCAGATGTAGTTACCAAACATTGCTAAAGTTATACAGTGTTTCAAGAGGGCAATTCAGTAAACTGCATACAGGTTCCACTCTGCAGTGAAATCTTATTTTTTTAAATTGTACCTACATGTGAAAAACTCATGTCATTGTGATTAGTTTTTACATGAACTACGCCAGGTTTTGAACTCGCGACCTCTTGGCCCGGTGCCAAGGAACCTACCGCTCTACATTGAAGGTCGTCTCTCAGTAAGACATTATTATTTTAGTATCGTAAAAGGTTATATCTTTCACGAGTCTCAGTGCAGATTCGAAGCGTACTACGTAGATAGAGTTAGAAGTCCACATACTTTATGTAGCGAGAAGGTACAGGATAAATGATTAATTGTTGATGATATTATTAGAAGCCCATTATTGTGTCTAACTTCGTATTTGTAGATACTAGTAGTTCTTTGGAACCAGAATATCTCGCATGATCGATCGAAAATGTCGGTAACTTGTCATCGCTCCCGAGGACTCTAGATACTAATATCTACAGCCTGTATGTCGGACGAATATCTACAGCTCATATGTTGGACTAATATCTACGAACTTCAGAGTGAGGACTAATATCTACAGAGCTAAGGTTGGACGAATATCTATGCGGTCCCAGTGGTGACTAATATCTATGGAGCGTAGGTTGGATTAATAACTACAGAGGGCAGCTGAGCAAGAGGTTGTACGGAAAAGCATAAATTACGTAAAGGCTTAAACGTTTAAAGTACGTACGTGAAGTTTTTGCATAATATTACGTATTTTGCTGTTTACGGGGACAATAATTTATTGAACAAACATGGAGGTCATAATACAAAGATATTTATTTATTTCGAAATACACGGCACCACAACCTAACCTAACCTAACCTAACCTAACCTAACCTAACTGAAATAGAAATGATCATGGTAACAGACTAAATAATTTAGAAGCACTCGAAATATAGAAAGCTGTTAAAACAAAAAACCAAATCCTTAATAATCAGCTAAATGTGTCCAATAGTCCGATATTAGGGATTTTTACATACATACATAGGTACATAAATTAAGTTTTTTAAACTGCATACGCAATATTACGTTATTCCAATATGCTATACATAATTGCAAATCCAACCTCTGCCAGTGCTGTAGATATTCGTCAACACTTTGGTTCTCATAGATATTAGTCAGCAGTTTGAGCTGTAGATATTCGTCCTCACTTTGGTTCCCAAAGATATTAGTCCGATTTGTTCAGTTTTTGGAATTCCTATAGATATTAGTAGACGCCTCCCTCCCGAGCACGACTGCAGGCCGCTAACGAATAAACAACAGTAGTTCACAACGAAGGGTTCCTAATTTATTTGAGGTGAACTGTTATTTCTGTTACCAAAACGTGTGTTTCTAAGTTTCTCTCATTTAATAAATCGAAACGAAAATTTCCTCCGAAATCATAAGATTTGTCAGCAGGTAGGTATTTAAGTATTATTTTATTTTGTATAACTTTTTTTTCTATTTTAAATAAGGAATTATATAATTTATTCAAAAAAACGTCACTATTTCAATGAGAATTCTTTTTTCAATCTTTCTTCGGATTCATACTCGTAGGTACCATTATTTTGATAAAATGCTAACAATGGTGTCCAAACAACCACACGTGAAAAAAGAATCTTCACTGAACCATTAAAACAACCACCATCTTGAAATGGAAACGGACCGTACAAATAAATTTACAGACAGACGAAATGCAAAACGGTTGAAATAAAACAGGACTTCGCTACGCTCTTTCAAACATCAGATTTTCGATTAAATTGTCTATTAATTGCTTTGCTAATATTGTCTTCATTAATTAAGTATAACAATTTGAGGTTTTATTCACTAAGTTTACAATTTGGGAGGCGGGTATGGGTACCGCCCCCCCGGGAACCATTTATTGGATAACAAACAACTCTGCCATAGGTCACCCCAAATGGTTCGCTACGTTTGGTAACTTAGCAGGGGTGCCCGAGTTTATGGGGTGAGGTTTGTCCAGGTCTTGGCGGCCGATGCGAGAGCCCACCTGCTGCGTGGTGGGCAGAATCGAGAGAGACTGATAGAGGGAGGTATTTTATCCTCTCCAGAGTCTTTTGACCTAGTGCATTCCTACCCACCCCTCATGCCCTTTTCCTTCCCAGAACTTACTATTCTTCCCTTCCTTAAAAAGACCCTCCACACAGCGTCCCCTAAGATGACATAGGCCCTGAGGGAAGTTATGTTCCCGTGTGGAGCTAATGTAAAAAAAAGTTAAAAATAAATATATTTCATTTTAACAACATTGCTTTTATATGTATTTAAATGAATATACACGCAGATATGCAATTAAGGATATACATGCAGATATGCAATTAAGGATATACATGCAGATATGGGCGATTCCGCTATAGACGATTCTCGACAGTAATTTTTAAATCGCAGTATTTGTTACTTTTTTTGATATCAGTGCAAAGAAGAAGGTCAATATTTAGGTAATAATAAAAAAAAAAAAATGATTTTACTTCATATTGAAATTTTTGGCGCGCTTGGAAACATTATCATTCGAAGAATCAGTATATAAACTGTAAAATCACACCGTGCAACACTGGCGCGAAACAGCTGTTACCGATGGTTTGAAGTTATATTTTACTGCTAAACGTAAAGTGACAATATTAATTTATTCTTAAGTGCCGAAAGATGTAAGTACTTGTTGTTATTTTTTAAGCATCATTGACTACTGTTAGCTTGTTGCACCCGCGATACAAAAGATATAAAAGTTTGTGTTTTTCACAGAAATAAAGTGCTAACGTTTTGAAACTTTGTAAAAGTAAGAAGAAATTAAAGGCAAACTTGAATAAAACGTTTTTAAGAGTATAATGTTAGCTGTACTGAAATAAACGTTGACTCAAATCGGTTGCACCCGCGATTCTAACAACACACAAAAGACTTTTGTGTGTTGTTAGAATCGCGGCTGCAACTCTTTGACAACTACCCTTATTGTGTGATTTATCATATATTTTATTGTTTTTTATGCCTTCAATAATAATATATGCTGTGTATTACTAGTGATTTATATTTAATAGGTGTGTTTATATTATTTTCAGCTTTTTTATAGAAATTATATGATTTGGCACGCAGTCTCTCTGAAAAATCTTCTTTATATTAAAAAAAAGGCAGTTAAAAAAAAGATGGTCACGTTGGATGATAAATAGGAAGGGCTGAAAAATAAATCAGGTATTCAATTAAAACATTTCTTTCAATCTGAAGATGGCGATAGCATTTCCGTGGCGCGAACCTCAATGTCTCGTCTCCAAAGCACATTGGTTTTGAAATCTCCGAAAACCACAACTGAAACAGAAAGGGATTGGGATGATAACAATCTGGAACCTCTTACAAATTACAAAATATAAAAAGAAATTCTAGAAAATAAGAAAAAAACAATTTTTTTTTTTTGAAAAGTATTGATGGATGTAATATGTTCATAGAATTTTCGGCAAATTTGGACGTAACCGAAAAGAAATAATTAACATAAATGACAAAGAAGTGTACTGATTAGTAATACGCATTGTTGGATTTGTTATTTCGGTCCTCTATCAGGGTTTATTGATGTTTATATACACTTAAACTAGACGAGTTGCACCCGCGATAATTTGATGTTGCACCCGCGATTGTTTAAAAAGCTAATAATTCATTGCTTGTTTTTGTTTTCTGTATATTTGTTTATTTTTTTAGTAGATTAGTTTAACGCCTTACGAAATATCAAGACATAACATAATAGATGTATCACAATTAACAGACTTTTGTGTTTTTGTCTTATGATCTGGAAAGGGTGGGCCAAATTGGTTGCACCCGCGATCGCACTTTGAACCTCCCTCCTGACTATTTTAATACTTCAATTAAATTCTTATAAACTAATAAAAAGTAAACATGTTAAAATGTAGCCCTTCCAATAATAATTTCATTAAAAATGTTTTTTGTTTTATTATTAGGAAGCTTTATATGCGTCTAAATGTTGCACCCGCGATACTGGAATCACCCATATGCAGTAATCCTTAATTGCATATCTGCATGTTATGCAAATTTATCACATCTAATCTTTTATGTTGCATCAAATGGGGTAGTTCTGATTTTTTTGTATGTTGTTCATAAGAGGCCCTACTGAAAGAAAAAAGTTTTCAACCTCGGCCGACCTCCGAATATTTGTCAGAAACCCAAAAAACCCCAAAAAAAATTACCTTTTTTATTTTATTTTTGCCAATTTTAACCCCGAAGGTCTAATGTTCGAATGCTGTCATAGCAAGGGCGGATCCAGCTTTGGCGCCAGGGGGGGTCACATAGCGCCAGGGGGGGGTCGCACAGTCGTGGTCAAGTCACAAGAAGTTATAATTTAATTTTGATAATAATAGATACAAAAAATATATAAAAAACATTATGTTCAAGAATTTTAATTATTGGTCCACCTAGTTCCTGGACTCAGCCCAGGGGGGGGGGTCATGACCCCATGACCCCCTCCCCCCCCTGGATCCGCCCTTGTGCCATAGTTTATTCAAAGCATTCTCGAATTCTCCTGGTGCCAAAATATGGTCACGTGGTGTGTCTCCGACTCGTTGAAATGATTCCCAAATTTAATTTTAGAGCAAGTCTATCAATTTGGATATCTATGGTGTCTACCATGTTAAATGTTTTACCTAATGTTTTCTTTTTCCTTTTTCAACAGGTGCCCTACCCAAACCCCCCGTCTCAACCTCCTACTAATAATCACGTAAGTTCTTCTGAATTACTAAATATAATATATTACTTACGTAAATCTATTTATTACACGCCCTAGCCTAGAAGAATATAAAATATAATATTAAATAGTAGATAATATTATATGTGTCATTTTCAAAATTCTAACTGTTTTGTTTGAAGAATTTACCATTAGACCTACCTATTACATAATATTTTTAACAAAAAATATTTTAATTGGCACTTTTTAAAATTGGAACTAATTGTCAAGAATTACAAGACTATCCCGTGATGTTTCACGGGTATGTGCTAGTACGCAATAAAAAATTAAATTAAAGTGTATCTTATCATGTAAAATTATGGTTAGGAATTTTCGCAGAAATTAAAATGAAACATTGTTATCCAAAATAATAGCCAATCATTTAAGGGGTTACATGGGTCTGGTAGCAAAGAAAAAAGCATAATTTCTCGATTTTTCAAAAATGTAATATGTATATTAATTATTTTATTCGAAGTGGTGAGCACATAAAAGAAATACTTCTCAATAATATTGAAAAAAATTGTCATAAAAAAATTCGGAAATTCAGCCGGTGGGGCCTGGTTTCCAGAGACCCCTAAAAAAGAGTCCTCGCGGTAGGCAAGATTTACTCATGGTAGCTTTTATCTGAAATTAAAAAAAACAATATTTTTCTGTTACTAGATAAGAATAAGCTGTCACTGGACGAAGGATTTCTCAAAAAATTTTAATTTGAATTTTTGGCAGAGTTGTATACAAAATAATTCAATATCCCTGTAAAATTATTTGTAGTAAAAAAAAATCCTTCTTTCAGGGACTGGTCAATGCTATTTTGAAGAAGTGGGCCAAATTTCAATGAGATCGGTGCATTGGTTTTTGAGAAATCGTGCCTACCGACGAAAAATGGTGTATCGAGATAAACGCGATTGAAGTGTCAAGTATCCCGGTCTTTCCCAACGGGCGGGGGATTTGCACAGGCTCTCTTTCCTAGACTTTTACCTCGATTGACTTGAAACTTTAGGAGAATATTCTAGACATATTGTACTATTAGATAAAAGGAAAAATTCAAAGTTTTCGGACCCATGTAAGTCCTTATAGAGTTCCCGTAAACGCCAATTCTAGGTCCATTTCAAATTGCTATCAAAATGATCGGCTGATAAGCCTAACGACATAACAGTTGTACTTTTCTGTTGAACAAAAATTGTTCAAAAGCTGGAAGCAAATATGGCGACAATGTTATGTGCATAAGAATTTCTGCATATCTTCTCAACCTAACCGTCCCTTGCCAAATTGTAAACGTTCTTTGTTTTGGCTTAGGTCCATGATCACCAAGATCATGATGAACATCACCACCATGAACCAGGAATGCCCTTTGACTTCAACTACTCTGTAAAGGAGCAGGAATACGGCAATGACTACAGCCACAACGCCGTTTCTGACGGAGATGTTACTCGCGGAGAGTACAGGGTACAGCTTCCCGACGGTCGCCTGCAGATTGTGAAGTACACGGCCGACTGGAAGAACGGTTTCAACGCAGAGGTGAGCATAATCAAAAAGCAGTGTCGACACATTTACAAGATCCAAAGACACATTCCTGTTCCTCCATCAACACTGGAGTTCTGGATTCGTTCAAAAAAAATAAATATAGCTTCTTTGTTATTTGTTTTTGGGGTGTTGTGCCGTGTTGCGCTACCTCCTTCTTTAGCCAACGTTTCGGACATCGTTGCAGTGTCCATCATCAGGGCAGATCCGGCAGATCCGTAGATGTGATGACACTGCAACGATGTCCGAAACGTTGGCTAAAGAAGGAGGTAGCGCAACACGGCACAACACCCCAAAAACAAATAACGAAAATGCTTTTGGCCGTGAAAATCTTAAAACTTACCAAATATAGCTTCGTTTTTGGGAGACCACGAATAAATAAACAAATAATCAGGAAATCTGAGAATATTCTCATCCTGGATCATTGATGGAGAGTTTCCCTCGAGGCACCCTAATGATATAAAATGTTTGTTGGAATAACGGCTTCAATGGGTGAGCATTCAGCCGACTTACCGTCACCCTGTTGTCAGTTGTGAAATTTCCAAGTTAGTTGGCCCAGCAAGTCTTTAGATAAAGATCTTACAGCTGTTTATGCTTCGATACTTGAACCTGAACTGTGTTGGGGAATCCATGATGATGACAATTCTGGAGTTGTTAATCGTTAGATCGAGCCTTGTGGAATTAGTTAATCTTTTTCTAACAATTTTGTTGTTTTTTTCAGGTTACATACGAAGGAGAAGCCAAGTTCCCCGATGAACAGCCCAAGTCACCAAACACCAACTACGGATCACCCCCAACAGGCGGCTACAAATACTAGACACTTCACACTAAACTAACGACCATGAAACAACTGAGAACACTCATGAAATATCTTTGCACCCATTTATTAATATTACTGATACGGAGACTTTCTGTATTACTCTTTGTAAGCACTCGGAAAATAGGCCTGTTGTGCTATGTCCCATGTTTTATCAAATTCCTTTGATAGTCCAGTCCCTTTTAGATAATCCTCACCAGTTTCACTTGATTCCTTTACACAGTAGCCCAATCCCTTTAATAAAGTTCACCAGTTTTGTAATTGGTTTTAGACCATGTCTCTTGATTCCACAATGTGGCTAACCTTGCTTCACCTTATTCCTATGACAATAGCCCTGTCCCTTTAATAAAGTTCACCAGTTTTGCAATGGCTGATCTTGCTTCACCTTATTACTTTAACAGTAGCCCAATCCCTTGATTAAAGTTCACCAATTTTGCTACTATTACTCTTGGTTCCAAAATGTGGCTGACCATGTATCACCTTATTCATTTGGCAGTAGCCCAGTTCCTTTAAAGAAGTTCACCAGTTTTGCCATTGATGTTAGACCAATGATTCCCCGATATTGCTGACCATGTTTCACGTCATTCCTTTACCAGTAACCCACTCCCTTTAATAAAGTCCACCAGTTTTGTCATTGGTATTAAACCATTCCTCTTGGTTCCACAATGTGGCTAACTATGTTTCACCTTATGTATTCCTTTGATAGTAGCCCCACTCCCTTTAAAGAAGTTCACCAGTTTTGTAATTGTTTCCATAGTGTGGTAACAATTACATGCCTCCATGCCTTTTGGTTTAACAATGTGGTTGACCATGTTTCACCTTATTCCTTAACAGTAGCCAACTCACTTTAAAGAAGTTCACCAGTGTTATCATTGGGTGTTTGGCCACGTCTCCTGATTCCACAATTCCCCAGGCATCTGAGCCTTCTTCCCATCAATGCAGGTCATTGGCACCATAAATGAACCTATATTACATCATCCTATCCATATTTCCTATACCTTTTAGTATTTGCTTTCCACTCCCAACAGCTGCGTGTAAGGAGAGATTGTTCTGTTAATAGTTCCACTAGCTCCCTCAGAAAATTTCATACACGCTGAATATGTAATATCATTTTTAGTACATTTCCTTACACATTGCACCCCATCAGATTTTGCATTCAACATATTGTTTTCAATAGACACAACTTTTGCATAAAGTAGAATTTGTGTTGAAAAGGTTGTTCCTTGCAAACTTGACCAACCAAACATTCCAAACACAGTAATAATAATAACATTATCCACGTTCATCATTCATTTAATTCAAATTGTGTACCTATGTTGTGTTCTGTCAATCTTTGATGATTTTCGCCATGTTAGTTTATGAGTATTTTTTGTTTAAATTTCGCAATAAGATATTTCTGAGGTATTTAAAATATTTTAAGTAAGTGATTTGGAGGAAGAATTATGATATACAATATGAACATTATTTTGCACTTTTAATTTTCAATATCACTTTTTAAATAAAAACATAATATAAAAAAAAAATATTTGTTCTAAAGAAATAGCACCATTGATCCCTGTGAAACGTCTACACAACATTATTGACAGATGTTCCTAAATTTTTAACAGCTTTGTATTTAACAGCCCGCTAGTTTTTGTGTTTCCTCCGTCCTTTAAACCTTTAATCATGTGACGTTTCGAGGCTAGGTACCCATCTCTGCAGCCCTTTTTCATTTATATATATGTCCATGCACTGATATTTTTATGAACATTTTGTATCATCACGATTACCTCCTCTCAAAAATCACTTATTTGAAAATGTAATTTAATTTTTATGTAATAATTATTTATATTTTTTCTACTTCGAAAGACAATGTCTTTGAAATTTGGTTCAGTGAATCAGGTATTGTATTTGTTGGGACTCAGTGTCCTATACAATATTATTGTATTTGCAAATGAATTATTGTGAAAAGTGTATATCCTCACTTGTACAAAAATAAAAAATAAATTATTTTGTGAAAAAATGTTTATTTATTTACTTACTGGTTTTATTCTTTATGATTCATCTTTATTCATTATGGTATTATAGCCTGGGGAGGAGCAAACGCTGCCGCCATTGATCCGATCTCTAAAGCCCAGAAACTAATTATAAAGATTATTCTAAAACTACCGATCACAAGCAGTTCGGATGAAATCTTTAGGAGTATCGGTGTTTTGGACATTAGGCAACTTTATGCCAAAAATATACTAATTTATCTATTCAAACATAGAACTGTTTTTGACAATATCCAAACTGTTCGTGATACGAGAACCAAAGGGCAAAATCTCTTACTTATCCCTTTCGCCAAAACAACGTTTGGTCAAAGAAACTTCAGGTACTTTGCAACAAAACTTTGTAATACACTTCCACTGACCATTAGACAGCACACTAATCACGTAAAATACAAAACAGATAACAAGTTTTGGATCACTACCAAAGACAGATCGTACATCAACAATATTTTTAGAACCTCCTAATGCATGCTAACCCATTGGTACGATGTTGATTGTCCTTGTACTTTTTCTTTTAATGTAAATACAATTGCTGTTGTTATCCTTTATAAACTATTTATGTTAAAATGCGCCTTTTTTTTTTTTTTTTACAGTGAATACCGCACAAGAATCTCAACTGCTCCCGTCTGGAGCCAGTGAGACTATGGCATCCCCAATTGGGGTATGTTGTGAGGCTGAAGGTAGTGGGGAGGGGAAGGAGGTGGGGAAGAGGAAGGTTGGGAAGTACCTGGCTATTCAGATCTGGTCGCCAAACACATGGTTTCAATTCTGAATGGTGGTCTTACACCAGGGCGATACTAATAGTATCTTCCACTCTGGAACATGCCGCAAATATACTATATATTATTTTAAATGAATTAATTGTGAAATAACACAAATTAATCAAATAAAATTTATTTGCGCATGCCGGGTTCGAACCCGCGACCTCCGGAATGTGAGTCAAGAGTCTTAGCCACTGGACTACGGAGGTCGTCAATGCTCTCAACACAGGAACTTCTAGTAAGACAGGCACAGCACAATTACCTATGTAACATAAAAAAATAAAGATTATAATTCATTCTACTTCAAGCGGTGTGCTGTGCCTGTCTCACTAGGAACTCCTGTGTTGAGAGCAGCCACAGTTTATAACAAAAAAACAAATAACACAATGTTGCATTTAAGGCTACTGATCCCATCCATAGGATCGTGTACAGACACACGACAGGTGAGAGCAAAACGCACGCCGTTTCGTGCGTTACCCTGCTGCTAGAACGAGATGCAATGCTTTTCAAGTGATCCGCTAGGCTATAAACGCGCTACTCTCCTAACTACTCTGTTACTGGAAAAATATTTTTAAATTAAAAAAAAAATATATATCATCAGACAGCAAAATGACATCAACATTTTTTTATCAGTTTGTTCAGGAATCGCTGGTGAAAATCCTTCAGGTACGTGCTGTTACACCCTGTGAGGTATCGTAGTCAAGTTGTATAAAAAAACGAAAAAATAACGACGAACTAATATATTTATTTATTTGAAAGATAAACTAAATAATAAATGAAAAGAAAAATAAACATGAAAGAAATAAAATTATTTTAAAATTAAGTTGCATTCATTAATAAATATTAAATTTAGGATTATAGTTTAGGTAAAATTGTGTACATGGGATTGAAAGAAAGAAACAGATAAAAACTTGTACATCGTTGGGGATTTTTAGATTTTTAGATAGAAAAAGAGTTAACAAATAATTATATGGAATAAAATAGCATAAAAGGGAAAGAATTAGAATGGTTTTAAAATTATTTAAGTAACAAACAACAAAGATAAGTACATAACAATATTTAAAATCCAATTTTTAAAAAGCTGGGGGTACTGCAAGGATCTGTATTGGCCCTGATATTGTTTATATTCTACATAGATGTTATACATAGTAAAAATACTAAAACATTGCAAAATAAGCATGCAGGTGATACATTGATTTATATTAATCAATAGTCACTTGGATTTTGTTTCAAAATGGCTCAAACTAAATATTAATAAGACAAAATATATGAATATAGGCAGAAAAAATATGCATAAGAATTCAGAGGTTTACGTAAAAAAAGTAAGGAAGTAAAGGAAGAAATTAAATATCTACATGAACTTCTTAAAAAATGCAGTTTATACAGCTAAAAAACATTTTAGAAAAATCTGTGAAAAAGATAAATGAAGAAACTTATAAAAATACAAATATATCATTATAGGTACTTTAATTTCTGTAACAACTGTGTAACTTCTGTGCAATGAAGAGAAAATGAAAAAAAAAACATACACTGCCAAATAAAGTAGCAAACAGCATCAGGCCATGAATGGAAAGTCTGAAAACAGCTCTTTGCGGGATTTGTGATTAAAGGCATATCCTTGTTGATTAATGCCAAAGTGGCTCTCACGGCTTCTTCTAAATCCGTAAATCTGCAACCATATAAAATACGGAGTTCCACCTCGTTGGAACTCGCTGTATCAGATGTTTGGGCTCCTGGACGCCTTGTGATGCCTGGTTTTTTTTAAATAAAATTGCCTCGATTGCTTGAGATTTCCCAGGTAATTTTTAAAAATTTTCATGAACATTAAAAAAATCATACCTTCGAATTTTAACATGGGGATATAAAAACTTAATATACTGCTATATAGCCAATGAATTAACCTGTATTTTACCGTTTAACTCAAATTTTTAGGATTTATAAAAAAATCGTAAAGTTTATAATCGCACGAATCCTGCGTGTTTTTCTACTTGAAACTGCCGTGAGGGATACTTATTCAAGTCAACATAGAATATTTTCGATTTCTGTGTGTTGTCTGTGGTATACTTGATAATGAAAGGTGCATATCAATGGAAAAAGGACTTTATTTTATCCGTAAACTGATCAAAAATTCGGCAGAAAAAAAAAAATTTAAAAATTTATTTTTAACATCGTTCTAAAATAGTCTACGAAGTTCGGATTTGCGACATCTATGGTCATAATAGATAAAGCATTTCAATAGCTTCGTTTTAATATAAATGGCTGACCAAGGAAATGTTTTAAATAATTACAATAAATGTTTTACGAATAGTAGGAAAATGTGCTCCATTTTCGGACCGCTATCAATCTCAGAAAAAGTGGTCCATTTTTCGACCAAAATCGCTCCAGTGGTTAAATAAGTAAACTGTCAGAGTTGGGGTGGAGTGAGCAAGCGAAGAGAGATTAAACAGAGAAAGCTGCCAGCCGGAATTGCGATCCTCCGTACACTCCAAAGATGACAAAGTCTATAAATAAATTATTTTCCTTAGGTCCTTCTGCGTAGAATTAATATATATGTAGATATATTTTTTTTAATCCTATCTGAGAAAGATTGACTCTTTCCGGGAAAATCTCATATCATTGTTCCTGTTAATGATGAATTGAGGACTCTCAGTGATGTTTCCTCAATGATCCAGGGTAGCCAAAACCTTTTCCACAAAGCTTGCAATGGTAAAGTTTGAGTCCGGTATGGAGTCCATAGTGTTCCCTCAAACTTCTTGATTTGGAAAACTTCTTGTCACATATCTCACACTGAAATGGCTTGTATTCTAAAAACAGACAAACATAGACCTGTTAGTACCTGAATTGACAAGTGTGTCGTTGGGTTGCCACTCAGGCAAAAATAGACATTATATTTTATAAGCTTTACATGGAATACCTTAGAATCCCAACCGTCTGGAGCCAGTGAGACTATAACATTTCTGATTGGGGCGCGTTGTGTGGCTGAAGGTGACCCATGAAAGAGGGGAAACAGTGGCGCATCCGGCACAACAAAGAACTGTATGATATACATCAGGCCTCTAGCATCTCAGACATATGAGACTCCTCAGGTTGAGATGGGCTGGACGTGTGCAGAGAATGCCGGACACACGCATCCCAAAAAGAATTATTACTGGACACCCTGGTGGAAGGAGAAAAGTGGAAAGACCCAGACTGAGGTGGGAAGACGAGGTAAAAAGGGATGCAACACAGCTTCTCCAAGTAACAAACTGGAAGTCAGCCGCTGAGGACAGGAGGAGTTGGAGGCGAATGTTGCAGGAGGCCAAGGCTCGATATGGGCATAGCGCTATCGGAGAGAGAATAAGAGTCTAGCTGAAGGTAGTGAGGAGGGGAAGGAGATGAAGAAGAGGTGGGTATTATCTGGTCACCAAACATGGCTAATAATACTTCAAGCAACGTTTCAACTTTGAATGGTGGACTTTTATCAAGGCGATACTGAGTGAACTTTCCACTCTGAAACATGCCGCAAATATATTTATGCCGTTAGGTGACCAGATTTCAATAGCCACGTGCTTCCCGACCTTCCTCTTTCCCATTCCCTCTGCTCCCTCAGCCCTCCTTCATCCTCACAACATACCCCAATAGAGAACTCCAGTCCAATTTTTTTTATTTTTTTTTATGAATAAAGACCTTCAAACTTAAATAACTGCATTTTTATTTTTATTTTTATAGTTAGTTTTAATAGTTAAAATAATTGTCAAAGTTTTAATTTTTCAAGACTCCTAAAAATGCACCGTATCTATGGTAGTTTATGTGATCTCTTCACCCACCTATAGTTTATTATTTTCAAGTTGTCTTTTTGAATCAGTGATGTTATGTCGAGGGAAATTTCCCTAGATCTAAGGGAGAAAAATATTTTTTAGGTATAAGGGAAATCAGGACAAAATCTAGGGAAATTTCGAACTATGGCAAATTTTTTATTACATATGACAATATTACTGATGTTATATACGTATATATATTTGTTGGGATTCCTTTGAATCTTAATAATTGTTCATGTACTTACATGCAATGTTATTTTTAACACTGACAACTCAAAATGATATTAGGGAACGTACCCATACTACGTGACACGTTCGGGGGGGGGGGTCTTCAAAATACCACGCTTGGTACAAATGAGCAGCGGGTTGCTTAGGTTTTTGGTCACGGTGGGGGGGGGGGTTAAAAAGTGCAAAAAGTTTGTCACATAGTATGGGTACGTTCCCTATGTAGGTATCTAAAAAGATAAATGGGACCTCTGAAAAAAAAAATTATTTATGTTTTAAGTTTTTTTTTTCGGTGATTGCGGTTGATTTTTATTTCACAAAGTGTTTTTTTTTAATTTGGAATTCAGTTTCTAATTCAGTGGTGAGTGTATTCGTACTTTTAAATTATTACTTCACGTAGCAAAAAGTGTTTTATTTGGAAAAGCACAGTATTATAAGTATATTTACCAAGTTCCGATATCTTTCCAATTAATTAATCATATTAATTAACATATAACAGGATTAGT
Organism: Limnephilus marmoratus; assembly: GCA_917880885.1. Taxonomy (NCBI): domain Eukaryota; kingdom Metazoa; phylum Arthropoda; class Insecta; order Trichoptera; family Limnephilidae; genus Limnephilus; species Limnephilus marmoratus. The sequence goes on along the minus strand of OU862934.1, from coordinate 23,839,577 downwards.
GTTACACAATCAGGTGGCTACCTAGGTAATTGCGTAAATGTGAAATTCTAGAGAAATTTCACTTCGAAATCTAGGGAAATAATTTTTTTGGGCAGAACATCCCTGTTTTAAAATGGCAGAAGGCAGAAGATGGCCGATTAATACTATGACATTTAGGTGTTAGAAGTCGTTTTTTATTCAAGATTAACTGCTTTTAATATAGAAAAACATTGGTAAAATGCCCACATTTCACCGCTACTGTTATTGTTTTTAATCAAAGTGCAATATAAAAACAATCAATCATCGTAAATATTTGCAATCATTGCAAATACATATAACATCGTGTTCTATGTATAACACATACAGAATAGAATTTATAATACACTGATCATGACGATTGTGTTGCATTAACTTGTATAAAAAACCCTTTACTAAAAATAATTTGAAAATACAAACTAAATGTCAAATATGGTCGACACGACTTTAACCTCAAAGGCAAAATTTATTGCAGATTGTCCGCAAATATAGCTCTTTTCGTAAATTGTTGAGGGCCTAAATTGTGTTTCAATAAACACAATAACTAGTATTTATCTAAATCTCTATAAACAGTATGAAAATAAACCAAAAACACGAAATATTGAATTGCATATGTGCACAATACACGCAAATGTATATCATTTCAAATGTCAATACAATACACGCGATCACCAGGTGACAGTGGGTGAGTGTGACGCGTGACGTCACCATTCACCATTTCAGTAATGCCAACTTGACACTGTGTTTCGAGGAGAGGTTTAAAAATGCACTTTTTAATAATTTTTTAAAAACTCTGCGTTTAATATTATGAAATAAAAGTTATATATTCAGAATCAGCGTTTATTGGTCTATATGAACATATTTTTTTAAAGCCATAATATTTTTCACTGGAGTTCCTTATTGGGAATGCTATAGTCCCAATGGCTCTAACCAGTTAGGAGTATTATGCGGTATTCATTTTTAAAAAATAATAGTTCATTCATACTTTAAAATCAGTTTCACTTTAATGATATTTTAGATTGATATTGGCGCAAGTAATTCTGACTTTGTCCTTCATACAGTTTATTATACATAAGGGTTAAAATCACATTTAAAAGCAAAGCCCAGTGACAGATGAGAGGTTAAAGGTCAGAAAAACTGCATTATGTTAGCTTAGGTAATGTTAGGTTAGGTTAAATTAATTAAAATGGATTCAATAATTAAGTGTCGCTCGAACCTGCATGCGTTTTGATGTGTTGTGATAACTCGGCGAGCTGTGGAAAGGAATCGTCGCACACTTCACATGGGTAAGGATTTAGGCCGCTGTGAACTACTTTCTTATGGCGTAACAGAGACTTGCTGTGTGTAAAACCTTCTTCACAAACCTAGAGAAAGAAGACAACTTTATTAAATAACCAATTTATAAACATTTACTAATATTTACCTAATTCCGTCAGCTAAGATGTTCATTACAAGGTATGTAGTGAAAATAAATCAGTAATCAAAGGATGGAAATCGATGGAAAAGTGTATTTATGATAACAAACTCTGTTTAAAAAGCAATAGGCTTGAAAACTACATAATTAACATTGCCCTCTATAGAGTAAAAACCCAAAGTAGGTTCAGAGCTTGACTAAAACCTACTGTCATTTGTGTTAATTACTTATTATATGAACAAACAGATATCTTTCTCTTAGTCGGTAGTGAAGAGTGTTATTATGAGCTATTTGTAAATGCGCTGACAGTTGGTTTGTGTTAGTGTAAGTTTTAATTTGCAAGCGGGACAAGCAGTTCCTTGAGAAAATCAGGGGGGGCGAGCCGGTGTTTAACAGGATAGAAATAAAAAAAAGTGCAAAATCATCATGTAAAAGTGTTATTGTAAAAAATAAACAAAAATTTTAACAAAACAAAAAAACAACTTCAAAAAATGCACTAAAAAGTAAAAAAATAATTTCATATTCTTCTACAACTTAATAATCAACTTACTTTTTCTACTCATCAATATGTAGATACGATTGTTATTTTTGGAGTCGGTGACCGCTAGTTTGTAACTACATACACAGTTATAGGTGAGATGTGCTTGTGTCGCACGCGCGACTTGACAAGGCGAGAGCGGGGCGCGGCGGGAGGGGAGCTGTCAAGTGAAAACGCCGGGCCGGGTACGTTGGCTGACACCGACTCCAAAAATAACAATTGTACCTGCATATTGATGAGTAGAAAAAGTAAGTTGATTATTAAGTTGTAGAAGAATACGAATTTTTTTTTTTTTCTTTTTAGTGCATTTTTTGAAGTCGTTATTTTGTTTTGTTAAAATTTTTGTTTATTTTTTGATTTTTAGTGAATCTGAAGTACACTAACTAATTTGTCTGAATATGGGTAGACCTACTAAACGTGCTGCTCATATGAGACAGACATTACTTGACCATAACGACGTTACGGTAGGCGACTCAAAGATCCGGATAGCCTATATCTACCGGATCTGCCCTGATGATGGACACTGCAATGCTGTCCGAAACTTTGGCTAAAGAAGGAGGTAGCGCAACACGGCATAACACCCCAAAAACAAATAACGAAAATACTTTTGGCCGTGAAAATCTAAAAACGTATCAGCCTATAAAAGATTCGGCCGAGTATTGTTAATTTGCTCTTAAGAATTGAGTTCCGTTACTTTGTCATGGATTCCATAATCAGAACCTAACCAAACTCTCATCAAACTACCCTTGAAGTACATCCTTTCCAATAAAAAAAGAATCATCGAAATCGGTTGGCATGATACTGAGTTATTCGTCCATTTGTCGCGCACATACTTAACGCAAATTTAAGACTTATATGGTTTTCTCATGGATGCCATTGTCAGAACCAGACCAAATTGAAATGGGACCACACGGGAAGCACCAGCTTTCAAATGAAAAAAGAATCATCAGTATCAGTTCAACAGGCGCTGCAAAAAAGCGAAATACCCTTGCACGATGATGTCGTTTCTCACCCGGCATGCCGCTTAAAGTCTCGAAAACCCTTCTGGACGGAAGGAGAAAGACTCCTTCGAACACCTCTCACCCCAGAAGATAGGTGGAAGCTTGAGTAGCAATCAGCTAACGTCAAAAACGCCGATCTCGTGCAAGACCCCACTGAGAGACAGCCTGGGTTCTCATTGCCTCGCAAACTCTGGACTGCCATCAATAGAATAAGGTGCTCCCATAGCCGTTGTGCCCACATGATGCATAGATGGGGCCTTAAAGAGTCGGCGACGTGTGAATGCGGTGCGGTGCAGACCACCGAACATGTGGTCAACGAATGCCCGCTCCATTCATTCCCCGGCGGGATTTATGAGGTCCACAGGGCAACGCCTGAGGCCCTAGACTGGCTCGCAGACCTAGATGTCCCCCTCTGACCCCCCACCATACGAAAGAAGAAGAAGTTCACCCAGTCGAAAGTTCTGAGGTAACAAACATAAAAAAAAATTTAAAATACAGTCGAATTGAGAACTTCCTCCTCTTTGAAGTTGTTTAAAAATAAATTCAGAATACTCGTCTAAACGGACTGTGCTTTTTGTTTAATATGACCTGAAACCTAAAAAAACTCCATGCGGGAAAGGTAATTCTACTCTTTGTAGATTTCGTAGTAGATATCGTAGATTTCGGATAATCGAGAGAGAACTCGATAATCGATTGCTGATAGAATACTCTATACCTTGTTATAAAAATATCGCATTGAACAAGCCCTAACTTTAACCTCAGTTTATGAAGTCATATTGCAAAGTTCGCTTTAATTTCAAATAATAATTTTATAGCTGGGGTAATTGGTGAATATGTACAACAAATCGACAATTAAAAAGATTAGCCTTTTCCCCGCGTTGAACTACTCCGTTTTTTCAATACCCATACGCGGTACATGTATATGTCATATTTCAAATACCTATCCAACCAATTTTATGTCAAATTACAGCATATTATGCATGATTTATCATACTATATAAACAGATGAGATTATTATCTACAATTTGAAACCAAATCGTCGTCTGTAAACACTCCTAGATGTTTATAAAAAACCAAAAACGTAAAAAACGTATCCATATTATCTTAAAGACGGCGCCATTTATCCGCGTGCGTGTACTCAGGACACTGCGTTGATAGACACAAGTGGTACCTCATAATTAATTCATATAAACAAGTTCTAAAACTTCTGATGACACTAAAATTAATAAATTTTTTATGTAAATTCAAAATCACACTTTCACAACATAAACAAACGTGTGCGAATACGCGCGATCTCGATAATAAATGTTATCGACGCTTGTCCAATTTGGTCAGTCGGAATCGCATGGAGCGCCTGCGCAAACTACTAGCGCCATCTGTGGAGTAAATTGAGAACTTTGCATTCAAAGGTACGAGGATACATTCACTTGATTATAGATGTTTTTTACGAAATACAATTTTACTTTCGAAATATGCCTGAAGATGTCAGCATCGTGATAGTTACACAAATGCCCTAGCGAGCGGGAAAAAATACTGTGACATAGTAGCGCTGTGATATCGGCAGTCGAAGTTAGCGTAACAAGGGCTGATACGGGCGCGTGTGAGGCATGGCTTTTGCCGTATCAACTGTTGTTACGATCGCGTGGAAAAAGTTAATACTTACTAAACATTTAAAGGGTTTCTCTCCGTTGTGAACTTGGATGTGTTTGTCCAAATCAGACTTGGTGTAGAACTGCTTGGTACACAGATGACAACGATGGGGCAGCTTGTGTGTATGGCTGAGGATGTGTCTCTTAAGAAGATGGGCATCGAAGAACGCTGAATGAAAGACAAATGTAATATTAGGAACTTTAGTAAAAATTTTAACTAAGTAAACTGCTGTAAGGGTTGGCAGAAAGGATAACCACAAGGATCTCATTTTTATAGCATTCAGTCTATTTTCATCCTTCTTCTGCCAGTTTCTACCAGCACTCCATTGTGGAGTGCTAGCCTCGCTTCTTTGGACAGCTTTTTTGTTAGGGCCAATGGCGTTCAATCTTCCTCATCTTCGTGTCTCATCTCATAATTTGATGTCTTTTTTAAACTTTCGTATCTCCATGATGTTTTTAATTTCAATTGAAAGGGTATTATATAATTTTGTAGGATGGAAATTATAGTTTTTCTAGCCAAAAGATGTATTTAATTTTGGAATGTTTAGTAGATTTGAGGATTTTGTCCTTGTAGTGTAGGTGTGTTGGTCAACAGGGTATAGTCTGTCAAATAAGAGTAGAAAATATAAAAACTGAAACTACTAAATTTGTAGACTGGCAACACCAATTTAACTGTCAAATATTTTTTTGAAGTGCAGTGACACTGAATGTATAGAACACAGTAAACCATATTTTAAAAAACATTTTTTCTTCATGACATAAATTTGATTAAAAGGTGATTTATAAAGCGATTTGCTTTAATTTAATTTAACATAAATTTGAATTTAATAATAGATAGAAAGGAAGAATCACTAATGGTGAGTTTAGTTACACTACTTTTAGATCTGAATGAGTTAAATATATTCAGATCTAAAATTATAGACATGATCTAAAGCCCAGGCAACGCTAGGTACTTTATCTAGTATTAAATAAATGTGAGCAATTTCTAAACTGTGTTTTATATTTTATTACATCATAGTTATTCTTCATTATGTTAACACAAAATTGCAAAGATATAATAATAATATACCTATATGCAATTCTAATTTTGAGATCGGCGGGTATCTACACTGCAATGAAAAAAATATTTTTTCCACTATTATGCCTTTTTAATTTTTTATAAAAATGTAGGTTACACAGCTTTACTTTAAAACCATGAGTTATGTGTTTAGTATTGCCATTTGATCAACAGTGGCGCCCTCATATATTTTCTACTCTTATTTGACAAACTGTACTCATAAATTGTTTGTCAACAAGGGTCAACAAAGTACATTAAATTTGAGTAGTGAATTTTTTTAGTAGGTACAGTTAATTATAAATGTATTTAAAAAATACGCACCATTTTCGCAAAGAGTACATTGATATGGCCTCTCATTGGTATGGCTTCGAATGTGACGGATAATCTGAGATCTAAAGGAGAATGTCTTGGCACAGACATCGCAGGAAAACTCAGATAACCTAAAAATTAAAATACCACATTTATTTATTTATTTATTTATTTACGGACAAATAGTCCAATTAACAATATAACAATAACACGAATAGAAAAAAAAGAGAGATCACAATGAAAGGAGATTACATATAGATGAAGAGCATTGACAAAATACATATAATATAAAAGTACATAGAGAAGATAACTATAAGTAGCTTGAAGATGGATTTAAAAAGACTTTAAAAAACCACATTGCGTAACGACTGCCGAAAGTCATTTAGGCTTACACCAAAAAATTCAATGCTTTGATTTGCGTTGACAAGTCTCGACATTCTGGATAAAGGAGAATGATATCCATAATTAGTAGAATGTTGATTGAGGAACAGCAATTCATTATTTCGGAGTCTACGGGAAGGAATGTTGAACTGGATGAGTTGTAACAAAGCAGGTGTGTCAGTAATACTGTTGATAATTTTGAAAATGCAAATTAGATCAGAGTCCTTTCTACGTTTTTCTAAAGAGGAAATGTTTAAAGTTTGTTCAATTTCATCATACGAGTATTCTCCTCTTTCAAGTCCTAACCTCCAAGCAATTCCTCGTAGGAAGCGATGTTGTACAGATTCGATGTAACAAATGTGGATAGCATAAAAAGGAGACCAAATGACACTAGCATATTCAAGGTGAGGGCGGACCAGCGAACAGTAAAGAGTTTTAAGTGTATTTATTTGTTTAAAGTCAGAGGTAATTCTATGAATGAAGCCGAGTAGTTTAAGTGATTTGTTTACGATGTTATTAAAGTGATCCCGGAAAGAAAGTTAAAATAGATTTGAATGTGTGGATGCCCAAGTGGAAGCGACCCAGGGGCAGACCGAGTAAGAGATGGATGGACTGTGTGGAAGACAATTGGAGTAGAACGGGAAGAACTGAGGAGAATCTTTGGAGGTGAATAGAGAAGAACCGCAGCCAGTTGAGAACATTTGTGGTGGAGGCCAAATCCCATCCCGGAATGTATTAGTAGAATTCGGTTATAACAAATTCGCATATAACGGCCTACCGTTTTTAGCGACGACAATATAAACTCATGTTAGGTTTCATAGCTTTTAGTAGGAAAACGTGTCCGTTTAGTACGACTCCGTTCTAAGTGACCAACTGCTTAGAGCGACCTATTTTGACCTGTTTTGATAATTTGTCCGGTTAGAATGACGCGCAGTGTTTTGTTTAAAAAAACCTATGCACCAAAACCTCACCGCCCCGCGCATCGCCCACTCCCTGCGCCCGGCTACTCCCCGCACCCGGCTACTCCCCGCGCGCTTCACCGTAAATGTTTAGTTGCAGATTCACAATTGGCCAAAAACAAACTCAAATTACAGACTTTCTACGTTAGGAACTACATATTTACTTGCATAGAGTGTAGATACATTCGTACATTGTCTGTTTTTGGATTACAGTACATTATGTATGTTTGTTTTGTGGAATGTTTAAGTACCATTAAAGTTATGATTTGTATTAAATGTTTTATTTACCTAAAAAGTAATTTATCTTTCTGTACTATTACATATTTCATAACAATAATTACAATAACATAATAATAATCATAACAGTAATGTATCATAATAAAAACAAGTTTAAAATATCTGGCCGTTTTGTGCGTCATCCGGTTAGTACGACTAAGTACCACCAGTCACTTGAAGGTCGGTATATCCGGATTCTACTGTATATAGTGTTCCTCTTTGACCTCCAACTAGAAGAGGAAAGTGGACAAAAACTTACTCCTTTGATATGCTTGATTTGGGTCTGCCAACGGGTCTCTTTATTGTAGACTCATTTTCAATTTTAAACAGTTTTGGACGGCCTGCTTTTCTTTTAAAAGGTTTGTCTGGAATCATAAAATAGTTCAATGTAAAATGATATATTAACAAAGCATTGCTTCTTTAGATAAAAAATTGTAAGGTTAGGTTAGGTTACTTAGTTTACATTGGGTACTTACAATTAAATTTTTACACGCGTACTCGCGCATATATTTTATAATTAATGCAACGGTTCAAACTAATTACAATAAGAAACAGCTATTTCAGTTATCGGATATGGAAGATATTGCTAATGAATAGCTAGGTATTACATTCGAATTAAAATTAATATTTTACATTTTTAGTTTTGCAGCCATCTTGAATGTTGATAGAACCATAGGGTAAAGTTCGGTTTAGGGGCGGCGTTCCTAGATAATAAAACTAGTTATTTTTATACCAACTATGGGCCGGAAAATCCGAATCTGAAAGAATTAGGCGTCGGCAAGCAATATTAACTGAATTACACGACTTTAAAATTTTCTATAAACACAAAGGAAAACCAGCCATTTTGAATGCATTGACACTACAAGTCATAGAAAAACAAGAAAGATGTTACACCACATAAAATTAAGTGTTGCCATTAAGCAATAATATCAATAACTAATTTAAGTAATTATTTTCTATAAATTTTATTCACTTTTGTATCACAAACCATGTTACATAAACCTAGCGTAGCCGCTAAACTATTTGAAAACTGGGATGTTTTCTTGCCTCGACGTGAGTAGGCGCTATGAAGGGGGCACTCTCTTTTCTATTACAAACCATGTTACACAAACCCAGCGTAACCGCTAAACTACTTGAAAACTGGGATGTTTTCTTGCCTTGACGCGAGCAGGCGGTATAAAGGGGCACAAACCATGTTACACAAACCTAGCGTTAGGTTAGGTTACGCATTTTTAAGACTACGAATTTTCATACTTTTGGTCTAAGAATACGGCCGTTGAGATAGTCATAATATATCAGGTTAATGTGTTATGTGATGAATTATCATGTGAGGAAGTATCGTGTCGGAAAGTTTTACGTTATTGATATTTTTGCTTAATGGCAACACTTAATTTAATGTGGTGTAACATCTTTCTTGTTTTTCTATGACTTGTAATGTCAATGCATTCAAAATGGCTGGTTTTCCTTTGTGTTTATAGAAAATTTTAAAGTCGTGTAATTCAGTTAATATTGCTAGCCGACGCCTAATTCTTTCAGATTCGGATTTTCCGGCCCATAATTAGTATAAAAAAAAAAAAAATTATCTAGGAACGCCGCCCCTAAACCGAATTTTTTCCGAACCATATAATAGTCTATATTATTTCCTGCCTTTCAACTTTTTATCTTAACTTTTTATCTTAACTTTTTATCTTAACTTTTTACTTTTACATTATACTTTATATTTTATAGTTTAAACTTTTACTTTATACTTTCATTTTATACATCATAATTATATTTACTACTCATTACCTTAACTCCTTTTTTTACCTTTTGTTCTTATATTTAACTTTACATTTATATGTCACTTTCTTATGTTATTGTATTATCAAGGGCGGATCCAGGGGGGGGGGTCATGGGGTCATGACCCCCCCCTGGGCAGAGTCCAGGACCTAGGTGGACCTACTTTTTACTTGTATCTATTATAATTAAAATTAAATTATAACTGCTTGTGACTTGACCACGACTGTGTGACCCCCCCCCCTGGGGCTATTTGACCCCTCCCTGGCGCCAAAGCTATATATATAAATATAATTATGTCAATGGCACATGTTGTGCCGTATGTTCTGAAATAAATAAATAAATAACTTATGATAATAAAGTAGGTTTGAAGGATACGTTTTTTTTATTAAACCCAAACTAAGAACCTAAGATGCAAAATAGGTTATTAGTTTAGGTTTAATCAAAAAGAAACAATGTTTTGGTAATTATGCGTGTGTTACTCGTAAGTTAAAGTTTACCTTAAGTTTTATATCGGTATCATTTTCTTTGATAAAATTAAAAATATATAAGAATCCCTTGTTTTCGAGGGCTATTATAATACATATAAGTAAAAGAAATTAATTAAACGAACTTACCATCGGGCAACAGTAGATTTCTAGAAAAAATGTTTTTTTCCATTGGTTTTTCTAATAATTCCATTATATATAATTATAAAGCTAGATTAAAATCAAATTACATTAAACCTTCATAATATACATATGAAATAAAAATACACAATAATTAACAGGTAAGTGATTAACATAGGCACTATAATATGAAGTTTATAATTAATATTTTCGCTAAACAAAAAGATCAAATTTAAAGTTTGTAAACTTGAACGCTTTGTTTTGACATTTGACTAATATCTAATATGACAGTAGTTAACCATAGAAGAAAATGTTTAATTTCATCAATGCAATCGAATCAAAAAATGCAATATTGCAATGTACAATAATTATTTTATTATGGCAACATCTATCATCTGTCAATCTCTATGGATTCATACGTCAAACTTATTTGTCAAACCGAAACATTGTTGACAGAATTTTCTAACCAATTATTCGAATTAGAACTTCTTAAAAGAAGTGCCAGGTATTTAAAAATTTTAATCATTCGCAAATAAACTACTTAAATAATGTGCTCTTTTATCTTGCCTTTAATAAATATATCAAGTTCAACTATTGCCATTATTATTTTTTTAATGATATATTCAAAACATAACCTATCAATGTTATTCTGTTTTAGCTGTGTTATTCTTTGAATTGTGTAATAAATTCTAACGATAGAATATCTCTGTTAAAAGCTAGACGCTTTTTGGGTAATAATTCCACTAATTGCCGCACTTTTAGGCACAGATTATGGAAATTACACTTCGTTTTAACAATGACTACAAGAAACAACTGTTTACATAAGTTTTAAGATTTTCATGGCCAAAAGCATTTTCGTTATATTTTTTTGGGGTGTTGTGCCGTGTTGCGCTACCTCCTTCTTTAACCACTAATAACTAATTTAAGTAATTATTTTTTATAAATTTTACTCACTTTTGTATCACAAACCATGTTACATAAACCTAGTGTAGCCGCTAAACTACTTGAAAACTGGGATGTTTTCTTGCCTTGACGCGAGCAGGTGGTATAAAGGGGCACAAACCATGTTACACAAACCTAGCGTTAGGTTAGGTTAGGTTACGCATTTTTAAGACTACGAATTTTCATACTTTTGGTCTAAGAATACGGCCGTTGAGATAGTCATAATTCATCAGGTTAATGTGTTATGTGATGAATTATCATGTGAGGAAGTTTTACGTTATTGATATTATTGCTTAATGGCAACACTTAATTTTATGTGGTGTAACATCTTTCTTGTTTTTCTATGACTTGTCAATGCATTCAAAATGGCTTGTATTCCTTTGTGTTTATAGAAAATTTTAAAGTCGTGTAATTCAGTTGATATTGCTTGCCGACGCCTAATTCTTCCAGATTCGGATTTTCCGGCCCATAATTAGTATAAAAAATAAAAAAAAATTATCTAGGACTCTCGCCCCTAAACCGAATTTTTTCCGCATCTTTTACCATCTGTCCAAACGTAATTTAGTTGTTTCTTGTTGTAATTAAGTTAAAATGTAGTGTAATTACCAAAATATATGCCTAATAAAAGTGTTCCATACATCGTCTCATAACATACTCTTATATTATTTTGACTCTTGACATGGCCTGACTCTAGTATCTGATTCACTTGAACGTGTCACTTCTTCCTTGGGCGTCCCTGACTTCTTTTACCATTCACATTTGCATTGTATATTCTCATTGAACTCATTTCTTCGTTCATTCGCTCTACAAGCCCAAACCATTTGAGAGTCACTTTCTTAATCTTACTCATACGATCACATCAGCCTTGCGTTCTTTGCGGATCTCCACATTTTTCACACAATCATACATGGTTTTCCCACACAAAACGCCTCAGGGATCTCATATCTACAGCATTCAGTCTATTTTCATCCTTTCTCTGCCAGTACCATGCCTTAGTGCCATACGTAAGGGTAGGTACTAGCACTACACTGTGGACTGCTAGTTTCGCTTCTTTGGATAGTTTTTTGTTAGAGCCAACAGTCCCCCTTTAATAGAGTTACCCGCCTTTACCCTTCTCTCAATATCTCTATCAGCCTTCCCATCTCTCGTAAACATACTTCCCAAATCAGTTAGACTCACTACCAAAAAGGTAGTGAATTTAGCTGAGACCATCAGTGGCGGATACAGAAAAAACTCAAAGATATAAGAAAACTAAAAAGTAGACAACGGAGAGAATACGACGAACCGCACAAAGAGGAGACCGTCTATATGATTTTGGCAGCCACCTCTGGTCTGGAGCTCCCAAATAGCTAAAAAATACCCTCGACTCTGTGCAGAAACGGGCGGTCCGCTTAATAGATTCTCCCATCTTAACAGACGGATTGCAATCTTTAGAACACACGTGTCGGGTGGGAATGCTATCCTTGTTCTACCGGTATTACAATGGCAGATGCTCCGAGGAACTAGCGTCATTGATCCCTTCGGCACCGGTGCATAGTCGGGAAACACGCCAAAAGCGTGCCCAACATTTGTACACGGTTGACATTTGTCACATGAGAACGGGTCGTTTCTTCGACTCGTTCTTGTGTTCAACAGCTCGGCTGTGGAATGATTTGCCGGCCTCTGTGTTTCCCCCTTCCTACAATATGAGTCTCTTCAAGAGCAATGCTCATTCCTTCCTCTCCTCAAAAAGACTCTCCACACAGCATCCCAGATGACATAGGCCCCGAGGGAAATTATTTTCCTCAGGGCCTCCTGTGTGGAGTAAATGTAAAAAAATAATACTATTACATTCTCTCGCAGGCTAAAACATACAGATGGATGTGTTTGTCAAATCACAACGGTGCTAAAGAAGTTTCCACTTCAATAAATAAATAAAAGATTGACAGACCGCACATTTAAAACTTTGCTGGCCACGGGGAGCAGTAGGGCTGCATTCAAGGGAATATACGATCAAAGGAATCAAATACTTGAGTCGGGCAGTGTTAAGGGTACCTTTACATGAAACGACGTATGAATGTGAATAAAGCAAAAGTTTGAATTTAGGAGGCGAGTGTGGGTACCGCCGCCATGGGAATTATTTATTGGATAAACAACCCCTCTGCTATAAGTCATCCCAAGTGGATCGCTAAGTTTGGTGACTTAGCAGGGATGCCTGAGTTCGTGGGATGTGATTTTTCAAAGTAGTGGCGGAAGCATTTGCCCACGTACTGCGTGGCGAGCTGGAAAGGACTGGTTGAAGGAGACCATTTAACCTTTCCAGCAGGGATCCCTCGACCCATTTCCTCGCATCGCAGTGGGAGGGAAAGTTTCATCTGTCCATCTCTCCTGGACACACTAACCCAGAGAGTCCTAACCACCTTCATACCTTTTTCCTTCCACTATTTCCTTTCTCTAAAATGACCCTTCACATGGCATCTCCAAAGACATTTTTTTTTTAATAATAATAAAATAATAATAGATATATTTTGTAATAGATACTTAAAAATGACAGTGGATAAGTTTATGTATTCGGGAAGTTTATTTACGAGAGATGGGGAGTCTGATAGAGATATTGAAAGAAGGGTAAATGCAGGTAACTCCGCATTTATGGAGGACTGAACGCCGTTGGCGCTAACAAAAAACTGTCGAAAGAAGCGAAGCTAGCAGTCCACAATGGAGTGCTTTTTTTTTACATTAACTCCACACAGGAGGCCCTGAGGAAAATGGTTTCCCTCAGGGCCTATGTCATCTGGGATGCTGTGTGGAGAGTCTTTTTGAGGAGAGGAAGGAATGAACATTGGTCTTGAAGAGACCCATGTTGTAGGAAGGAGGAAACACAGAGGCCGGCAAATCATTCCACAGCCGAGCTGTTGAACACAAGAACGAGTCGAAGAAACGAACCGTTCTCATGTGACAAATGTCAACCGTGTACAAATGTTGGGCATGCGTTTGGCGTGTTTCCCGACTACGCACCGGGGTACCAACCCTGATGTATGGCAGTGAAGCATGAAACTGGCAGAGGAAGGACTAAATGCTATAGAAAGCCATGTATGATAGTGTGAAAAAAATATGAAAATAATGCAAGGCTGATACAAGCGTAATAAGTAAGATTAAGAAAGGTACGCTTAGATGGTTTAGACATGTAGAGCGAATGATTGAAGAAAGATTTTCTTGTATTTAGGGTGGCCGCGCGCCCCCCGCGCCCCCCCCTGTATCCGCCACTGGAGACCATAGAAATATGAATATTACTAGACCAGAACATAAAGGTGAGGGGGAGAAACCAACTACAGCGGGCGCAGAGCGGGAAGATGAATTTGGTGATATGTGATTCGTCAATAACTCAATCTGAGAGTATATGGGCATCTCGCATTATAATATCACCATTTAGTTCTTAAAAGTAAACTCTGCTTTTGAATGAATAGACCTTTTTACATGGGAGCGCGAATTGCTCGCCACGTAATGAACAAATTTGCGAATTCCAAATACGGCAAAGTAAAGTTTGCCTATTTTCATGGTCCAATATTATCAATAAAAGACACTTTTACAAATGTTTCATAATTTACTTACCCCACTAAACAGCGACGAGCATACGCCATGTGTCTCGAGTGATAGTGTGTGTTACAAAAATGACCATATTATGTGATCTGAATGCTTGCATATGGAATGTAATATGACAATAATTGGGTTTATTCCCGTTTTCACTTCTATTTTTACACATTTTCAAAACACAAGCCACTATTTTTGCCGTGTTATTTCGTAAAATGTACCGATGAGTGCTCGACGCTGGCTCGCAGAAGAATGATGACGTCACATTTTTTAGATTCACGCGAAGCCATACTCGATCCCAGCCGGTTCCAATGGAACCGGTATGGGGAGGGGGAAATAATACGCTTTTATCGGTTAGGGCAGGTCTAGTAATATTCATATGTCTATGGCTGAGACCAATGGACACCAGAGGCATTTTAGGCGCTTACATTTTAAGTATCCCACCTTTATTATATAATATAACTCATTTGGTTACAGGAAGTTCTGTTGTTTTCGTTTGGCTAAGAAACTACAAAATAAATCACAATGCCTAGATTATGTTCTGAGAAAAAATTAGATTTCAGAGAAAAATGCACCATTGTTATTAAAAATGATGATTTAAAAGATGAAAACATTACTAAATCTAACAGAAATAATGAAGACTTTGAGCCATTTTCGATGGAAGTTACTTGTGAAGGGCAAGGTCAAGATGGAAACAAATTTCTCAAAATGAAAAAACACAAATTGCAAACATTGAACAAAATTTACATCAAATCTGAATCAAGTAGTGAAGATGATGTTCCATTGTCCAATTTCAAAAATGGAAAAAGTGTTGCCATTTCAGAATATGACAATAATTTAAAAAGCGACAACATTAAAGTTCTTGATATAGAATTTGTACAAAATTTAAAAATGGACAAAAATTTAAATATGTCTGGATTATCAAAGCAGGAAAGAAGAGAGCGACGTAAATTGAAAAGAGAACAAAAATTGAGCAAGATTTTGAGGAATTCGGAGTTGACAGTTTTGACGACGAAACAGAGAAAGACTAAAAAGAAATTTTATGAATATAAAAATGGCAAAAAGGTATTTTGCAAATCTGGTAAGAAATTTTTGTAAATTTATTATTTAACTATGTTGGGTACGTATTACAGAGAGAGTTGACACAAACACACATGCATTTCTTGCATACATCATGCTTAAAACTTGTTATTTCACTTCAGAAAATAAAACTCCAGTGAAATTGGAAAAATGTAATAATAATAAAAAGAACATCCTGGAAATCTGTCCCTGTTTCTTGAGCCAAATTTACATTAAGCAACTAGTTTTTTTTATTTTATTTTATTTTTTTATTTTTTTAATTTTTTTTTTTATTAAGGAGAAAATACAGATACAGATGTCAATTGACAAGAATTTACAAAACAATTAATAGAGAATTCACCTGCATCCAAACTATTTCTCACGAATTAACATTAACAGCAAATATTTTTACTTTTAAATACGGAAAAGACGTATGTATATAAATAAGAATATTATTTTACAAATAGAGAGATAAAAAAAAATGAAATGTGCGCAATATCCTTATAAAAGTTTACAAATTGTTTTGATGGTAAGACCAAAAATATATAAAAAAAATATATAAATATAGATAAAAAATAATGTCATTCATAAATTTGAAAAAAGAAAGGTAGTTAAAATTATAAACCGAGTAATGTCTAAGTTATTGTACTTTGTAGGAAAACAGCCTTCAATTTTCTACTAAAGGTAATGCGTGTATCAAAAAATAAGTCGGAATCCTTGAGGTTTTGATTTTGATTAAACGATTCGCACATTCTTCTGATTGGATCCCTGACACCAGCATTTGTACGCGTCCGGCTAATGTGGAATAAGTCGTTAAGTCTTGTTACTCTGGGTGGTATTTTGAAGTTTATTAGTTTCAGTAGGTCAGGACAGTCAATAATATTGTTGCAGATTTTATATAGAGTCATGAGGTCAAGGAATGTTCGCCGGTTAGTTAGAGTGGAGACGTTATAATTCGAGAGCATATTTATGTACCCCGTTTATTCTGTAATTGAGGTATTGCAGAAATTTCTTTTGAATACTTTCTATGTTGTCTTTATAGACACCGTAAAGTGGTGTCCATATGGAGGTGCAGTATTCAAGTTGAGAGCGGACCAGCGAGTAGTAAAGTAGAAGATAAGTTTCCGGTTTTCGAAATTCGCGGCTGTTTCTGATGACAAATCCTAGCATGCAGTAAGCTTTATTTACAATATTCTCAATGTGCGCATCGAAATGGAGTTTAGAATCAAAAAGTACCCCTAGATCTTTTATACAGTAAACGCGCTCGAGTAAATAGTTACCAATACAATAATTGTGTACAATAGCGTTGTGGTTTTTAGTGAAGCTTATTTGTTTACATTTGTTGTAACTTAGGTAAATTTTGTTTTCATTACAAAATGCTTCGAACCTTACTAAGTCGCTTTGGATGAGCAGACAATCGTTTAAATTCCTAACAATGGCAAATATTTTTATATCATCGGCGTACAAAAGAAATAAACAATGCATGAAACATTTAGTAACAGTGTTAATAAAAAGTATAAATAACAGCGGACCCAGGATTGACCCCTGTGGCACGCCAGAAGTAACTGGTTCCCACGTAGAAGTATGTCCTCGTAATGATACAGCTTGCTGTCTTTTTGTCAAATATGAGACAAACCAACGTAATAAGTTTCCCCTAATTCCGTTGAACATTATTTTTTTAATAAGAATAAGGTGGTGAACCTTGTCGAAAGCTTTTTTGAAATCGCAGTATATTGCATCTACCTGGTGGCCTCGATCCATGCTAGTGAATAAGAAATTTGAGTAAATTAGTAAATTACTCATGGTAGATTTGCCTTTAGTTGCGCACAAGTTGTTTCGTGACATTAGTTGCACTTTTAGTTTCATGTTTAAACATATAGTTTCATCTTGCATGCATTAGTTATATGCCACGTAATTAGAATTGCGCTAGTGCAAAATTACAGCACCAGTAGTGGTTTACAACTAGTGTCGCGAAATCATTTAAGGTGTACGGAAGTTTGTATTTCTTGAAACTGCGTGAGAGTTGTGTGCAACAACAATGTGCATTGCAGAAAAAAGCTTTGAAAATGATGGTACCATGGTTGCTGTGATTCTGAAGGTTGCATGACACTAAATTTGCGCAATTTACACCAACTTTTTGATGTCATGAAATTAATTGGAATACACATGCAACTAGTTGCATAATGTAAATTTTGCTTTGACATTTGGCAAGGACATCGTAACCGAAAGTGGCAATACACCAATACACACAATCCTGTTCAAGATACCCAACGTCAGAACAGATGTTAAAGCACAGCACAGCATGACAAGAGAAATGGTTGTATTGAATGAAATTACTAAAATAGTGGATATTTTTTATTTAATTGTATTCCTTTCTTCCTTGTAGAAATCTTATACTGTAAATGGATGATTAATCTGTCATGGAGCAATTAAAATAAAATAATTACTACATACTGTATTTGACTCAAAAAATTACTTATTTTTTATATTTTTCAGATTCTGAAAGTTCAGATTTTGAAAAATATATTTACTTTGATGAGAGTAAGACAAAAAGAAAGGTGAAATTAAACCCAAAACTTTCAATTGAAGATTTAGAAGAACAGATTAAAGATATTAAATTAGAAAATGCTTGTCTCATTAAAGAACGTTCTAGAATAGATGAAATCAAATTAAAAGAGAGATTAAAATTGAGAGTTGAAATTAAAAGACTAAAAACTGAAATTATGGACTTACAGGTAAAAAAAACCTTTATTGTTGCATGTTTACTGTGCTGTGCTGTTTTATGTGAATACCGCACAAGAGCAGGCCCAGATATAGGGGGAGCAAACCGGGGCGCCTACCCCGGGCGACAGTTTTTAACCTGTGACCTCCGGATCGCTAATCGAGAACCTTGCCTGTGTCAGACGTGAACCGAGCTTCTCTTTTAACCTTTTCCCCGCGTTGAACTACTCCGTTTTTTTCAAATACCTATCCAACCAATTTTATATCAAATTACAGCATATTATGGCATGATTTATCATACTATATAAACAGATGAGATTATTATCTACAATTTGAAACCAAATCGTCGTCTGTAAACACTCCTAGATGTTTATAAAAAACAAAAAACGTAAAAAACGTACCCATATTATCTCAAAGACGGCGCCATTTATCAGGACACTGCGTTGATAGACACAAGTGGTACCTCATAATTAATTCGTATAAACAAGTTCTAAAACTTCTGATGACACTAAAATTAATAAAATTTTTATGTAAATTCAAAATCACACTTTCACAACATAAACAAACGTGTGCGAATACGCGCGATCTCGATAATAAATGTTATCGACGCTTGTCCAATTTGGTCTGTCGAAATCGCATGGAGTGCCTGCGCAAACTACTAGCGCCATCTGTGGAGTAAATTGAGAACTTTGCATTCAAAGGTAAGGATTAAAGCATTAAAGGTAAGGTAAGGATACATTCACTTGATTATAGATGTTTTTTACGAAATACAATTTTACTTTCGAAATATGCCTGAAGATTTCAGCATCGTGATAGTTACACAAATGCCCTAGCGAGCGGGAAAAAATACTGTGACATAGTAGCGCTGTGATATCGGCAGTCGAAGTTAGCATAACAAGGGCTGATAAGGGCGCGTGTGAGGCATGGTTTTTGCCGTATCAACTGTTGTTACGATCGCGTGGAAAAAGTTAAAATGCTCGTAATTAAATGTATTGTATGCTAAATAAATATATTGGAATGGGGGTAAGCGAGCGGACGGATAAGGTTTTGAGCGACCCGACGGCGTTCGCCCTAATTATGCGCCGGTTTGTCCATCCAGCGTATAAGAAGGGCGAGACCCTCGGTATCAGGTCAGTTAGCCAGCACAAACCGTCGCGCCAACATCTCTCTCTGCCTGCCCGCCCGAACTCGCTCTGACCTGCTTCCATTCGCCTCTTTTCTCTTCTGACCACCGCCTTACCCCTGGACCTCGGACACACTACGCTCTACGGACCAGACCTGGCTAGTTAGAAGGAACTACGAGTCCTTGGATCACCTTCAGACAAGCTCTCCAAGCGGACAGCCCTGAGACGCTCGCCCGACATCTTGACGCCTTCGTGGATCGGAACCACACCCTGATTTCTACAGTCTTATGTGCCTCACCCTGTGCGGTACATTGCCTCAACCACGGAGGCCATCAACCCCTCTATTAATCAAATTCTTGTATAAGTAGATAACTTTTTTCATTTGAGCTTTCGTTTTCGAGTAAATCGTGTCGAACTTGTAATTTTTTTAGGTTAAATTTGAAAAAAAAATAAAAAATAGTATTTGAAAAGTAGATTCAGCAGTTTCTCGCCTGTAGTTTCTGGAAGATTAGAACTCTTGTGCTTTATAATAAAAAAGTCATATCATCAATGTTTTCGAGCTATGTACTTATACAATATGCAGTTACCTAAATTATTATTACAATGGTTTTTCAGTTGGAAGGATATCTGAAAAACCAATTGATTCCTGAAATTGGCACCACCGCAGACCTTGTTGAAGTTTTAAAAAAACATTTGCGAGAAGTTGACTATTCTAAAACACCTCACGAAAGTAACAAAGACTTGTATCGAAGACTGGAAGAATTTCCTTTCACCGAACCTGCTTTTTGGAAGGTAAGTACCTTGTAATAACCCTATGATATTTATGTTTTATTTCAACATCTTAACAATCCACAACACTTTTGAATGTGTGCAACATTTTTTTATTTTTTTATATGAATACTGCACAAGAGTTCCAACTGCTCCCGTCTGAAGCCAGTGAGACTATGGCATCCCCAATTGGGGAATGTTGTGAGGCTCAAGATAGTGGGGAAGGGAAGGCGATAAGGAAGAGGAAGGTGGGGAAGTACCTGGCTATTCAGATCTGGTCACCAAACATGGCTAATGCCATTTCAAGCAACGTTTCAATTCTGAATGGTGGTCTTACACCAGCGCGATACTGAGAGTATCTTCCACTCTGGAACGTGCCGCAAATATACTATATATTTTTTTTAATGAATAAATTGTGAAATAACACAAATTAATCAAATAATTTTTTTTTGCCACACCGGGATTCAATCCTGCGACCTTCGGTTTGCCAGTCAAGAGCCTTACCGCTGGACTACGCCGGCTATAACATAGTTGTGAATGATGAATACTTGGAGCAGGTGGATGAGTTTGTATATTTTGGAAGTATGTTTACGAGAGATGGGAAAGCTGATAGAGATATTGAAAGAATGGTAAATGTAGGTAACTCCATTAATGGAGGACTGAATGGCGTTGGTGCCAACAAAAATGTGTCCAAAGAAGCAAACTAGCCGTCCACAACGGAGTGCTGGTACCTATCCTGATACATGGCAGTGAGGAATGGAACTGGCAGAGGAAGGATGAAAGAAAACTGAATGCTGTAGAAAAGAGATCCTTGAGGCGTATGTGTGGGAAAACCATGTATGATCGTGTGAGATATGTGGAGATTTGCAAAGAGTGCACGGCTGATGTAAGCGTAGTGAGTAAGATTAAGAAAGAGACGCTCAGATGGTTCGGGCATGTATAGCGAATGAAAGAGGAAAGAGTGTAAGGAGAATATATGACGCAAATGTGACTGGTAGAAGAAGTCGGGTACGCCCGAGGAAGACATAGAAATAATTTTATTTTTGATGAATGTATTTTTGATATTTAATTGTGACACTTGTTTTGATGCAAACCCTAAAGATAAGCTAGAGAGAATTGGTCGTACAAAATTAAAATATTAACCAATAAGGTGTCCCAGAGGCGGTTCCATGACAGTTCATCCTGCGACAATTCATCCGGCGACAGTTCATCCTGCGACAGTTCATCCGGCCGACAGTTCATCCGGCCGACAGTTCATCCTGCCGACAGTTCATCCTGCCGACAGTTCATCCCGCCGACAATTCATCTGGCGACAATTCATCCTGACAATTCAACCTAACCGAATCAACCTAACCTAACTTAACCCAACCTAACCTAACCTAACCTAACCTATAAGTATAAGTATGTCGTATTTTGTTATTCACGCATGCTTCTTCGGAGAGTCGAAATTATTGTTAGTAAAAATATTTTTACAGCGGATTTCCACTGAAGATGCCTTCAGATATAAGTATATCGATTTTGGTTGTACGGCCGTATATCCTCTTTGCATACTTACTTAATAAAAATCTTCTAAATGATCAGGCAGGATGAATTGTCGCCGGATGAATTGTCGGCGGGATGAACTGTCGGCAGGATGAACTGTCGGCAGGATGAACTGTCGGCCGGATGAACTGTCGCAGGATGAACTGTCGCCGGATGAATTGTCGCAGGACGAATTGTCGGGTCACCCCCAGAGGCAGACCAAGAAACAAAAGGACAGACTGCGTAGAAGAGAATTATAGCAGAAAATGTGAACAAACACCACAGTACAAAATATAACAAATAAAATTCTTTCTTCTAACACAGCAAACTTATTTTGTGGCACCATTATGATTGAAATTAATAGATTACTTCGTTTTTACCACTTTAATTGTTTATAAAACCGACATGTTTCGTCAGCAAAGCTGACTTCTTCAGGGTTTTGACAGAACTAATTTAAAAATAGACATACAGTGAAACCCTCTTAAGAAGTTTTCCAAGGGACCGGAAAAAACAAACTTCTTAAGCAGGAAAACCTTATGTGTGGGAAAAATTGGGCCAATTTTGGGCCGAGGGACCGAAAAAACCAAACTTCTTAAGCCACGAAATTTCTTAAGCGGGAACTTCTTAAGAGGGTTTCACTGTATATATAGGTAATAGAGAAAAATAATCGACATAAACAATAATAAAATTAGAAAGAAAATGATGTTTAAGGGACGAGAGGCAATATAGAACAATTAAAACATTTTAAAAGGGGAATAGATTTAATAATGGGTCATTTAAAAACAATTTTTGATTATTAATAATATTTAAATTTGCATTAACACTCTTTCTAATCTCTAAAATTTCTAATTTGTCCAACTGAATGCCATTGACATTACAATGAATTACTTCTATTCCACTGTTAAAATTAAAGGTATGACTAGTTTCTATTAAATGGTTGGCAAACTCCGAGAAACTATTATTATTTAAAGCTTTCATATGCTCTTTAATCCTTATTTCAAAGTTTCTCGAAGTTTTACCTATATAAAAGAAATCACAATCATTACATTTCAATTTATAAATTCCAGATTTTTTCATTTTGGAATCTCTATCTCTATTATTAACAATATAATTTTTAAGTTTATTATTTGCATAAAATACAGGAAGAATTTCATTTGGTACATTCTTTGTCAAGGCATTAGAGATTTTATTATTGAAATACATAATTTTCTTCCATTTTTTCCCTTCCTGATCCTTTTGTACAGGATAGATATATTATTTAAGGAATTTATTCTTATATTTTTTATTGAGAATGTTTTCAATTAAATTGGTGTTGTATCCATTATTAATAGCAATTCGTTTAATAACATTGAGTTCTATTGAAAAATTATTGGGAGATAGGGGTACATTTATTTTATTTATTTATTTATTTATCTATAAAAAGAATGTTTGTATTACATTATTCGATGCCTGTCTCACTAGGGTATACCTGTGTTGAGACAGGCGTAGAGGTACATAAATGAGTATCATACAAAAGAATATTTAATTACAACATAAGAACATTAAGGTAAGATACATACTGATTTATACAATTCAAACAGAAAGATGATTAAGATTGAGGGTTAATATCATAAAGAGAGCATTATACAGGTGAAGGAAGAGATGAATAAAGTAGTAAATCCTTTCGAATCTATATAGGTAGTTATATTATACATATAGGATTTTACTATTTTAAGTTCTTTAATAAGGGTAAGGACATACGTGAGATGGTAATTCTGTCTATTTGTACTCTATTTTACAGATGTTAGCAGTAGTGTGACGTCCAATACTTATAATCCATTTCTTTATATCTTGTTTGTATTTGGTCATTGATTCAGTTTGTCTAATCGTGGCTGGAAGTGTATTGTGTAGTTTGCAAGCTATGTATTTAAAGTGTTTTTGTCCAAAGGTGGTTTTAGAAAAGGGAGTTTGGAGAAGTTCTTTATTTTTGGCTCGGGTATTGTGTATCATTTGTGTTGGTTTGTATAGGATTTTGTTGTTTTTATGTAAATAAAGTAAGATGGATTTTGCGTAGAGCTGTTTAATGTCCATAACTTTGAAAGTATTGAAGATCGTATCGGTGCTGGTAGTGAGAGGAAGTTTAAGAATTATTTTTATTATTAGTTTTTGTGCTTTAATGATGGGGTCGAGGGCATTAGAATGAGTGTTACCCCAAGCTAAAATTCCGTATTCGATGTGAGATTGGCACAGTGAGTAATACACTGTTTTTAAAAGTTGTAGGTTAAGGAAATTGCGCGTTTGTTTGAAAAAGTAAATAGATTTGCGAATTTTGTTTGTAGTGTTAAGTATATGTTGCTTCCAATTTAGATGTGTATCAAAGGTTAATCCTAAATATTTGATAGTTGCTACTTGTTCTAGGCATGGGCAGTTGCAATTCCGGTTCAGAGATGAGTTATTACATCCGTGTATTTTCAATTTTGGGCGTAGGTTAGGTTTTGTGATATTGGTAAGACTAGACAGTAAGTATTTAGTTTTCTGTATGTTAAGAGTTAATGTGTTCGAGTTGACATTGACTAATCTATGAATCATAGAATGGAAAGCTGACATTTTTTGAGAAATTAGATGATTTGAAGTGTTGTGGATTACAATGTCTGTGTATGTATCTTTACGAAAAATGTTAAATTCAAATTTATTATTAATTATTGAAATATTTAAATCCAAAAAGTTTATACTCGAATTTTGCCCAATCTCTACAGTAAATTTTATGTTTTTATGGAGTTTGTTTAAGAAATTAAGAAAAATATTAAGTTGTCTCAATGTACCTGTCCAAACACAGAACACATCATCCACATATCTCTTCCAAAAATGAACGTATTTTAGTAATAATGCACAGCTATTAAAAATCTTATTTTCCAAATAATTTATAAATATATCAGCGACCAAGGGGCTGGTACTAGCACCCATTGCCACGCCATCTTTTTGTTTAAAGATATTGTCATTGAATTGAAAATAATTTTGTTTTAAAACTATATTAAATAATACATTTAAATCCTGAGATAAGTCATTAGGTAAAATTGATGAAACTAAAAGTTCTTTAATAATAGGTTTACATTCTTCAATAGGAATACTTGGAAATAAATTAACAATGTCAAATGATACTAAAAATGCTTTTTCAGGAATTTTCAAAAGATTTAAGTGTTCAATCAAATCAAATGAATTTTTAATCGTGTATTTAGAATGAAAAATATGTGAATCCATAATAATTCTATTAATTGTTGATGATATTTTATTGCTAGGAGCATTACAATTTGAGACCACTGGTCTTATTGGTTGACCTTTTTTATGAATTTTTAATAGACTATACAACTTAGGGACTTGAGGATTTTTTAGAGCATCCCTTATCTGCTCTTGACATTTGTTAACAGGGTTAATTTGTAACTTTTCAAAATTATCACCTTGTAAAAAATCCATTGCAAAATAGAAAATAAGATTTTTAATAGCTGTGCATTATTACTAAAATACGTTCATTTTTGGAAGAGATATGTGGATGATGTGTTCTGTGTTTGGACAGGTACATTGAGACAACTTAATATTTTTCTTAATTTCTTAAACAAACTCCATAAAAACATAAAATTTACTGTAGAGATTGGGCAAAATTCGAGTATAAACTTTTTGGATTTAAATATTTCAATAATTAATAATAAATTTGAATTTAACATTTTTCGTAAAGATACATACACAGACATTGTAATCCACAACACTTCAAATCATCTAATTTCTCAAAAAATGTCAGCTTTCCATTCTATGATTCATAGATTAGTCAATGTACCCCTATCTCCCAATAATTTTTCAATAGAACTCAATGTTATTAAACGAATTGCTATTAATAATGGATACAACACCAATTTAATTGAAAACATTCTCAATAAAAAATATAAGAATAAATTCCTTAAATAATATATCTATCCTGTACAAAAGGATCAGGAAGGGAAAAAATGGAAGAAAATTATGTATTTCAATAATAAAATCTCTAATGCCTTGACAAAGAATGTACCAAATGAAATTCTTCCTGTATTTTATGCAAATAATAAACTTAAAAATTATATTGTTAATAATAGAGATAGAGATTCCAAAATGAAAAAATCTGGAATTTATAAATTGAAATGTAATGATTGTGATTTCTTTTATATAGGTAAAACTTCGAGAAACTTTGAAATAAGGATTAAAGAGCATATGAAAGCTTTAAATAATAATAGTTTCTCGGAGTTTGCCAACCATTTAATAGAAACTAGTCATACCTTTAATTTTAACAGTGGAATAGAAGTAATTCATTGTAATGTCAATGGCATTCAGTTGGACAAATTAGAAATTTTAGAGATTAGAAAGAGTGTTAATGCAAATTTAAATATTATTAATAATCAAAAATTGTTTTTAAATGACCCATTATTAAATCTATTCCCCTTTTAAAATGTTTTAATTGTTCTATATTGCCTCTCGTCCCTTAAACATCATTTTCTTTCTAATTTTATTATTGTTTATGTCGATTATTTTTCTCTATTACCTATATATATGTCTATTTTTAAATTAGTTCTGTCAAAACCCTGAAGAAGTCAGCTTTGCTGACGAAACATGTCGGTTTTATAAACAATTAAAGTGGTAAAAACGAAGTAATCTATTAATTTCAAATAAAATTCTATTTTTAATTTTTTCTAGGACTTTAACAGTACAGAATTCAACACAACTGATATACATCCGATGCCGTTTTGGAAAGGAAATTTAGTTGACATAAATCCAGACTGTTGTGATTATTTTAAACCTGACCAAAATCTTCTGAAATTATTATCGGATGTCATAAAAAATTCTGCTGATGCAAACTCCATAATAGATACTAACAATTTCATGTATAAAGGCAGGCTGAAATCAGGTAAAGTTGTTATATTTTAATTTATTTGTTAGATAAAATAGGTATATTTATTTATAGTTGAGTATTATTGTTAATTTAATTTACATTGATAACTTCACGGCTTTTGAAAGGATTTTTAAATAAAATATATTTAAAAGAGGTCCCAAAGAGCAGCCTTGTGGTACTCCTGATTTGATCCATTATGGATTGACTTATTTTTCAGGTCTATTTGATGATGATTGCAAAGATGATAAAAACCTTCTGATAGCTGATGATTATAAAGACAGTTTTGTAAATTCTCCATCGGATGAGAATTACTGCAATAGCGATTGGAATAAAATGGTCACTCAATCAAGAGAAGATGGAAAAAGGGATGCTACGATAAGTGAAATGGAAGAATCGAAAAAATTGGACATTGGAGATAAAACAATTATAATAAAAAATGAAGGTCAGTGTAATATGCTTTTAATTGATTTATTCATCATGACTTCTTTATATATAGATAGGTAGAGGTCGAGGAGGAACGATGAGGTTATGCAGCCAATCGACGACATCGCGAGTCACTTGGTTCAGCACAGATTTGCCTCCGGGAACCTGATGAAGGAGATATTCGTCTACGGTGTGTTCTGTTGTTTGAATTTGTCAACATTCGCATGATTCAGAATCCTTGGGGTAGCATTTGTGCATCACATATGCATATATGATTGTGGCTGTAGTGGATGTTGATAGCATTATAACATGAAATAAAATAAAACAGCGTTATCTTGACCACATCATATGGATAAAAAAAACTGAATTGAAATAAACCAAAAATTTAATAAAAACCCTCTGTGCAGAAACGGGCGGTGCTTTTGGTAGATTCCCCATCTTAACAAATGGATTGCAATCTTTAGAGCACAGTCGTCAAGTGGGAATGTTGTCCTTGTTCTACCGGTATTATGGAAGATACTCCGATGATCTAGCATCATTGACCCTTCGGTACTGGTGAATAGTCGGGAAACACACCAAATGTACACCCAACATTTGTGCATGGTTAACATTTGTCACGTGAGAACAGGTTGTTTCTGCGGCTCAACTTGAGTTCAACAGCTTGGCTATGAAATGATTTATTCACTTCTTCCTCTCCCCAAAAAGACCCTCCACACAGGGCCGTATTTACACTTTTCATTAGTATAGGCCGCTTCATTTGTGCCGCCCCTTCCTCCTTCTTAGAAGTTGTCACCTATCATAATCACTCACTTGTAGGCTGCCTGCAGGTGACAAACAATTTTTAAAATAAATATTTAAATATAGGTTAAGTAGGTACTCAAAACTCAAATAAACGAATTTTTTTATGGGATTTTTTATTTGACAAAATCATCCATAATAGGTTCATAGTTTATAGCATTCATTAGGTCTGCTTATATGCGTAGAAGAGCCAAAGGGTAAAGTTTTTCTAGCGATAATGAAGACCTTTGGTAATTCTTCACTCGCTTTAATCAGGAAAAACTCCTTCCTCCAGAACAATTTGTGACCGGAGTGCAAAGTACGACGCGGAGAGCTATATCTAAGTTTGGGTAAACGTTGCACAGAGATTGTTTCCTCAAAAACTTTCCTTAAAAAGATTCTCTGCCGTCTCATTAAAGGAAATGTGACAGTGAAGGTGTACACATTCCTGAACTAAATCGTCTTCTAAATCATCGTATAATATAGCACAAGAGACAGCTTTTTCTGAGACGCTTTGTGTTGAAAGTTCACCCATTTGTTTTTAAATGAAAATTTTTCTTTGACGTTTATATACGCATTATGGATTCCTCTCAGTTGTTTCAATATCCTCATTTGATGTTTCGTCTATAAAGTTTTTTTCTCTTAGGGCCATCTTACTCTTAATGTCGCCCTGATATTACTAAAGTGCCCTCATTTCAATTGCACTTTCTTCGAAATAATCAAAGTTTTCTTGCTCTGGTATAATAAACTCGGGAAGAGATCCATAAAAATGAGATACCGTCAGTACATCAATAGATAGTAACCAAATAAAGGTAGCAAACTGCCCAAGCAATTTTTTTTGTGAAATATTCGCACCATTATCGCACGACGCAATCCGCGGTCCCGTACGGGATATCAGGGCATCTAAAGGTTCCTTTAAAGGAGGAAATAGGTATAGAGGCTTAAAAAAAATTTTTTTTTCATAAATCGATGATATATTCTGAAAATTTCAAATCAAAATTCCACACCATTTAAAAGTTATTTGCGTTTAAGTGAGTGTCCCTCGGTCGAACTACCACTATTTTACTGCCACTCTTATTTTCAAACGCATTTTTCTCGAAAATACTTTTTTCGAATTTGTGTAACCTCTAGCTCCTACAGTTTTTGATCAATCATTATCAAATTTAGCACATAGTTTATTTATACAAATCCTACACAATATTTTTATTTTAACTGTTTTGTTATGGCACAAAATGAATAGTAAAAATCGTACAAAATTTAAATATTTCTCAGTTAGGTTATTTCTCTTCAGGTTCACAGATATCAGTGAGGTTCAAATAGAAGAAACACTTATAAAAAAGTAAATATTTTTTAAAAATTGATTTCGGACAAAAATTGTGAGTTATACAAATTGTCCTGTTGGATGGCGATTTATAATGCGCTGTAGCTGATATCTCCGTTATTTTTTGAGGAAAATATTTGAAAATTTTAGAATATACTCTTGAATATATGAGTAAAATGACCTCAAGGTATAAATAAAAAATATGTATTCCTTACGTGTTAAAAAAATTCATGAAAATCACTAAAAATCGTCGTCCCACACCTATTTCCCCCCTTAAACGCTCGTGCACCGCGTGCAATAAAGGTAGCCCACTGCCAAAGCACTTTTTGTGAAATATTCGCACCACCACCGGCCCCATATTGGACCGTTGAGCATTGAACGATACAAATACGCGGTCTCGTCTAAAGGTTTAAAGATAGAAAACTCTTTTCTATCCACAGTGACTTTTTTATAATCGTACACAAACTTAATGGCTCACCAAAGCAAGCGAGCGCCGCCCCCTGAACTCTGCCGCCCCTAGGCCGCGGCCTATAAGGCCTATTGACAAATCCAGGACTGCCTCCACACAGCATTCCCAAAGATAAATGATTTTCCTCAGGGCCTCCTATGAGGAGGGAAAAATACTACTGACTCCCTGTAGACTCCCACATATTTTATGATGTTATACCTATATTTTTTTACAGAATGTGATGTCCCAATAAAACATGACTGTGATGATTTTGGTGAATATGAGGATGATAATTGGCAAGCCGATGATTCCCATCAAGATGATTCTTGCAATGAACATATTGATGAAGACGGATCCATTCTAAACGATGAAATGAAAGACGAACCCGAAAATGATTCTGGTAAATAATTTTAAAATCATAGTTTCATTTTAATTATTTATTAGTCGGAAAGACACCATTCAAATTACTCATAAACAGATCACATCCTAGACGAACCAGACTACTACTATTCAATATGGACAGTGTACTCACTGAGGAAACTGGTAGGACTACTAATAGGACACTGCTATCTCAGGAGACACTTGCAGCTCTTGGTAGTGGAAAACACCAATAGATACAGAGAAATGTGAAGAGGATGAAGAGACTCCAATTCACCTATGATGCCAATATCCCCCCTGATGGGAACAATGCTCAGGTACCTGAGAAGACGCATTGTAGAACTAGGAGAACAATCGTGAACTTTATCAAAGGAACCGAGTTACTGTCAAAGAAATGATATTATTTTTTTTATTGAAGTAAATCTTCTTTACGCATGCTCGACTTGGGGGTAAGCTGGTGAATGCGTTACGAAAAGTGGTGATTGTTACGAAAAATGTCATGCGAACGGTAATCGACGCGAACGGTGATCGATTGCTAGGCGAAAGGTCGGGTCTTTATGCACGCTTGACTTGGGGAGTGATAAGGATAAGGATGGTCACCCCAAGGTCGTAGGTCACCCCAAGATCGTAGGTCACCCCAAGGTCTTAGGTCACCCCAAGGTCGTAGGTCACCCCAAGGTCGTAGGTCACTCCAATGTCATAGGTCACCCCAAGGTCATAGGTCACTCCTAGGTCGTAGGTCACCCCAAGGTCGTAGGTCACCCCAAGGTCATAGGTCACCCCAAGTTCGTAGGTCACCCCATGGTCATATTTCATACCAATGTCACATGTCACCCCTAGGTCATAGTTCACCCCGTTCGCTACGTTTGGTAACTTAGCAGGGATACCTGGGTTCATTGGGCAAGGTTTGTCGTAGGTCACCCCAAGGTCGTAGGTCACCCCAAGGTCGTTGGTCACTCCACAGTCGTAGGTCACCCCATGGTCATATTTCACCCCAATGCCATATGTCACCCCTAGGTCATAGGTCACCCCGTTCGCTACGTTTGGTAACTTAGCAGGGATACCTGGGTTTATTGGGCGAGGTTTGTCTTGTAGGTTTACTTCAGTTGTGTGGTCTAAAGCACACTCTTTTTTTCTTTTTTTTTCAGTTGGTCTATGTCCAGAATGTGGATACGATTCAACCTGGACTGGTTTTATTTCTCGGCATAAAGAAGCCTATAAAGACGGTATCAAATTAACTCCATGCAATGTCTGCAATATGAAGTTTCTGAAGTCTGGACACTTTGATGGAAGACACAGGTAACTTTTAAATCAATTTATTATTTTAGAAATCAATTCATATATATATATTTTTTTTTTTATTGCTCATTGATCAAAAGATCGAAGCGATTCCTATGGCATGGGTTTAGATGATTAAATGGATTAAGATGCCTGAGAAAGATATGAGACGATCTAGTGAATCAAAAAAATCATCATCAGAAAAAACCCAAAATGAAATGATTATTTTCTCCAGGTTGAAGCGCCCACCGCCCAAGAGGTTCAGGAAGCAGTCCTTTATGTGCGAAGAGTGTGGAGCGTGTCTCACCTCGCTGTCTGGCCTATCCCAGCACCGGCTTGGGCATGCAGAGGCGCGCTTTAGCTGCCCACATTGTCCCTACAAATGCAGACGCCGGGGGTACCTCAAGGTACACTAATTGGACTTGTTTTAAAAACTTTTTATTATTACAGTAAAATCGTCTTAAGAAGTTTGGTTTTTTCGGTCCCTTGAAGACTGAATGGTACAATTTATCTCACATTTAAGGTTTTCCCGCTTAAGAAGTTTTTTCCGGTTCTTTAGAAAACTTCTTAAGCGAGTTTCACTGTGTATGAACCCCACACTTAAAGAAGTTCACCGATGTATTGGAGTCGGTCTCCTTGTTTCTTCATGTAGCACAGGACCGCGACAAGTAGAGGATTTTGTTTCATCAGGGCTTTCGGAGTGGAGGTCAGATACTCAGCAACGGGGCAATGACTTTAGAAGAAGACGTTTTCTTAGGTTGTGCTGTGTGGAGGATCACTTTTAGGGAACAAGGATCGGAAAAACTGAAGACATTATAGGAAGGCCTATAGTGTATAACCTATCATATGTAGTTTCCGCAAAATTGCTAGTTATATTCAGAGCAATGATTTTTTAAACACACCTCACATTTTTACACAGGAGTCATTTGGGAAGTATGTTTACGAGAGATGGGAAGGTTGATAGAGATATTGAAAGAAGTTTAAATGCAGGTAACTTCAATGGAGGACTGAACGCCGTTGGTGCCAACATAAAACTGTCCAAAGAAACGAAGCTAGCCGTCCACAATAGAGTGCTGGTAGCTACCCTGATGTATGGCAGTGAGGCATGGAACTGGCAGAGAAAGGATGAAAGTGGACTGAATGCTGTGGAAATGAGATCCCTGAGGCGTATGTGTTATAAAACCATGTACGATCGTTTGAAAAACATGGAAACCTGCAAAGAATGCTAGGCATGTAAGGGAACGTACCCATACTACGTGACCAACTTTTTGCAATTTTTCCCCCCCCCCCCCCAACCCCCCGGTGACCAAAATCCTAAGCAACTCGCCGCTCATTTGTATGGAGCGTGACATTTTGAAGACCCCCCCCCCCCCCTAAACGTGTCGTGTCACGTAGTATGGGTACGTTCCCTAAGCGTAATGAGTAAGATTAAGAAAGGGATGCTCAGATGGTTTGGGCATGAGAGCGAATGAACGAGGAAAGGAGTGTAAGGAGAATATATGACGCAAATGTGAATGGTAGAAGAAGTCGGGGACTCCCGAGTAAGACATGGCATGACCAAGATCATGTATGAATGTGAACAAGGCAAGGTGCGTGTGCTAAGACCGAGCTGATTGGCGGTCCCTCCTCTCTGCCTACCCCTGCGGACGGCATTATGGTTGGTTTAGTTAGTTAGAGTGTCACATTTATGGAGATGCTGTGTGTGAGAATATTTTTGGGTAAGTAGAGGAAGAAATGAACCTTGAAGTGACATATATTTTAGGAGCGGAGAAACAAAGAAACTGGAAAATCATACTGTAAATTTAAATTATAGGTTATGTTAAGAATAGAGACATCTATGAGATGATTGCTGTAGTTAATCATTGATTTAATCTTGATCAGGTTATTAAGAAAATGGTGAACACTAGAGACATCTAGGTAATTTTATTGTATCTAGTTATTGACACTGGCTGGCGAGAATACGCAGCGTGACCAGTAGGGTCCGACGGCCGTTTATTTTTATTATTGTTGATTATTGGGATGTCTTATCTCCGGGTAATTTCTATTTTTTAATAGTATAAAAAGGGTGTTGTTCAAAAAAACATCTCTCTCGCATTAAACGATACCTAGGGTACAGTTCCCTTAAAACCCCAGGCGGGGTCTGGGCCAAATTATTAAAAAGTATTGTAATTCAAAGTGATTGTAAATAAAAACGACTCCATATTAAAAAGTGTTTTACAATATAAAAAAAGTCCACTACACCGATCATGAAATGAAGTTATTGACAGGTTGCACTTATACGATATGGTCACATCACCATCCCCTTCATTAATCAACCTTCACACTGTTTCAAAAATCTGAGTATACGAATGCTTCAGGTTCCCATTCAGGCTTCATGGGTTCAATTTCTCTGCTAGCTAAGTCGTCCATCATTGCGCCAGCAACATTTACCCACTATAATGATGGTAGTTTTTTTTTTTTTTTTTCATGAGCTCCACACAGGAGGCCCTGAGGAAAATAATTTCCCTCAGGGCCTATGTCATCTTTGAGGATGCTGTGTGGAGGGTTTTTTTTTAAGGAAAGGTAGTGGGAGTTTTTCAAATATTTTCAGGTTATTTGTATCCCAGAATGTTTGTTTTTTTAACCACTCAGGGATTACTGTCAGATTTATGAAAAACTTTGTGTTATTTCAGATTCGCAATTAAAGCTCTATAAATGAAACATTTCTGAATGTAGCTGAATACTAAAACTGTTTTTTGAAAGGTTATGAAATAAGCTTTCAAGTTGTATTATTATAAATAAATATTAACATTTGTAAATATTAAAATTTAGAATGCAAACATAAAAAAATTATAAAAATGGCTCACATGATGTTTTTATGTGAAAACAGTACTAAAAAAAAAAAATACTTATTCTATTGTATATATGCATAATAAACAATTTTGTCAACTCACTTTTTTACCATTTTATACAATAATATTTAATAAAAAATTAACAATGTCTAACTGATCTTCTATAGACAACTTTGAATAGAGATGTGGTGCTTGATTCAATTCAAACAGATGTAGTTTACACCGACTTTGCTAAAGCATTTGACCGTGTTAACCATGATATAC
This sequence comes from Limnephilus marmoratus, assembly GCA_917880885.1. NCBI lineage: Eukaryota > Metazoa > Arthropoda > Insecta > Trichoptera > Limnephilidae > Limnephilus > Limnephilus marmoratus. The sequence continues at coordinate 23,805,284 of OU862934.1, read as the reverse complement.
TTTTGAGGAAAATGTTTAAAATAGGCTTCGATCTACCAACACTGAACTTTTTCTCATCGTATTTAAAATCCAGAAGCCAATTTGTTTCGATAAATGGATATAATTCAAGAAAATTCCAAGCGCAATCTGGAATTCCTCAAGGGTCTAACCTCGGACCTATGTTGTTTCTAATACTTATAGATGACATCCAAAACTGTGTTAAGAACGGCAAATGCCTACTATTTGCTGATGACCTTAAAATTATGATGGAAATAAGCTGCCAACAAGATTGCTTTAAAATGCAAACTGATCTAGATGCATTATCTGAATGGTCGTTGGCAAACAAATTAGATTTTAATACAAAGAAATGTGTCACAATGTCCTTCACTCGTTGTAAAAACATTATAGTTTACGATTATAAAATAAAAGGCGAAACGTTATCACGTGTAAAATCCGTAAAGGATCTCGGTGTCGTCTTTGATCCCGAACTGACATTCTCTTGCCATATATCGCAGCTCACTCAGTCTTGCTACAAACTTCTTGGGTTCATCATCAGGACTTGTAAGCAGTTTGATAACCAAGAAGCTATGCTAGCGTTATTTAAAGGCATACTGAGAAGCAAGTTGGAGTACGCGAGCGATGTTTGGGCACCGTACCACCAGAAGTACATTGATATGTTAGAGCAAATCCAGAAGAAATTCCTCAGGTATGTTTATATGCGGAAGCATGGAACCTATCCAAGGTTCATGCACCATATTGACTTACTTGAGGAAACTGATTCTGTGAGTCTAGAAACTAGACGGAAAGCAAGTCTTGCTATTTTGTCTTTCAAAATTTGGAACAATTTCATCGATAGCCCATTTCTCTTGGGATGCTATGATTTATATGTACCAGACCACTACAGCCGAAGTCGACATCATGACTTATTTAAAGTACCGAACGGCAGAACAGACGTCTTGGCAAAGCATAGCATGACGAGGGGAGTGGTGCTGTTAAATGAAATTGCAAACCATTTGGATGTAAGTGACTGTTCTTTATATGTCTTAAAAATATTATTGAAGAGTCACTTGCCTAAATGCTGATAGGGTAACTAAATTGTACTGTAATTGGAATTATTCTGTTGTACAATAATAATAAAAAATAAAATAAATGTGGATTTTGTACTTTTTGTTTTAGGGTTGTCACTAGAACAATAGGCCACTTGCATTACATTTTTTTAAATTTTTTTCCGGTTTAGGCAAATATTCTAAGACATTCCGTATTTTTTTTTTTTTTTAATCGTATTTTTGAAACCCTGGGGATTTTTTGAAAATTTCAATCCGAAAAATCAGACCATTTTTTATAAACCGGAAAGACGGGACATAATTTTATAGGTGTGAAAAAACGATAATTACATAGCCGAAAATAATTTTTAAAAAAAATAACGTTTTCCACACGAATGGCACAGGAGAATAACGAGGCATACCAAAAATATTACATCTCATAAATATTTTTTTCCTTGATCCATCTTATTGATCATAAATCATTATAATGTACAGCGTCTATATTACTAAATTCAATGTAATATAACTTGAACTTGTAAATTGTAATAATAATAAGAATATTATAAAATTTTATTTTGTTAAAATCAGCACCATAATCATTATACCGCTAAAACATGTACCGACATCCTCTTCACGTTCTGAAGAGAACCCCGTACCCATTAATTGTACGGGGTTCTCTTCAGAACATCTGTCAAAAAATCAAACCAAATGATAAGTTCGCAGAGAACAAACAATAAATCTAGTGAACGAATTCAAAAATTCGCCTGAAATCAAAGTGATGCCATATAAAAAAATAAATCAGTGTGGAATTTTATAAAATTAATAGGAACATTTTCGGCGACGGGACATTTTCATGTAGTGACGTCACGAGCCCAAATAATGGATTTATTTATTTAAAAATAAAAAAAACTGTACATTTCTAAAAATTTTTACTAACATTTTCGTAATCTTAGTAAAAAACTCTATCCACACGATTTTTTCCAAGTCGTTATGAAGTCCATGCAGGTGGCCTATTACAGAGCTATTTATAACGATTTCTGTGGGAACACACGTGTTAGCGTGAAAACACGCTTATTGTACTTGACTGCTATTGTTATATTGTCGTGTAAACACGCTTACGGGTCAAAGTACTTAAAAATGTTTTCTTTTTTTTTCAGATACACATCGCAACACATGGCAAGAAACCTCGTGACCTTTCAAAAATGCCTCCAGAGACCGAAATTAACACAAACACCAATTTTCAAAATATTGCTTGCGATTCTTGTAATCATATCGCCAACAGTGCCCAAGCGTTGAAAAAGCACCAAAATCTCGATCACGTAAAAAAATCATACTCGTGCAATGAATGTCCGTACGTGGCTTTAAAACCCAGTCACTTGACACAACATTTAAAAACGCATTCTGGTGACCGCCCATTTCAATGCACATTCTGCGATTACAAGTCTTCTTGCAAATCGTATCTGAAATCGCACATACGTTATCATACCGGACAAAAACCCCACAAGTGCGATATGTGTCCTTATCAGTGTGTCACCTCGACGCGTCTGGGTATTCACAAAAAGATACATTCGCGAGAACGGAATTACGCTTGTTCATTTTGTGAATACCGAACCACTACTAATTTTAATTTAAAGGTACATCTAAGGCAGCACGATAAGGAAAAGAAAATTTGTAGTATTTGCGGTTATTCTTGTGAGAGTTTGAATAAATTGTCAGCGCATATGAAAACTCATGATGGAGTTACCGTGTACGACGGTAGTGAAATATGTTAGCAGAGTTGTAGATACTTTTAGTATGTTCCTGGTGAAAAAAACTACCATTCAGAATTGATATGATGCTTGAAATGGCTTTAGCTGTGTTTAGGGACCAGATTTGAACAGCCGGGCACTTCCTAAACTTCCTCTTTCCCACCTTCTTCCAATCCCCACTCCCTTACGCCTATCAATGTACTCAATGATGTTATATAAATAGACTCGCCATAGTCTCACATACTCGCAAAATAATGTGGCAAGTAAGCAACACTCTTTTGTTTTCAGCGGCTTTCAGTCATTTCTTAATTCAAAAGTTATTCATGTATTAAAAAGATATGCCACTTCCACACCAAAAACAAACTTCCAACTCGAACTTCCAACGCACAAACTACCCTTCTACACAATTGTCCGAAAGTTTGAAGTTGGCCTCAGTGTGGCCGTACCATAATACAATCAAAGAATGTGTGTTTTTGTCTCATGATGCACAAAATTGTCGGATGGGGAACATGAAAATTAATTGTGTTACTTATAATAATCGATAATAATAAGTAATTTGTTTGTACATATAAATGAAATGTTATTTGTTCATATGAAGCGGATACTTTGTGATGTGACATTATTAATTTAAAATAAAAATAATAATATACCAAGTAATAATAATCAACCTTATCAATGGTGTAGAATCCTGTACATCAATAATTTCTCTCAAAAAAGTGTTAAAAATCTCCCATCAGAAATCAAACCAGCATTTTACACTAATAATAATAATATAGGCAAACTTTTAATGAACGGTAAGGATAAGGAAGACAGTCTATCTCACTCGGGAGTTTATTCACTTCAATGCAGCAACTGCCCATTTTTTTATATTGGTAAAACAGCACGCAACATAAACACCCGTCAAAGAACATCTTAGATGTTTACACAGCTCTGGATTTTCAGAATTTGCAAACCACTTGATCGAAAACGATCATAAATTTGACAAAAACGCTGGCGCCAAACTTATTCATAAAAACAATATAGGAATAAGGTTGGATAATTTAGAGGCACTTGAACTTAGGAAAGCCATAAACACTAATAGCAAGGTAGTTAATAACCAACTAAATTTAAATAAAAGTCCCATACTAAGATTGTTCCCTATTGATAAAGAACACGTCCGTTCCCTTCCCAATTCTCCATCTATGCCTCCTTCTTCTTCCTCCACTTGACGAGTCCAGCCCATTTTTGGTAAATTATATATTATAACACAAATGTAACCTAATGTTAGTAGAGTATTATACTGCCCTGATGAAGCTACGGTTGTAGCGAAACCCGGTCGGCATAAAGTATAAAAATAAAAGTGGTGTTTACAAAGTTATTGTTTTATTTTAAATTGAAATGTTATTTCTTCACTTTTACCACTGTTTGCCGTGTAATGGAAACATTTTCTCATCACACAGGAAGGCATTTTGGCGCTTTTAAATGCAATTTTCCTATTGGTAAGACACAACCTTACTCGACGAGTGACAGTTTAGTACTAAAGTACTAGAAATCGAGACCAGTGCAATTGCCTTGCTTCTGGCTTCTCACTTTGAGATTTCTACCCTGCATCTACAGTATATAACGTCTTTGAATATACTACAATGGTTTCACAATTTTCACAAACTATGAAAAATGTTAAAAATGTGTGAAAATTCAAAGTTTATTTTTCTGATTCTGGTGAATGTATAAATTAAACTTAGGTAGGGTTGTTCACAAATTTAAATGTAACACATTGTCATTAAATTGCCAATATCAGTGCCATTTTGTTTGTTTTTTTTTACACTAAAACGGACCCCCTTAAATGTTGATTTTAGGTCAGTTTCAGCTTTTGAAAAAATTGCACAACTATTGTATTGTCGGCCGATCATAATTTGTCTTTTTAGAAAAGGAAGTTCTGGGATGGAAAAAGGTACAAGGGGCTGGTAGGAATCTGGAGGTCAGTTTGCCCACGTATGAATCCGTCCCTCTCACTGAGATGCTAGGCGATTTTCCGGGAGAGTCCTACTGCAGAGGTCAAATGGTCAACCAGCCTCTGACAATCTGGCCTGCCACGAGTTGGTGGGTTATCGGGTACCCCTGCCGCCAAGATCTGGACAAACTTCACATCATGAACCTGGGCACCCTTGCTAAGTCGCCAAATCTGTCTCCCAAATTGAGTTTATTGAAAACTTTTCAGATGCCAAAAAAAAAAAATGATGCTGATAGCTTAACACCATATTTAAAAAAAATTACAATATGTCAATAAATTATGAATAAAACTTATATTTTTTTTATAAAAAGTTTTTATTTTTTAAATTACATACATCACATAATAACCTACGATAAGCATGTTACATGAAAACCTACATCGAAAGCAAATTCTCAATTCACTTAAGACAATAATAATTACACAAAGTATTCATTCGTCGCGGTGCATTTTCAAAATGAACTAAATTATACAACAAAACAAAAATAAATTATTAATATTAAAATTCCAACAAAAATGCAAAAAACAATATGTGGAGGTTGCTTCTTGGTAGGTAATTAGATAACACAATACCAACTCGCACAGAGTGTGCATTGCTTGCATGCATTCTATTTCAAACTTGTTATTCGACTTCAGAAAAGAAAATACCGGTGAAATTTAAAAAAAAGTAAATTTTTAATAAAATAAAAAAGTGTACAAAGGCAAAAGGCTGTTTCTCAGTGATGTTTCGCAAGGACATCACTGTCTGAAGTGTATATACGTGCAATAATACAGACAATTCCAAGTTTATGTTGTTTGGGTCGACTCCAATTTCTCGGTCTGTTTCGGCTTTTGATCAAATTGTGACAAGCTGTCAAGTATAACAGCATGACCGTTACACTTGACAGTTGAACATAATTGGATCAAAAGCTTAAACGGGGTGCAAATCGGCGTTTATTCTGGAAAAAACAAGTGAAATTTTACAATTAACTTAGTTATAACTCTATTGACAGTTTGTCAAACCTCTTGCTGGGTTAGCCATGATGGAAACAGCGAAGTTGAACATTTGGACATGACAGTCAAATTATAGTCGCTAAGATTGATTGGATAATAAAAACAAAGGGAGATATGGCACGTAAGCGTGCGGAATGTGGCTGAGCTACGACCAAATTACACGAATCGGCTATCGAAGCGGCTAATCGTTGAAAGTTATGTATTTGGTATGTAGGTAGAGGCGGGGCGCCGCTCTGCGTAAGTGTGATTTGCAGTAATATGGGCAAACAATTTTGGCGACAATTTTGCGCACACAGTTTTATACTAATAATGGTTTGTGGGCCATCTCCCATGCATCAATAAAATGTAGAAAGAATATACTAAGAAAGGAGTGTAAAAAATATGACACATAAGTTATTGTTAGAAGAAGTCGGGGACGCCCGAGGCAATATCAAGTGAATCAAATACTTGAGTCAGGCCATGTCAAGAGTCAGAATAACAGTAGAGTATGAATGAATGTGATTAAAGCAATGGGTATGTGTTAAGACGGAATTGTGTAGCGCTCTATATTCTCCGCCTACTCCTACGAAAAATGGTGTGATGGTTATTTTAGTTCATTTTGAAAATCCGATTTCGTCAAATTCTAAGTTTTAAAATGATATTCAGGCAAGATGGCATTTAAGTAAATTTTTTCTCTATATGTTAAAAATACTTAATAATAAAATTAAGGCATTTTTCAAACAGGGACAAACACTCACTAAGAATAATTTTATAACAGCTTACAAATGAATATTACTACTGCATTATTTTAAATCGAATCAACTAAATTATACACACTTGAATTTTTTTAAGAAAGAAGTAATGTTCAACAAAGCTTAAAATTTAAAAAAAAAATCTAAATTTTTCCTAAAATTTTTTAACTTCAATTTTGATCCACCCCATTTTTGTCAATTTTTGATAATAATTGTTTTTTTCGTTGAGACATGTCTTACATTAATGATATTATTTCTTATTGACAATTTTTTTACTAATTTAAATTAACTTAATTAAGAAAGATTTTTAAAGAGCAAAAAATATTGGTATTCATATCACTTGTATTTTTTTTTATTTAGTCATACATCAAAAAGCCTCAGATATTTAAACAAAAAAAAAGTTTATTTAGTCTTTGGAAAATAAAATCTTTTACAATCACTGTTAAATTTCATGTTTTTTGTTTGTTTTAAAGCGCAAAATAAAATAAAGTTTTACAATAGTTTCTTATAAATAATGAATATTTACATAAATTAAAAATATTATCGACATTATATTATGTATTTTCATGGCTGTTGTTATTAAATCAAAATTTTATAGTTAAAGTTTCAAATAAGAAAACGCATATTTACTAATTACAGTAAAATTATATGTAAATTGCTTTAGTTTTAAGATTAAAATGAAAAAAAAAAAACTTAATAGTATTGCACTGATAAATATCATTAATAATTTCAAGAGGAAAGTTTAGGCTAAAATAATGTTTGAGGTTATAGGTATTGCAACCAGAATTTAATTGAACACATATACATTACTAGCGTAGAGATGTTTTAAATTTGTTATTCGACTGCAGAAATAGATTTTCTTAGAAAGATAACAAAAGTTCACTTTTAATATGTTATCAAAATATATGTCAGGGACATCTCTGCCGCCATTTCACGATGCGGCCATGTGGCTAGGCGCATCATGATCGGCCTGCGACATATCTTTACATAGTATAAAATGAAGTCGCTGACGCTGTATGTGCGCTTACATCTTTTAAACTATGCAATGGATTTTCGTGCGATTTTCACCAATAGTTAGACTGATTCATGAGAAAGGTTTTTAGGTATATAATTTGTCAAGGTTTTGTGTAAATTGGTTGAAATGCATAATATATTTGGCCAAGCGGCAGCGGGCAGCGTGCTGACAAACATGTGGTGTGGATTTGATTTAACAGATGGCTTTGGTTATAAAGGTTTTGTTATTTTTTTTTTTTTTTTTTACAGTGAATACCGCACAAGAATCTCAACTGCTCCCGTCTGGAGCCAGTGAGACTATGGCATCCCCAATTGGGGTATGTTGTGAGGCTGAAGGTAGTGGGGAGGGGAAGGAGGTGGGGAAGAGGAAGGTTGGGAAGTACCTGGCTATTCAGATCTGGTCACTAAACACGGCTAAAGCCATTTTCAAGCAACGTTTCAATTCTGAATGGTGGTCTTACACCAGGGCGATACTAACAGTATCTTCCACTCTGGAACATGCCGCAAATATACTATATATTATTTTAAATGAATTAATTGTGAAATAACACAAATTAATCAAATAAAATTTATTTGCGCATGCCGGGTTCGAACCCGCGACCTCCGGAATGTGAGTCAAGAGTCTTAGCCACTGGACTACGGAGGTCGTCTTATATTATAAAAGAAAATGTGCTGCGTGCCGCTAAAACTCAGAAATGAGTCCCGGTACGATCAAGGGATTTGCATGGTGTGGTAGCCCTACATCCCCCGTTTTCATCTGAAGGGCGTGCTTTTGAAGAAATAAGGGCTGGAAGTTTTACCCCCTAGAAATTTCTAGAACGGTCCAGAACATTCGAGAGCATTCCACAACATTCCAGAACATCCCGGAACATTCTGGAATGTTCAGGATAATAAGGGATGGAAGTTTTACCCCCTAGAAATTTCTAGAACAGTCCAGAACATTCAAGAGCATTCCAAAATATTCCAGAACATCCCGAAACATTCTGGAATGTTTGGGATAATAAGGGCTGAAAGTTTCACCCCCTAGAAATTTCTAGAACAGTCCAGAACATTCAAGAGCATTCCAAAATATTCCAGAACATCCCGAAACATTCTGGAATGTTCGGGATAATAAGGGCTGGAAGTTTCACCCCCTAGAAATTTCTAGAACAGTCCAGAACATTCAAGAGCGTTCCAAAATATTCCAGAACATCCCGAAACATTCTGAAATGTTCGGGATAATAAGGGATGGAAGTTTTACCCCATATAAATTTCTAGAACGGTCCAGAATATTCGAGAGTATTCCAAAACATTCCAGAACATCCCGGAACATTCTGGAATGTTCGGGATAATAAGGGATGGAAGTTTTACCCCATAGAAATTTCTGGAACGGTCCAGAATATTCAAGAGCATTCCACAACATTCCAGAACATCCCGGAACATTCTGGAATGTTCTGTAATAGTCTAGAATGTTCAGGAACATCCTGGAACATTCCAGAACACTCTTGAATGTTCTGGAACATTGTGAACCATTCAAAGCCTTTTTTTTATGAGTGGGGCTACCCATTGGTAGGGATATGTAAAGCATGAAAAGTTGTGGGCTCGAACGTCAATTCAATCTCGTATCAACTCCCTGAACAAAACCGGGTATCCTAAACTTTTCGAATAACCGTAAAAAGTTTCAAATAGATATTTAAATTCAATGATTGTGAATTCTTGTTGTCCCTTTTCCACTAATAATTAGTCGTAAGCAAGGCAAAAGGTTGTTTCTCAGTGACATTTCAAAAGAACGTCACTGTCGTAAGTGTGTTGGGTACATATGCACCAATAAACACAATCCTTAGTCTGTGTGGTTTGGGTCAACTCTAAGGCTCTTCTTTCATAGAGATACAAAGTATCCAATTTATCGATGATTGAAGTATCTTAGTGACTACTGCCATACATGTACGCGGAGTTTCGTACACAGACAAACGTTGCCGACATTTTATGAACTCGTTGGCAATGTCAGTCTTGTGATTTCACTAGTGACATATACGGACTATGCACGACAAGTTGTTTGCGACATGAGTATTGAATACAGGCACGTGTTTTCCTACGAAAGAAGATCCTAATTGGGCGACCCATACTTGCCTAATGTGCATGAGCAAGTTTTGTTTGTGGCCAAATTGGCTAGAGTAATTTCACCATTATAAGATCCGTTACTAATACTTTTACGGGGGTCATTTCCCCAAATCATTGACTGGAAAAAGAGGTTAGTAGTGTTGAGGCAGTGACCAAACCTACAAGACGTTCGCAAAGTTATATTTTTTCGTTAATTGTTATCGTGGCTTGCGGAGATTGAAGAAAATGAATACAGACAAATCGAACCAGCTGACAGCATAGAAGATAATGGACTAGTTTTTAATTTTTGATTGACAAAATAACTCTTCTGAAGGAAATTAATTTTGTGGGGCGGGCATCATTTGGGAGGCGGGTATGGGTACCGCCTACCCAGGAACCATTTATTAGATAACCAACACCCCTGTTATACGTCACTACATTTAGTGGTTCGCTAAGTTTGGTGATATAGCAGATGTTCCCGGGTTCGTGGGGTGAGGTTTGTCTAGGTGTTGGCGGGAAATGCATTTGTCCACCCACTGTGTGGCGGGCCAGATTGGGAGAGACTGGTTGAGAGAGATCTAACCTAGACTTCTCCAGCCAGACTCTCTCGACTCATTGCCTTGCACCGCCGTAGGAGAGATCGATTCGTACGTCCATCACTCTTAGACCCATTGACCCCTAGATTCCTACCCACCCCTCAAACCTTTTTCCTTCCCAGAACTTCCTCTCCTTCCTTTCCCTAAAATAACCTTCCACACAGATGACAAGGGCCCTGGGGGATTTTTTTTCCTCAGGGCCTCCTGTGTGCAACTAACGTAAAAAATAAATAAAAATGTATTTTCATTTAAAATAATGTATTGTCATCTGAAAGAAAAGTGCTTTTAAATATATTTTTTGGCTAATAAATTGGTAAATTCTGGTTGAACAAACGTGACAAGAAAATTTTATTTAACTCGTTGAATGCCGTTCGTGCACCGGTGTGTTTGAGATTTTACACGCGATTTTGACCCTTATGTATAAAGAAAGTGTATGAAGAACACGGTCAGAATCGCTTACTCTATTATCGCCCTTTACCATAGCGAAACCTGCAATGCGCCTAGTCGCTCCAAATAATTAATATTAATAATTTACCGGAGCGCGGGGATGTGCGCAGTTCTTGCGCATGCGCGGGAAAAATTTCTTTATCTACGATTTTGACCTTTCTATGTACAAAATTTGTCAAGGACAGTGTCAGAATCGCTGGACACGACATGTCATTTCTGCCGCGTCATAATTTATGCGTCTTACTCGACTAAAACATCGTAAAACCTATCAATTTACGTAATTAACGCAAATAATGTTATTTTGGTAGATAGTTTATTGTGTTGTGAACGTGTTTTAGTCAATAAAATATACAATAGCTCAAAATTAATCCACAAAACATTCAATTCAAATTCAAGGTCGTGAAATTTCCGTGTCGTTCCCCGGCATTCAACGAGTTAATTCATACAACTTTGTGATATGGAAAAGTATGCTGACCATCCTGTACCTGAGGATCTTATAATGGTGACACTCCTCTACACTATCATTGTGAAACTTGAATATTATTTACTATTCCAAACTTGAATTAGAAGTTGCACGGGTGACAGCCAATCTCCGATAAGAGAAAGCACCAGAAAAAAAAAACAAAGATTTATTAAAATCAAAGAAGTTTTTTAAAACTACACATTTTAAATTAAGACCAATGATATTATACATAATATTAATTATTATTATGTGTTTACAAAATAGGCTAACTTAAAATAATGAAAATTATCACAATAGTATGTCAATGGCCTAAAATAGAAAATGGCCTAACTTTTACAGAAAACCTTGTTTCTAGCAAAACTAAAAATATAAGTATTTCAATTTTTATTGAAATAACTTTTAAAGGTTATACCCATCAGTGTAATATATCATTGAAGAAGCAGATAATACTAATAAATCTCAACGAAACATGAAACAGAACAAGACACACAAAATTAAAAGGTAACGGTCTAAATTGGGACTCGAACCCACGGTCTTTTGTCTTACTGGATCACAGAGTCTTAAATAACTTATCCATATATACTTTTTTTGCCATTTTTGTCACTCATATTTCAAATTCAGAATTAACAAAATTATCCTCAACCAATTTTTTTTTATGATTACAATTATCCTCAACCAATTTTTCGAAAACACATCTACCCTGATGATGGGCACTATAACGCTGTCCGAAACATTGGCTAAATAAGGAGCAAGCGCAACTTGGCATAATACTCCAAAAACAAATCACAACAAACACAATGATTAAAAAGTTCTTTAACGAATTAAAAATCAAATATTCATTTAAATTTTAGAAAAAGTCAACAGGTGTCCCATATAAATAATATTTAGGTTAGAAATAATTTTGTTAAGAACTTTGTAATCATTCAAAAAGATAGTTGCCAAAAATATAGGAATAAATAAGTTGAGGATAATATCCTTAACTCGTAGAATGCCGTTCGTGCACCGGTGTGTTTGAGATTTTACACGCGATTTTGACCCTTATGTATAAAGAAAGTGTATGAAGAACACGGTCAGAATCGCTTGCTCTATTATCGCCCTTTACCATAGAGAAAACCGCAAACCTGGTCACTCCAAATAATTTATATTAATAATTTAACGGAGTGCGGGAATGTGCGCAGTTCAAGCGCATGCGCGGAAAAAATTCCTTCATCTATGATTTTGACCCTTCTATGTACAAAATTTGTGAAGGACAGTGTCAAGAATCGCTGGACACGAAATGTCATTGGGTGTCATGGCTGCCGCTTTTTGCGAACGCTAATTGGTGGTGCTTTTTGCTGGCCTACCCCGGAAAACAACAGGTTAATTCTAAATTTGAAGTATGAGTTGGTTAAGGTAAGAACTTTCTAGTAAGACAAGAGATTCTAGGTTCGAGTCCCAGTTGTAACCGTTACTTTTTTATGTTTCTTTTACATTTATTTGTATCATCTTCTTCTTCAATTATATAAGTTTTTTTCGGGTAAATTAAAATGAGGAGTTTTTCAGCTCAGTATAAAGCGTCTTGCAGTTAGAAAAAAAAATATTTTTAGACAGTTGTTAAAAAAAATTTTACTTAAAGCTATAAAAATAGGAAGAAAGGATAAAAGTAATTTAAACTAGTAAAGTATTTTCTAACTATCTAAGCATTTAGTAAGCACAGGAACATAGTTTAAAATTTCTAGAATAAATAAATATTTTTTCACAAGTTACCACATTTAAAAAAAAAATACTTTTTTTTTCAAAACCATTTTTTTTTTTTCTATTTGGACGGGCTTTAAAGTGAAGAACGGAAATTTCTATCTAGATTTCAAACTTATTCACAAATATTAAAAGTCTAAAACCAAAATTACAACATTCAGAATCTGGCAACTTTTTTATTAGAAGTTACTACTCGATTTTCGACACTCTTTTTAATCACATCGAACAATTGAAAAAAATAAAGGGTCCGCCAAATAACTTTTTTTTTTTGAAAATGCTATAAAAAAAAAACTACTGAATATTTTCTCAAATTTCTTTTTTTATTTGAAAATACAATCCTTCCGGTTAATAATGGAAAATAATTTCATTCAAATGGCTGCCTCGGCTGGCCATGCAGTAGCCTACACGATCGGTCCAATTTTTAAGCACATTATCGATTGTGTGCAGCTGTATTTCACCAATTTCGCCACTCCTTGCTCATTTTCGAAGAAAAATGGCCCAATTATGCCTCTGGACCAAAATCCGCACCAAACAGTGACTCGTTTTGGGTATATCGGCTTTTCAATGTATGCGTGCGGGTTTTCTGTGCCCCAAATGCGACAATTTTGCTTGTTTACATACCCGCCAAGATCAAAATGAGCTTCATCTGAAAAGATGATTTTTTTGGCAAAATCGGCATCTTCTGTAAGTCGATCGCAGGCCCACTCAGCGAAGCGAAAACGCATTGGATGGTCAGTTGGCTTCAACTTAAAAATTGGACCGATCGTGTAGGCTACTGCATGGCCAGCCGAGGCAGCCATTTGAATGAAATTATTTTCCATTATTAACCGGAAGGATTGTATTTTCAAATAAAAAAAGAAATTTGAGAAAATATTCAGTAGTTTTTTTTTTATAGCATTTTCAAAAAAAAAAAGTTATTTGGCGGACCCTTTATGAAATAAAAATTCAGCGTCTGTCTTACATGGATATTTCAAAGCTCCACAGCTCATTATGAACATAAAAATTGTTGCAGTGCCCTAGAAATTCCACAAAGAAAAAGCTGTGCTATTTTCTAGATGGCATAGCTCACAGTTTGAGAGTTACAACTGCTTTGCGAAACGTGTTCAATGAACATTTTCAATTATTTCCTAGCTCATGATAGAAATGACATTGCGAACAGAAGATATTCACAATGTCTTATACACTCCACAAATAAAAAACAGTGCAAATTTCACAATGCCAGATCTCACCGAAAATTATGACTGCGTGCGAAAAATGTTCAATCGACATTTAAAATTCTTTTCCAAGATGTGGTTATAGCGTTTAACAAAATACTAAAACAAGTATGCAGTACGCACGCGGTAGAAGTGAAACCTTCAGAAAACTAAATTAGACAAGAGTGGGGAAGCTACGAATCACCGCACAAAGAGGAGACCAATTATTCTATCTCATTCTCTCGCAGGCGAAGTCCTAAAGATGTACATATGTGTTTGTCTCTTTTTAGTGTCGCTTTTTCGTTTCATCGAGTTTCAAATCACAAACAGTGCTAAAGAAGTTTTCACTTCAAAAATTATTATGCATTGTTTCTCACAAATTAACATTTTTTAAAAATTAAAGTTACATTAAGATGTGTTTCTTTTTTTCAACTATTCCATACTTGAGACATTTTTTAATTAGGATTAAGGACAGCCAGTACAAAATGCTACAATGTAATTTAAAAACTATTATTATGTATTTCTTAAAGTAAATGTAACAATTTATCTAATATTGATTGTGAAAAAGTACATATTACATAGTAAGGTAAAAGCTCAGAGAATTATTAGCTTAACAGTTTAGTATGTCATATACAATCTAATCAAATTTAAAACAAATAAAAAAATTGTATTCATTTAAAAAAAAAAAAAAACTTTACATTTGTATAAATCAATAATATATTATTACTCATCGTAGACGATTTCCGGTAAACACCGATTCTCGGTTTGTTTCAGTTTTCGATCAAATTGTGATAAGCTGACCTCTGTGCTGCAATCTGAGGGTCGCAGATTTAAATCCCAGCGTACGCAATAAACTTTATGATTGAATTGTGTTATGTCACAATTTAATCATTTAAAATAATATAAGGTATATTTGCAGCATGCTCCAGAGTGGAAGATACTCTCAGTATCGCCCTGGTGTAAGACCATGATTCAGAATTGAAACATTGCTTAAAGCTTTAGCCATGTTTGGTGACCAGATTTGATAGCTGGGAATATCCCCTCCCCACTCCCTCGCCATAGTCTCTCCCCGATGCCATAGTCTCACTGGCTCCAGGCCGTTGGGAGCAGTTCGGCAATAAAATAGCATAATGTTATGTTTGTTTGCTAATCACAATTTGTTCAAAATCTAAAACGGGTCGAGAATTAGCGTATAACGAAGACCGTTCAAATGTGACAAAAGTTTGAATCAACCCAACCTGCATTATGTAAACGCGTATTATTTTTTTCATTTAATTTAAATTAAAGACACTATTTACGTAGTGTTTGAATTATACCAAAATTGAACAGTTTTTATTTTTTCAAAATCACAACTAATACAACCAAGATGTCAGCTGAACTTTAAGTTTATAGACTCTAAACAAAAGACAGCTTTTTAAAAATTTGTAAAAAAAGAAACACTTGAAAGAAAATAAACGACAGCGTCGTCTATTCTTGGTACCCCCGATATATTAACAGAGGAATAATATTAATAATTACAATATTCTTTTCAATATAAATAAAATAAATTCTAAAATACTAATATAATAAATAATTCCTTTAACTTTAACATTCTAGGATCTCAGCCCATATGAGACTCCTCAGGTTGAGATGGGCTGGGCATGTACAGAGAATGCCGGATACACGCGTCCCAAAAAGAATTATGACTGGGCACCCAGGTGGAAAGAGAAAAGTGGGAAGACCCAGACTGAGGCGGGAAGACGAGGTAAGAGTGGATGCGGCACAGCTTCTCCAGGTAACAAACTGGAAGTCAGCCGCTGAGGACAGGAAGAGAAAGGGGGACGAATGTTGCGGGAGACCAAGGCTCGATATGGGCTGTTGCGCCATCGGATAGAGAGAGAGAGATTCCTTTGAATATATTTTGGGGCGCACCAATAAATAGACACTTCCAAAATAAAATGAACAACCATAGACAATTTTTTATTGAAATAACTCTTGTTATTAAAAAAAATTAAGACTTCAAAAAAATTTTCATTCTTAAAAAAATTACAGCCAAAGAACATCGGATGACAACTTTTGCATCTTCTTGTACATAAGGGTTAAAATCGCATTTAAAAAAAAAGCAAAGTTTTTTTTGTGCCCACCTGCGGGCGAGCCACAGATGAGAGATTAAGGTGAACCTAAAGATTTTTTCTAAAAAATATTATATATTCTAGCAAATATCCATATAAAAAGAAAGGAATTGTTTTTTTTAGATTGTTTTCTATTTACCAGATAATATATCTTATTATTCATGTATATTAGATGATAATATCGTAAGAGGTTATTCCAGAATAGATGACTAACTAAAAAAAAATATATTAAAAAATCTCCCATTTTGGAAATAATTGTCAAAAAATAATATAATCACACAAATATAAACTGATTTTATTATTTCTACACAAATCTGAATACATACCCAACATGAAAAAACACAATTCAAAGGAGTTTGCTAATAAATAAAGACCTTTGTACGCATTTGAAAATGTAAAACATAGATTTTTTCACCTTTGACAGTTGTCAAAATTGACCCGCAAAGTCATAGAAAATTCATTTAAAAATATTCTAGAGTAACTAGTTAAATAAAACCAATGGTTACGTCAAGGATGATATTGGCGTAAGCGATTCTGACCTTGTCCTTCATACAGTTTATTTATACATAAGGGTTAAAATCGCATTTCAAAAAAAATAAAAAACAAAAACAAAAAAATTCCCATCACGACAAGGTTAATCCTGCAACACATTTTTAATTGAATATCCCGTCAGGTTCTTATCGTTTTTGATTCATAATTTGATAAGTTTTTTAATCTCAATTTAGTTAAGATATCTTACTTTATGTGGGTGGTTAGTTTACAGTTTTTAACATTGAATTTGAATAAATAGACATTAACTTATATGGCAGCAAGTATTTGAGTACGAAATCTAATTTTAGTATAAATAAATAATATTCGACAAGCAAGAAAAGCACTTAATGACAAATTATTAATTTAATATTTTAAAATAAATTATATGTTGTATTTAGCAAGTGTATTATTTTATTGAAGTGATGCAACAATTACAAATTACTCTACCTACATCATAACCACAGTTCATCATCCAAAAAAACTATTAACTTTATCAAATTTAGATATTTCGATCGTCCAGTTGTTTAGTCAGACATCTCCAAATAGTTTTGAGATAATGAGCAAAGCAGTATTTATTTTACATACAAAATAACGCCGGGAGGCATAACGGTCCAGTACATTAGTATGACAATTTAAAATATCGTAGTAGTGACCCAGAAAACATTAATTATTTAATTCACTACAAGTTTTTCAGCATTATAATTGATTTGGTGGTGTTTATAATTAATCTGAGTATTGTACCAGATAGAGGGTTCACTTTTACAAATAACTGCATACTTAATTGAAATTTCAGTTTTTCGGAGATGTCTGACTAATCAACTGGACGATCAATGTACTGAAATGAATTTCACTAGTATTTTGTTTTCAGTACAAGATCACTAACTATGATATTCGTAATATGTAGGTTTGGTGACATTAACCTAAAGGTTGTTCTCCGTAACTTTGATACGTAACTGGTATGAGCACAGTTCCACTGAGCGAGTCAAGGGTGAAGATTGGCCAAACAATAGCAAATCTCCTTTAATTTTTAAAATTATTTTTCTGGATCCAGTGAGACTATGGCATCCTCAATTGGGATAAGATGTGAGGCTGAAACTAGTGGTGAAAAACATCTGGCTATTCAGATCTGGTAATAAAAAACGGCTAAAGCCATTTCAAGCAACTTTCACCAGAGCGATACTGAAAGTATTCAAATTGGAAACATCACAATTGTTGCATCACTATTATAATATTTCAACGCATTTAACAAAAAGAAAAAAATGTCCATCAGGAAATAAATTAATGTTTTGTCAGAATTTGACAGTTCTTTTTAATTGATGAATATTTGAAAATTGTTGAAAGACATTCAACGAATTCTTGCAACATTTTTTCCGTAGATTTATGTTAGAGTCTGCTCCAAATTAAATTTTCTCATCTGTGAGACATTTGTATATCAAACACCCAAAAACTTCATTGCCAAAGTTGTATTTAACATGCATATTTCCAAAATCTTTTCATGGTACAATTTTTTTTCATAAAATTCCCGATGGTATTTTACAAAAAAGCTGACAAATTTGGGTAGTAACAATACTTTTTGGGTCGCAACAATTCTTTCGAAAATTTCACCGAGTTGTTTTGATTTCCAAGACAGTTAGTATGAGTTGTTCACTGAATGGAGCACTGATTTTTTCTTTGTAGTTCAACATGAGATAGGTTTCTTTCAATTTCATCATCGTCTTCAATGCTGCAAAATAAAATAACACATACAAATTAGACGTTGATCACAATAAATTGGTGAGTTAAAATGTGGAGACACAGTAGAATCCGGATATATCGACCCTCAAGGGGCAGGCTAGGATACTTTGTCGTACTAACCGGACGACGCACAAAACGGCCGGATAATTTAAGCTTGTTTTTACATGAGACACGCCGAACTCCTTCGCGAGGATTACATTTGATTCACCGGTTTCTAAACGGTGTAATATAGCACCTTTTTTCTTTAATTAAAAACCACTTACGCTTCACGGAACTTATTGTGTCGAGCTTTTAACCTAGTGATTAGATGATAAACACTGACTGTGATTTACGCGTGCTAATAAGGATAGGGGTTATCGCGCGGGGAGTAGGCGAAGCGCTGGGTGGCGAGGTATTGGTGTGTAGGTTTTGTAAACAAAACACTGCGCGTCATTCTAACCGAACGAATTATCATTAAAATAGGTCGCTTTAAGCAGTTGGTCACTTAAAACGGAGTCGACTAAATGGATATGTTTTCCTAGTACCTAACTATGACATCTAACATGAGTTTACACTGTCGTTGCTAAAAACGGTAAGCCGTTATAAGCAAAGTCGTTATATCCGAATTCTACTGTATTTTCAGGGTACGTTAAACAAGCTAAATATCAAAAACTCTGAAAAGGTCACCCCAAATGGTTAGCTAAGTTTGTTGATTTAGCAGGGGTGCCCGGGTTCATGGGGTAATGGGGTAAGGTTTATTCAGGTTTGAAAGGGGAAGCCATCTGTTGGTCTGGAAATTTATTTTTTTAACACAACACCTTTTAAGAGTTCGAACAGCCTGTGGAACTATGGCATCTCAAATTTTAGGGTATTTTATAAAGCTGACGTGGGTGTGGGTCAAGTTATTAATTGAAATGAAATTCATACTTCAAGGGTTTTTTAGAAAAAAGCCTTGTATTTCTAGGGTTTAAAAAGAAATTCTCACGCTTGTTCGTGTTCGTGCAGATGGTGAACCAGCTGGTTTCGCGCGTCCACTACCCGCATCAGTTCGTTGAGAAGGCGAGCCTCGCGGCCGCGCTGGTTCTCCGACTTGCTCCACTCGTCCACATCGAGAAGTTCGCGAAGTTCACCGTCCACTTTGGCGTGGCGCTGTCGCAGTTCGCTCTCTTGCTCGCTGGGGACAAAAATATTTACTATCGTTATTATATACATATTTTATAGAACTTCTGTCTCATCCTTATAAAAGACATGCTAATTTTTGTTTTATGTGAATAACTCATAAGAGTCCCAACTGCTTCCCACTGTCTGAAGCCAACGGGACTGTGGCATCAACAAATGGGGTATGTTGCGAGACTGAAAGGAGTTGGGGAAGAGAAAGGTGGGAAAGAACCTGGCTATTCTGAATTGGTCACCAAAAATGACTAAAGCCATTTCAAGCGACGTCCCGGATGGTCTTTCATTAGATTAACCTCTTATTGGCTGGAGACGCGAATCCACGCGCCGTTTGAATTTCGAAAAAAAAATGTTGGTCCGCGATTTTGACTCTTCTATGTACAGAATTTGTATGAAGGACAAGGTCAGAATCGCTTGCGCCAACATTTACCCATGAAATAGGTAAAAATTTCATTCGTCTGGCAACCCCAGAATATTTTTAAATGATTTTATCTGTGGCATCGAAATATCAAATTTGTCACGATTCTTTCTGATAAAGTCCGATGTGTGATACTTGACGAAAACATCGTAAAACCTATCAATTTACGTAATCAACGCAAGTTATGTTGTTTTGGTACATAGTTTATTGTTCTAGGAATGTGTTTCGGTCAATAAAATATACGATAGCTCAAAATTAATCCACAAAACATTCAATTCAAAATTCAAAGTGGTGCTTTGTTAGGGAATTTCCGTGTTTTTCCTGGACTTTAACAGGTTAATACTCTATTCATAAAAAACTGTACTTACAGTATATTGAGTTGCATCTGCCTTCTTAAGAGGGCATTCTTCTTATTGACTAGGGTGAACCAACTTGCCATCAAAGCATTCTCCTCCTAAACAAATAAAACATAAAATTAACCAACACTTAGCATTTATTAATTATGTACATAAACTAAAAATAATGCTTTATCATCACAGCACTACATTCTAGGATGGAATTTGGCCTCCTCGATAATGTTCTCCACTGGCTGCGGTCACTCGCTGATTACTTCCAATCCTCAATCCTTCCCATCCTGCTCCAATCCCCTTCAATAGTCTATCCACCTCTTCCTCGGTCCACCCCTGGGTCACTTCTATTTTTCAATTTTTTTGATTGTGGAATGACTTTCCGGCTAATGCAAAATTCCTACAATATGGGTCTCTTCAAGACTTAGGTTCAGTCCCTTTTTTTACTTAAAAACACCCTTCACGTAATAGCCCTAAAGATAATATGGTGTTGAGTTAAAATTTAAAAAAATGCTTTTAAAACAGGTCCAAGTAGGGTACCTTGAAGTAACCGACATACAGCATTTTTGGCATCATGTCATTTGGCATTCTTTCTACTTGTCCAGCCCATCGCAGTCTTTGGGGCCTAATAATGTTTTTTTAAATAAAAAGGGGAATATTTACCGCTTCAGACTGGCCGCTCTCCATAACTTCTCTGAGTTCCTTTTCCAGAATTGCAGCCTGCTGGTCGATGGCAGATTGTTCCCTTTCTAATGCTTCCATCTCACTCTGTATATAGTTGTTCATATCTTTGCCAAACTGAAAGAGATGAAATCAAAAATTCAATCAATGCCCATTTTAACCCATTTGCATTGTTAAAAATAATTAGATTAAATATTGATTAAAATACATTGAACAGAATCGAATGGAACCAAACAAAACTGAACAGAATTGAACGAAATTGAACGGAATTGAATGGAATTAATTTACCCCTCTCATAATGTAAGAGTCCTTATCAGGACTAATCCTGTCCATGAGCTCTGCAAAGGATTTGAGTGGGGAACTGGACTTGTTGACTCCACTCTCAAAACCTTGCCTCAATGGGGAATGGTTTCCGTTGTGTTCTGGTGAACCTGCAACAAACAAACCTACATGCTTAATATTCTTATTCTTCTTCTGCTGTTTCCTTCTCATATCGGAGGTTGATTATCATCAGGACAATCTTCACTCGGCAGACTGCATCCTGGAACAACTCAGCAGAACTCTAAAGCACCACAAAATCATCTAACTGTCCAACTCCGTAGAGGGGTAGTTCTTTAGCTCGAGTTCGATCTAGTTGGCTCATAAGCATTTCAATGTTCATCATCAGGGCAGATGTCAGAAGTGACACCGTGTTGCAAGAATCCTCTTAAAGTTGTTTTCTGCATTTAGTTTTGGTACGGCAGTCTAATATTGGATATCAAGAACTATTAAGCTCAGCCCCGTCGTTTCTATTTATAATGGATATATGTGGATTTCAATTGCCTCGTAATTAAGTGCGCTCGATACGTTTTGGGCCTTCTTTGCAACTTTAGGTATAAATCCAAAGCAGTGGACGGTTTCAAATTAACCCCTCAGAAAATCGCCAATATGC
The DNA here is from genome assembly GCA_917880885.1 of Limnephilus marmoratus. NCBI lineage: Eukaryota > Metazoa > Arthropoda > Insecta > Trichoptera > Limnephilidae > Limnephilus > Limnephilus marmoratus. The sequence continues at coordinate 23,783,372 of OU862934.1, read as the reverse complement.
ACTTTTAATGTCTTTAACGAAATGACATTTTACGAAAACTTCGTATTATTACCGCTTCACAAATAAAGCTCTATAAATGAAACATTTCTGAACGTAGCCAAATAGTAAAAACTGTTTTAGACAGGTTACAAAATAAGCTTTCGAATTATTAAATTACAAATAAATATTAATATTTGTAAATATTAAAATTTAGAATACAAACATTAAAAAAATGTGAAAATGACTCACGTGATGTTTTTATGTGAAAACGGAACTAAAATCACAGATTATGTAAACAACAATACTTATTCTGTTGTATAAATGTGTAATAAACACTTTTATTACCTCACTTTTTTATCATTTCATATAAAAATATTTAATAAAAAGTTATAATGTGGAGCGCGGTGGAGCAAATTTGCACGGGTAAATATTTTTGTCAACTACACGACTGACAGCTGATTCCTGTTATGTATTTCCATAGACAACTTGATAGAAATGTGCAGCTTAATCTACTATCGACCTTTTACTTTTTGTTTTAGGGATGAAACTAAAACAATAACGGAGTTAGAACGATTTCTATGGAAACACACGCGCTGACGTATAAACACGCTTATTGTACTTGACTGCTGTCCTATTTTTAACGCTTATATCTGCTTACGTTGCGGAGGGGTTAAGTGCTCGGTAATTAATAACAAAAAAGGAGAAAGCACAACACGTCATAATAACCCAAAAATTAATCATGAAAATCTCAAATATTATCTATATAAGTAAAATTGATCATTTATCCAACATGTCCTTAATGATAGCTCTGACATCACTTTAGTATGATTAACATTTTGACTCAATATAGAATGTGTCAACTTATTGATTCTGGCTCACAAAAACAAAAAAAAATTAAACTAACCATCTTTCTTGAAGAAATTGTTCTCAGAGTCAGAGTTGTGAGTCTCTGATTTGATATTTCTGGACGGGCTGCTATCAAGGGAACCTCCGAGGGCAGAGTTGGTGATCCCTGAAAAAAAAACCATAAATTACCTAAATATTCAACATGCCAAAATACCATACAGAAGAAAAAGGAAGAGGAAGCTTTAAAGTACCTTAAAATAGGATGACTTTAGTCAATTTTCAACTTAGAAACTAAATAACTTTCTCACAAGTGTACCACCAGGGAGATACTGAGAGAATCTACCACTAGAGACATTTTTTACTTACCAGAAGCAAATTGTTGTTCGGCCAATGCTTGGGCAGCTGTCAATATTTCAACAGTTCCCATCCGGCTGTCGGGAGAGGTTGGGCTAGAAAAGTCAAATATCAATTCATTTAAAAAAACAAAATATAATACCTTTGGATTATATAAAAAAAATATTCACAAATATTACAGCATTTAAAAAAATGAGCAGTACCATTTTTCCCATCAAATTTTCAAATTCGGAAGTTAAGCATAATCCCAATGGGGGGATTAAAATTTCTACATTTTATTGTAAAAATTAACATAGGAATATGTATTGATAAATTACCTTCCCACCATACCAGCTCTGGCTTCGGCAATCAATTTTCTTGCTCTCTCTCTCAACCTAGCCTGTCTCGCTTCCTCCGATTGCTAAAAAATTAAACAGATTCATATTAGACTACACTCATAAAACCACTCACATAATCAAAAGTAGATTCTTCATTTGTCGAAAGTTCCGAAAAATATTTAGTTAGCAAATAATATTAAATTACGTACAATTTCTAATATTGAACAACAATAATTATTATTATTTGGGAATGAAAGCAAACATCAAATTTAACCTCCGCAGTGCCGCTCGTCAACCGGTGTGTCATGAGATTTTACACACGATTTTGACCCTTATGTATAAAGAAAGTGTATGAAGAACACGGTCAGAATCGCTTGCTCTATTATCGCTCTTTACCATAGAGAAAACCGCAATTAGATTGATGACTCCATATAATTTATATTAATGATTTACCGGAGCGCGGGAGCGTGCGCAGTTCTTGCGCATGCGCGGGAAAAATTCTTTGGTTTTGAACTTTGACCTTTCTATGTACGAAATTTCTCAAGGACGCTGTCAGAATCGCGGGACATTGGGTGTCATGGCTGCCGCTTTTTGCGAACGCTAATTGGTTACAACCAACCCCATTTACTCGCGGCATTCAACGAGTTAAGGCTGTATCACAGAAATTCTAATTTAACCACTCAGGTATTTTGCGATTGTGCAAGTTTTTTGACTTAATCCATAATGGGCCGGAGACGCGCGGGCGTGCGCGTCTTATGCGCATGCACGAGAAAATAATTCGAAAATTTGAATAAAATTTTCGACCAAAACTTTTTGTCTGCGATTTTGGTCCTTCTATGTATAGAATTTGTATGAAGAACACGGTCAGAATCGCTTGCGCTAACATCATAGATGATACAGCCACTAGTTTCATTCACCTTGCAACCCCAGAATATTTTTAAAACGATTTTGTCTATGACATTGAAATGTCATTTTTGCCGCGAATTTAACTGTCACAATTTATGCGTGTTCCTCGTCTAAAACATCGTAAAACCTATTAATTTACGTAATTAATGCAAGTAATGTTGTTTTGGTACATAGTTTATTGTTCTAGGAACGTGTTTCAGTCAATAAAATATACAATAGCTCAAAATTAATCAACAAAACATTCAATTCAAAATTCAAAGTGGTGCTTTTTTAGTGAATTTTCGTGAATTTTCGTGAAATGGTGTGGCCACTCAGAGGTTAAACACTCACTAACGTAAGCAGATATACACGTTAATATGACAATAGCAGTCAAGTACAATAAGCGTGTTTTCACGTCAAAGAGTATGTTTCCACAGAAATCGTTATAACTCCGTTATTGTTCTAGTGACATCCCTAAAACAAAAAGTAAAAGGTCGATAATAAATCAAACTGCACATCCCTATTCAAGTTGTCCATAGAAATACATAAAAAGACCTATTCTGTCAGATACACGGTTGATACATATTTTACCCGCCAAATCGCCTACGGGCCGCTAGACATTGTTAATTTTTATTAAATATTCTTGTATGAAATGATAAAAAAGTGAGGTGAATAAATTGTTTATTATACATTTATACAATAGAATAAGTATTGTTTTTTACATAATCCGTGATTTTGGTACCGTTTTCACATAAAAACATCTCGTGAGTCATTTTTACATTTTTTTAATATTTGCATTCTAAATTTTAATATTTACAAATGTTAATATTAATTTGTAATATAACAATTTGAAAGCTTATTTCATAACCTTTCAAAAACAGTTTTTAGTATTCGGCTAAGTTCAGAAATGTTTCATTTATAGAGCTTTAATTGTGAAGCGGAAATAACACAAAGTTTTCGTAAATCTGGCATTTGGTTTAAGACGTAAAAAGTGCATATTTGCGATGGATCGGAGTGGTTAAACGAACTGTCAGCTTTATAAAAACTTTGTGTTATTTCCACTTCGCAATTAAAGCTTTAAAAACGAAACATTTCTGAATGCAGCCGAATACCAAAAACTGCTTTCAAATTGTTACATTACAAATAAATATTAACATTTTTAAATATTAAAATTTAGAATGCAAACATAAAAAATTGTAAAAATGACTCACGTGATGTTTTTATGTGAAAACGGTACTAAAATCACGAATCATGCAAAAAAAAATATTCTCTTGTATAAATGTATAATGAACAATTTTGTCACCTCACTTTTTTACCATTTCACACAATAATATTTAATAAAAATTTAACAATGTCAAACGACACAAAGGCGATTTGGCAGGTGAAAACTGTTTCTACAAAATAAGTCTTTTTTATGTCCTTCCGTGGACAACTTTGAATAGAGATGTGAAGCTTGATTGATGGATCTTCTAATTTTGTTTTCGGGTTGTCACTAGAACAATAACAGAGTTATAACGATTTCTGTGGGGACACACAAGTCAGCGTGAAAACACGCTTATTGTACTTGATTGTCATTGTTATATTGTCATGTAAACACGCTTACGGGTCGGAGTGGTTAAAATGTAAATTGCTGTAGTCGATACCATGCCGACGTCCTGAAAAAAATCTATATCTTTTGGGTTGCTGTGTGGAAGGTCTTTTAAGGGAAAGGAAAGAGAGGAAAAAACAAAATGGCGGTGATCAGTCATATGATGACAATGTTACATTTGAATTTCTGTGAAACACCCCAACATAGTTTACCGATGTTTCAATTATACAATTATTTAATTTTATTTTAATAATATCCACAATAATAATTTACTTACCTTTGTAGAAGCGAATTTGGAAAGCCATTGACATTTTGCAAAATATACAAAAACCAACACAAACAATGAAACAAAAAAAAAGCAATGATCATTTTTGGATTCAACCGGTACAAGTCGTTTTAAGTCACTTCCATGAGACAGATAATGATATTTGGCAACATTCGTATTTTTAGGTTATGTTAAATAATTTAAGTTTAAATTTTATATTGATGTCCCTTACAACAGTTGTTTAGGCTATTAAAGTTTAACAAACTTAACAACACCTAATAGACAGTGATACAGGGTAACATATCCAACAAAACTTTAACCAGTGATTCATGACCTTATTTTGGAAAAATTACTTCTTTACTTCACAAGATAGAGTATGGCATCCCCGTGTGGGGTATGTTGTGAGGCTGAATGAAGTGGAACAAGAAGAAAAACGAAAGACGAAGGTTGAGAATCTACCTTAGAAGTTTCAGAAGATTGTCACACTAGGTGGGACAATCAATATCATCCAGATGACGGACATCATTCAGAGTCAAAATATTACTTAAAATGACCCTAGTTATGTTTAGTGACAGGACCTTAATAGCCAGGGACTACCCCACCCTTCTCTCAATCTGTCTTTTAGAGGTAGTGGTCTGACTGTCCCCAGGAATGAGAATCTTTAATGCCATTTACAATTTTCAGTGGCTTTCCACAGGGCCCCCATTTGGGATCCCTGTTATTTTTTTATTTATAAATAACATTACTACCACATACATTTGTTTTTAAACACAAAGGCCTCAATTGTATCATTGTCATGTTGATTGTTAAAGTTTGAAGAACCTTTTCAGAACAACTTCACAGCTTTCGTAAAAGATTTCACGCCTTGCCAAATTTCATCTACAGCGCCACGGAACCAACTTAAATCGTTTTCAAACCTTATTTCCCGGAGCGCTAGCCACACTTTTCTCCTTGACGGATGAATTAGAATTTGTTCCTTGCTCTACGGGTGAAGTCTCCCTATTGCCGTCCTTTTCTCTCGCCTCTCTGCGGGTCGCCTCCAGCAGCTGTCTCGCTCGCTCCTTCAGCTCGTCATGTCTCGATAGAAGTTGCTGATTGGACGATTCAAATGATGGTTTTTTTTCATATGGGTGAAAATTTTACCAGCCAAATGGGGATATCGAATTGTTGATATACATTTTTTTTAATGAATGGGGAAAAATATTTTGCATTCTTTTGTATACACTATTTACTGCTGATTTTTTGCACATTAATTTTTATTAAGTCAAGTATAATGAGATAATCTTATGGTATATACTTTTTTATACTTTTAATTAATGTTAATAACATTAATTAACGAAATTTTTCACGTATCAAGACATACAATATTTACTCAAAGAGGGTTAGAAGAAAGGATGGAACGTCACACTTTTCTACTGCCCACCTCCTTGCTCCTTCAACGTTTGTACATACCCTTTATACATTCTGATTGAACTAACCAACGATCACACCATTGAACTCTGTCTTGGGATACATTTCTTTCTTCATACCTTTCATATCTTTACATACCATTCTATTTCCCCTATTTTTGACATGGCCCGACTCAAGTATTTGATTCACTTAATCACATACCATTCTATTATCTGACTTTTGATATGACCCAACTCAAGAATTTGATTCACTTGATGACATACCATTCTATTAGTCCAACTTTTGAAGTGAACCAACTTAAGTACATGATTCGCTTGATCACATCTTGATCTATTATTCTGACTTTTGACATGACCCGACTCAAGAATTTGATTCACTTGATCACATCTTGATCTATTATTCCGACTTTCGATATGACCCGACTCAAGAATTTGATTCACTTGATGACATACCATTCTATTATTCCAACTTTTGACGTGACTCAAATTAAGTGTTTGATTCACTTGATCACATCTTGATTTATTATTCCGATTTTTGACATGACCCGACTGAAGTTGATTCACTTGATCACTTATCATTCTATCTCGACTTTTGACATGACCCCACTCAAGTATTTGAGGGTGAAATGCAGATCCCGCCAATGTGGGGGATTTTAATAAAAATGCACTTTCTAGATGAGAAAAGTGTGGAAAAGTTGAATAAAAAGAAATTAAGGTGCGCTTGGCAAAATTGAGGGACATACAGCCGTTTAAAGAATGAATAAAATGACACTTCGTGAACTTATACTACGCCATTTTGTTACTATTATGTTGGTATCTCAGACTTGCTATAAACCAAGGTTGATACGATTGTAGCCAACTTCGTGTGATATATAATACCTAAGGCGCGTAATTATGAAAAACAGAATTAAGAGCGCTGCCGGTCGCTGCGAACATTTATGAATAGGTATTTTAAAAAATCTCTTTTATTTCACTCTCTGACAGTAGTCAGAATCGCGCTATAGATGTGTGAGTGAATGCAGGCCTTGTGTGTGTGGGCTACGCGCTTCACCCGTGTCGAATTATTATTTCTGCCGACCATGCATGTTCCAATCTGCAAATGTGTAGAGACAAGACCGCTCGCAGGGGCGTCCTATTGTAAGCGTCCTATGAATATGCTATTATAGCTACTTATCGTTGTTGCGCGCACAAAATATCCTGTGGGTATTTTAGAATATTAGGATACATAATAAAAAAAAACCGAAAAAAAAAAATTGGGGACCCATATTTTTATTTATTTTCATTAATTGTAGAGTTATTTTTGATACCATGTTTGGGTGAAAACAAGTGGGCTTAATATACATTTTTTTATTAAAACCGACAATTTTTTCTTAAATTTTGCATTCAGGATTTTTGTGCGCACTTTTTATGCACATATGATATTTTGTGTAGCAAACGTAGGAAAGGCAACTTGACCTTTCTCATAGGACCCATATCCCTCAGGCCTCGGGCATATTTTTTCATAAGGTCGAAATATTTCCGCTTTGCAATAAAATCCAAATAAATGGAATATTTCTGATAGTATCCGAAAACTAAAAATTGTTTTTGAAAGGCGATGAAATACGCTTTTAAATTTTGAAATCCGAAATAAACCTTTGCTTTTCGAATATAAAAATTTTGAACGCACACATAATTTTTTTTAAAATGACTCATCTTACGTTTTTTCTAACTAAAATTACTGATAACGAAAAAAATAAAAACACGTACATATTTATTACACAAATGTATTGTTAACATTTCCGTCACCTCACTTTTTTATTGTTTCATGTAAAAATAATTAATAGATACAAAATTCCATAAGTTTCATAAACTTTGGTTTTATAAAGGTGTACAATTCCATTATTTTGTGGTTAACTTTTGAATTTGAATATAAAGTTTGATATTTTCTCTTTCTCTTTCGAACACCGTTTAAAACTTATTTCTCAACATAATAGTAAGGGAGACACAAGATCGATATGAGTTGTTCCCAAAGCTAACAAATAGCCGAGGGGGGGGGGGGGGTTAAATTTGGATTTGTGACCAAAACACCCAAATAAATTGAAAATGTATTTTTTTAGCAAAAGGTAGAGAAAATATCTTGTGCTGATGTTTTATTTTATTTATTTTTGTTTCAAATTACGAAATATTGGTCTTAAAAAAATGAATTTCGTATGATTTTGGATGCAACTTAATTTTTTGGTAATTTTTTGACAGTTAAATAGAAATATTAAAAAAATATTTTTGCTTTACCTACTGAGTTAATATTGAAGAAAATATATATATTTTAATATTTAATATAGATGTATAATTGTACAGTGGAGTTATATAAATTACATATGGTGTACATACATAGGATACGGTTACATACTAAAATATTGTGCACTTGGGAGAAATTCGAAAAATCTAAATAAAATAGAGGTGAATATAGATTAATAATAAATAGAAAGAATGAGAAAAACAGGTAATTATTTAGTTAATTATTCCTGATGAAGTTTGAGTTTCAGTTTATTGATGTCTTTGGTTTTTTTTATTTCAATGGGAAGGTTGTTGAAAAACTTTATTCCTAAATAGATGTAATTGTTTTGCATTAGTTTGGTATTAAATTTTGGTATTTTGATGTTATCTTCATATCTTTTTGATTTTAGTTTAAAATTTTTTGATGATATTATCTTTGTAAATTTGGGTAATTGCATTTTTCTTGAAGATATTCTCTACTCGAGGCACCGTGAAATCTGCGAAAAGCGTTTCTGTTGGATAAGTGGAGGGTTTCTTTAGGATTACTTTAATGATTAGTTTCTGGATTACTTTGATCGGGGTTAGAATATTGTTGTATGACCCCCCCCCCCCATGCAATAATTCCATATTGAATTAATGACTGGATTAGTGCATAGTATACTCTTTTTAGATTGTTGAGATTATTATTATTTTTTTATATGAGCTCCACACAGGAGGCCCTGAGGAAAATAATTTCTCTGAGGGCCTAGGTCATCTTTGGGGATGCTGTGTGTATATTATTAAAAAAACATTTCTTTGGGTAATTTTAATTTATGTGCGACAAATTTGAGTTAAAAAAATAATACGAATTCTTGCACACAAAAAGACTTTTTTTCTCATTTTAATTTTATAGTTTTATATTTTTTTTATATTTCTGTAGTATATAGGGATTTAATTTTATAATTTTATATTTTTTTATATTTCTGTAGTATATGTAGTATATTTTTTTAAATAATTACCATTAATTACAAGTAATGGTCAGAGTTGCCTCTAAAATGATTAAAAAGATGAATTTTTGAAAAATGGGATATATTTGTCAGATTATTTAGGAAACCATGGTGAATCAAATGGTGTAAACAAAAAAAAATTTGGTCGAAAACCTCACATGGGATATTTTGTGAATGCAACGACGATATTTTCTCAAGAGTTTTGAGAATAAATATATATATTTTTTATACGTTATTAATTTATCAAAAAAAACATTCTTGCATCTATTTATTATATACTTGATGTGGAAAATAACATAGTTACTATATTAAGCCAAATAATGTATATGCGGATATACAATTGGATATATGCATAATAATAATTATACCATAATAAAAAGTCATACAGCTTCATATTTGCTAGAGCTACAAAACTACACTACTTGGATGTTTTTGACCACAAATGTTTAAAAAACTGGCGTAAAAGTACTAATGACGTGTAAGCCCATAGAAGGGTTCTCGAGAAACACAGAAATGCATTGATTGAAATTGCACAAACGAATTGGTTATGGCGACCCAGCTTGAAATGCTGCAAATGGGTCCAATCTTTGTGGCGTCATTTTTAGTTAAATGAGAACAAATAACTTTGTAAAAACAGCTTTATGTAATCAATATTATCAACATATTTCGAAAACAGAGTATTCTCTTCGTCAGGATAAGATTAATATTAAAAGACAAACAAGTATAGGCATATGAGAATTATAGACAAAATATTAAAGGGAGAGGTGATTAATTACTTAAAAATATCACAAAATGCAATTATACATATAAAATGAAATATAAAAATTATTTTTAAGTTAAATACCCTTATAGTATAGCAAAGTCATTGGAGAAGCTGTGTAGAGGATATTTTTAATGAAAGGAAGGAGAGGAATTTCTGGGTAGGTAAAAGTATGAAATGATGGTGGAGAGAGTCCGGCTGTAGAGATCAAAAGATCTCCCACTTCCAGTTTCTCCCAATCCGGCCCGCCACGCAGTAAGTGGACAAAATCATCCGCCACCAAAACCCATGCAGACCTTACCCGTGAACCCGGGAACCCATGCTCAGTCACCAAACATAGCGGACCACTTGGGGTGACCAAGTGGCGGGGGTGTTGGTATCCAATAAATGGTTCCCGGGGCGATGGTACCTATAACGCCTCCCAAATTAAAAATTTATTATAGTACTTGACATAAACAATTTTAATTTTGCACAATTTTAGTATGAAAGCTCGGTCAGTATTGGTATACCGCGATGAGTCACTGAACAGAAAAAAAAACGAATAAAAAATATCGATTACTCGGGCAAGGACAACACTAGTCTACCGATAAAATTCGTTACATCACTACTTCGCTTTATATGTATTTGTCAACACCCTCGTTCCCCGGCCCCCCCAGGAGAACTGAGCGAAAGGGACACCTGCACGTCGGGCCGAAAATACCTAAATAAAATCTTCGAAATCGATGTTTTGTATTCCCCATTTTTCTTCTCCAAAACTGGACCGATTTTAAATTTTTTTTTCACTAACTGTATTAAAAGAAAATATTCTATGTCGGTACGTTTTGCTTTTTTTCAAAATACATTGTTTAGTTTGTATACTGAACGTTTTTTGACGGCGTTTAAATTAGGCAATTTTATTCATTTTTGGAAGGTCCTAACTTCTATAAGAAGTAAATTATCAAAAAAAGCAAAACGTACCGACACGCTAGTGGTCGATATCTATATTATGTAAAAAAAAATTTTGCTCTAGGGTCAAAATCCAGAGAGATAAACGGGGAATACGTTTGTATGGAAAAACGCAGCTAGTATTTCCTCTTAATAATGGTCACAAACCATGTTACACAAACCTGGCGTAGCCGCTAAACTACTTGAAAACTGGGATGTTTTTCTTTTGACGCGAGTAGGCGTTATAAAGGGGCACAAACCATGTTACATAAACCATGTTACACAAACCTAGCGTAGCCGCTAAACTATTTGAAAACTGGGATGTTTTTCTTGCGTTGACGCGAGTAGGCGTTATAAAGGGGCACAAACCATGTTTAGCGTAGTCTTAGGTTAGGTTACTTTAATTTGGAAGGTGAAAAAAGACAGTTTAAAAAATCGTTGAAAAAAAGCCCGCTAGACAAATTTCATTATTACGCGCCTCATCTATCTCACGAAGTCGGCTACAGTCTAGCTGTTGTTTGCATCAGGTCAGGGATACCAACATTACAGTGACAATTAATAAAAAGGCGGGTGGGCTGTCAATAGTGTTGATTGGCGAAGTGAAATTTTACTTAACGCAATTGCAAATTAATTACTTATTCAATTATTTTTTTTTATTGCTTTCCGCGCTTTCTTTCACCTTCCAGATTAAAGTTCTCCACTTAAAACGCGGTAAAAACATCGTTTTCGGCATAAACCAAACATTGGCAATGGCGTAGTATCGGTTCAGGAAGTGACATTTTATTCATACTTTAAACGGCTGTATCTCCCTCAATTTTGCCGAGCGCACCTTAATTTCTTTTTTATTCAACTTTTCCACACTTTTCTCATCTAGAAAGTGCATTTTTATTAAAATCCCCCACATTGGCGGGATCTGCATTCCTCCCGTATTTGATTCCCTCAATCGCATACCATCCTTTTATTCTGATTCAAGTACTTAATTCACTTGATCACATACAATTCTGTTATATGACTTTTAACATGACCTGAATCAAGTATTTGATTCACTGTATCACACACCATTTAAATTATCTGACTTTAGACATGACCCGACTCAAGTATTTGATTCCCTCTATCACATACCATCCAATTATTCCAACTTTTAGCACGACCTGACTCAAGCATTTAATTAACTTAATCACATACAGAATTGGACCCAAAACTCATAGAGCACGCCTGATTACGGAGGAAATTGAAATTCACAAAAATCCTATAAATATTAATAGAGACGACGGAGCTAAGCTCAATAGTTCTTGGTATCTGGTAATTGACGGTTACATCAAGGCTAAACGCAAAAAACATGTTGAAGTATATTGTAGCGCCAGCTCGTAGAGGAGTGGAGCTGGCGACACGGTATCGCTCCTAAGTAGATAAGTACAAACATCACCCCTAACTATTACACATCTGCCCTGATGATGGACACTGCAACGCTGTCTGAAACGTTGGCTACAGAAGGAGGTAGCCCAATACATAATACCCAATAGGTAATACCCCAAAAACTAATAACAAAATAATTTTTGGCCGTGAAAATCTAAAATCGTATCTAATCACATACAATTCTGTTATATGACTTTTGATATGACCCGACTCAAGTATTTGATTCACTTGATTACATACCATTTAATGATGATTATGATTACATATCTAACTTTTGACATGACCCCTATCACTATCATTATCTATCTTTTGACATGACCCCTATCACTCTATTTTTCCGACTTTTGACATAACCCAACTTAATAATTTGATTCACTTGATCACATAATTTTATTATATCGACTTTTGACATAACTGGACAAGAGTTTTTTATTCACTTGATCACGTAACATTCAATTACATAAGTTTTCCCACCTCTCAAAAGACCCGACCCAAGTATTTAAGTTTCTTGATGACATACTATTCTATTATTTCGACTTATGACATTACCCAAATCAAGTTTTTGATTCACTCGATCATGCCATATCTACCTGGGACGTTTTCAACTTTTTCTTTCATCTACATGCATGTCAAACATTATCCTCACAATCCTTTTCTACATCCTTCCATTCTTGCATGTGTTCAACATTATAATATGCGCAGATAAAACAACTAAAAATTGATATGCTCAAAAGATTGCAAAATATATCACTTCATGATTAAAACAATATGCATAATAAAAATTTTAAAACCATGAGAGAAGCAATACAAATAGCAAAATGATTTTATAATGATTTTGCAAGCTGTGTATTTGCAATTTTAAACTATAATATATTATATGATGGACTATTTCACACTAGAACAAAAATGCTCTAAAAGCCTTTATTAAAACTTTTTTAATTATAAAAAATATATATACATACATACATACATATATCATATCCAAGAAACAAACTTTCTTTTCACAATTTTTTAAGAAAAAAAAATATTGACAAAGCTCATACTTATTTATTTTTTTTAATTATACCAACAAAAGTAACTTTATGCATCTAACTCGATAAAAATTCAAATTTCATAAATATTAAATAAAAACACAAAGCCTATAAATAGAAATTTAAAGAAATGATTACAAAGTAACAAAATAATGAAATGTAAAAAAAATTACATATTTCTATGCGTTAATTTACGAACTTTGCAAATTAAAAATTTTTGATAGTTTTTAAAATAAAGACAGAATTTATTTTTGAAAAAATTTAAATGAAAATGCATGAATAGATCTAGGAATGAACAAAATAAAATGATTCAAACAAAACGAAACTAAAGCAATTCTAAAAGTAAAACTTTCTTAAAAAATAACAATGCTTTGAAAAAAATATACATGGGAAAAAAGTATTTTTGCAACACACACAAAAAAGTGTAGGATAAAAAAAAACAAAAACCAAGCTTTGGGATGAAACAAAAATAAAAAATTTAAAAACAAAAAAATCCAAAGAGTATAAAAAAAATTTAAGAGCGTTTGATTTACGTACTTGATTGGGTTTCGGGAAACATTCCAGAGGCGAAAGTGGCGTTTCACACTCGTTCGATGTTGTTGAATGTGAAACGTCTTCACTTTTAATTTCTAGGATCTTTTGTTCTTTCATCTCCAGTTTGGGTTGCTTTGATTTGGCTGAAATAAAAATGTTTAATATTAAAAATTTCTTGTTGCAGCACTTTCCTTAACCTCTTATTAGCCGGAGACGCGCAGGCGCGCGCGTATTGTGCGCATGCGTGAGAAAATAATTCGAAAAAAATTCTAACAAAACATGTTTGTCTGCGATTTTGGCCCTTCTATGTACAGAATTTGTATGAAGAACAAGGTCAGAATCGCTTGCGCCAACATTACCCCATAAGATGGGTAAAAATTTCATTCACCTTGCAACCCCAGAATATTTTTAAACGATTTTATCTGTGGCATGAAAAAGTCAAATTTGCCGCGAATTTTATCTGTCAAGGTCGATCCGTGTTCCTCGACTAAAACATCGTAAAACCTATTAATTTACGTAATTAACGCAAGTAATGTTGTTTTGGTACATAGTTTTGTGCTAGGAATGTGTTTCGGTCAATAAAATATACGATAGCTCAAAATTAATCCACAAAACATTCAATTCAAAATTCAAAATCGTGTTTTGTTACGAAATTTCCGTATTTTTTCTGGAATTTGCCGGCCTTTGACTGGTTAATCTACCTCATTCAACCTGCTGTATACGTGTACAACTAACATAAACTTATTTGTGCAGGCCACCAAAAGTGGAACTAACAAACAAATAATGTCCATTGCACTAGTTAGCACAATATCTACATAGCTCGGCGACAGTCAACACGCTTCCATGCCAAATCTCCCCTTGCTTCTAATATCTATGGACTTCACAGTTGTAATAAATCAGAAACATAAAAAATAAATAAAATAGGACTTAAACGAAAGCCTTGTGGAACTCCTGAAAACACCATATTAAACTTTTAAATTGAAAAACTACTCACAATCATCAAGATGCACGGTCAGCACGTCCTGAACATCATCGTCTTCCTCATCAGAGCCGAAGGGATCCGTCAGTTGTTTCCTGGTCATCAGCTTTACGGGCCAAGCCTCTCGCACCGTCACGCCCATGGTCGGCTGCTGACTCTTAATAGCGTCAGCTAGGGAATAAATACCACTGTTAGTGAAGTCATCATTATCAACCATGTCTAACCCAGTTTGTCGAAGGATGAGAATTGGGTTGGTTAAGCACCACGTTTATACCTTTACAACCGGCCTCATATGTATAATGTACACAAGAATGACATCAGTAAATTTAACTTACCAACTGTAGCAGAATCTTTTTTATCCTTTGATTCAACTGGAGCATGCTTTGCCGCGTCTCCGCTGTCTTTATTCATGGTAAACTTCTCAAACGGCGATTTAATACTAGCCAATTTATCTTTCGTCGGTGACAGAACCTTTCCAAATATGTTCTTGGAAGATGCCAGTATCATATCTTTCATGTCTTTCATAGCGTTGACTGGGGATTTCTCCTTTTGGAAAGTGGCCTCTGTCACTGAAATTCTGTCAGGCGAAGTGACGATTTGGGCGTTTGGTTTAGAGAAGGCAGTGCTGCGGTCTTGTGAATGTTGAGAGTCTATGGAGCCTTGAGAACTGAAAAATAAAAATATTTATATTAATTGAAAATATTTAATACAACTCGATGATCCGAGGCGATTTAAACATTGAACCACTATTACTCTTCATAGAAAAATCGCAACTGAGGTGGCTTGGATATGTACTAAGAATGTCTGATGACCGAATTCCAGGAAAATACTGAGTGCGATTCCAGAGGGTAGATGTCCAGTGGGCCGCCCCAGACACAGTTGGGCAAGGCAACTCCAGAAACTGTGTGAGGGGAGGATGGACGGAGGCCGACCAATCAGCACAAGACAGGGACGAATGGAGGCGCCTTGTCAATGTAGTGGGTCCCCGACCCGAATAGGACAAGGGGAAGATGATGATGATGACAATATTCACAACTACCCAGAGCCTGTGGGATTATGGTAAACCTAAATATGGACATAAACTCACTGGTAGGACTACTAACAGGACACCACTTCAGAGACACATGCAGTTATTGGGAGTGGAAAAGACCAATAGATGCAGGAAATAAGAAAAGGATGAAGAGACTCTAATTCACCTGTTCTGCCAATGTCCCCATATAATGAGAACAGGCTCAGCTACCTGGGAAGGTAGGACAGACAACAAGGACACAGTCAAATATCCAATGACAACCCTGGTGAACTTTGTCAAAGGTAGCGGGTTAATGTTAAAGGAGTGAGGTGAAATGGGAGACAGCGTAATGGACCCATGACCTGAGTGCTCACAGGAACCATCCGTAAACCATCTCCGCTTTAATAAATAATAAAATAATGGCAAACCCAATCAGGGAAATATTGTTAGGCTGGAGGTGATAGGGAGAGGAAGGAGATAGGGAAAAGGAAGGTTGAAAAAACCTGACTGTTCAAATCTGAATCACCAAATATGACTGAATCCATTTCGACTTATAATGGTAATCTATCCCCAGGGCAATACTGAGTCATTTATACTCTGAAAGTGTATACGCATAAGTTTGTAAAAAATTGATTTATAATCTGAGAAATCATTTTGTTTGAGTTAAACTGAGGACAAAGTTATCAGAAATATGTCAGTATTACAAAAGCAACAATTCAAATTGTTAGTTATTTCACATCTGTCTAGTTCTCCTTTTCTTTTTTGATCGAGTATGTATTCATCTTTTCCACTTTATTCAAGAGAGAGAGATTCAAGAGATTCTTGGAGAAATCTTCTTTATCTTTTACAATTCTGGCCTTTTTAACGCAGTTTTTCACATCTTTTCCCATTTTCCGATGTTTTGACAGAATGTATGCATTTTAGGGATAGCTGCCGATGGATGGATGTATGCATATATTAGGTAAATAATAATGCTGCTTTTAAAATTAGCTTGCTGACTTCTTCTATAAACTACTGAATCTCAAAATGTTGGGTCGGTGGTAAGCAATTTAGAAGGATATATTAATTGATAGATACCTGAGAGATGTTCTGTTTGTGGCAGGCTGGGCATCTAGCCTCTTCTGTCTCATGGTGAGTATCTCCTGAGAGAAGAGTTCCACTGATATGTCTGTATCTTTGTCTGTATTAAAGCGGCCGATGGTATAAGATGATTCTTCTGAAGTTGGACCTGAAATATTTAAAATTTTTAAAAGAGGACCTAAACGGGAGCCTTGTGGTAAGCCTGGGAAAGCTATTTTGATGCATTTGGAGATGTTCTTTCTCTCAAATAGACAAACTATGCGGTGCAGTGTTTAACACACTTAACTTCAGAATCTGGTGATTAGGGTTTCCATTCTCATCCAATGAGGTACTAATTCAAAGCCGTCTCTGCATTACAAACCACTTACCAATCTTATCCAGTCTGTATTGCCTGTGCGTAAACAATGCGCGCAGCTGATGCAGGTATGTGAGCAATGCGAGTCTGTCAGGGCCGCGTGCTCTACGCAATTCTGATGCGTGGAAAACACCAGGAACACCCAGCGCCTCAGAGGCCTTGAGCGCAATGCGAATGTTGTTCTCAGCATCATTTGGAGTTATAATCGTCATGTCACTGGAAAAAAAAAATTAATTAGTTAATAAAATGATTTTATTTATTAAGTTTTTTACTGCTTTGAACACGGTTGGTACCTGCTAATAAAAAAGTGTTCAAAGAAGCGAAGCTAGCAATCCATAATAGATTGCTGATTCCAACCCTGATTTATGGTAGTGAGGTTCGGAATTGACAGAGAAATGATGAAAGTAGACTGAATACTGTAGAAATGAAATCTGCTGACCCTGTACAAATCGCAAGTGTGCCCCACTGTTGAATTTGGCAGTCACCTCTGGTCTGGAGCCCTCAAGGTATTAGAAAAAAAGGGGGTTTATTTGATAGATTCCCATATCTTAACAAGCGATTTTTTTAGATAAATACCGCACAAGTGTCTCAACTACTCCCAACCGTCTCCCAATGGCACCCCTAATTGGGGTATGTTATGAGGCTGAAGGTAGGGGGAGAAGAAGGAGATGTAGAAGAGGAAGGTGGGAGGGCACCTGGCTATCCAGATCTGATCACCAAATACTCTGGAATGTGCTGCAAATGTACTAGATGTTATTTTAAATGAACAAATTGTGAAATAACACAAATTAATCAAATAAAATTTACTTGTGCACACCGGGGTTTGAACCCGCGACCTCCAGATTGGGAATTGAGAGCCTTACCGCTCGATCTAACCTTTATAGCACATGCATCAGGAAGGAATGCTTCTACCGGTATTACAGTAGAAAATGCTCCGAGGAACTAACGCTAAAAGCATGCCCAACACATGTTCACAGTTGTCATTTGTAACTTGAGATATGTCTCGACTATGTAATGATTTGCCAGCCTATGTTTTCTCTCTCCTACAATATGGGTCTTGGTCACCATGTTCATTCCTTCCTCTCCTCAAAAAGACCCTCCACACAGCATCCCCAAAGATGATGTATGCCCTGAGGGAAATTATTTCTACTCACATGAGATTGGGCCTAAAGTGGTGGATGATTGCACAGAAGCCCACCCCGTCAGTCCAACTGGTGGTCAAGTTGGTGACCTTGCACTGAGGGTAGTCTGCAGTCACCTGTTGGCACCACTGCAGCAGGTCAAGGGCTACAGCTGGTTCCTTGCCCATGCTGTCCTCCCGAGACGATTCACGACTTAGCTTCCCACGAGACACTGCAATCAAATTCAGTCAGATTAATTCATCAGTATTATTATAATGTAGAACCAAGAGTGGGATTTTACCTCCTCCACAAATGCCCTCCACTGGCTGCAGTCCCTCACCATTTGCCTCCAGTCCTCAGTCCTTCCAGTCCTGCTCCAAAATTCTTCCATGCACATCTCTTCCTCGGAGAGATTCCTTCTTCCTTTGGATTGATTTTACCGTTCGATTAATTGTGTTATTCAATAATAGTTGTCTCTGTTCAAATCACATATTGTAAGGATTGGAAACCATTGGATTGGATCCACAGAAACCTGAAAACAGCTCTTGACCGGTTGTGGGAAACGGATAAATTACAGTCTTAATATAAAGACAGAGGAGAATACCATGTTTGCTCAATGGAAATTGCTCTAAAAAAGTAGTTGAACCCGTCTTCTTGAATGACTTGCCGGCTTATGTGTTATCTCCCTCCTATAACTCAGATCTCTTTAAAACTCAGGTTCAGTTCCTCCTTTACTTAAAATGACCCCCCACAATGCAGTCCCAAAGATAACAAAGTGCTGAGTTAACACTCTAAAATAATGTTTTTAACACAGGTACAAGAAGTGTACCTTGAGGTACCCCCACAGAGCATCCAACAAGACAAGCAAGTATAAACAATGTCTCTAAGGAAAACTAAAGAAGTTGGAATTATCATTTAATGCAATAAAGGACCAATAGAAATAAAGATAATAAAGAGACTGAAGCCAATATTTTTATACAAAACAGAAAATGGTAGAGGAATAGTTATTTTTCTTCACTTTCATTACATTTTTGACGTGTTATGTTTTCTTGCTGTTCTGTTATTACCATGGAACCGAAAACTTCAGTTCTTTGACATAGCAGAACACTATTGAAGAGTGATATAATAAAAAAACTAATCTAACCTAACCTGATCCCTACTTAACCAAACTAACTCAACCCAACATAAAATAGATCTATTCTTTCCTCATGACACGGTTAAAAACTAAAAAAAAATTTGTACCTTCTTGGACTATGGGCGTTTTATCAGACTCCTTCCCCAGATCCACAACAGGCGTTGTAACATTCGAATTGGACTCTTCAAGATTCTCAGAGTAGGCAAAATCGTTGTGGTTCGTCTTCAACTCCAACGGTTTTAGGTTCTTCTTCGACAGATGATGCTTAGTCGTCGTGAAGCTAATTGGGTCAAAGATGGATCTTGGTTTCATGGACATGCTGTTTGCTTTTGGACCTTCTGAATTCGGATTGAATCCAGAGTGGCTTTTGGTGGACGGGTCTAGGGGGTTTTGTATCTTCAGTGGATTGAGGGGTATGGGAATTTTTAAGGGGTCCAGGGGGGTGGAGGCTGTGGGAGTGGAGTCTAGAGACGCGATGCTTCCGGGGGTGCCTGCGAGACTGGACGTCATCATCTCCATTTGTTGGGTGAGATCAAGCATCTGAAAAAAAAACAAATAAATTGAGCAATTTTATTTTAATCGCAGAATCAAAGAAAAGTTGCAATGAATCAAAATCATCAAACACACTAATTTCAGTTGTTGGTGTGTCTGTGAGTGATAGTAACTCTGGGTCAATGAACTAAGATTTGTTTAGAATTTAAATGTCATTTTAAAAATTGGAACTGATTGGGTCAAGAATTCAGACAAGCGATAAAGAGGTACTTTATAGCAATTACATAACAATTTAATATTTTAGTACAAAATTATTTTTATTACTGTTATCTACAAAATTAGAACTGATGTGTCAAGAATTCAGACAAGCTAAAGTACCTACCTACCTGTAATATAATATTTTTTTATCAAAAAATTATTTTAATTCAGGAATGGGTACCGCCGCCCCGGGAAACTTTATTGGATAACCAACACCTTTGCCATAGGTTACCCCAAGTGGTTCGCTATGTTTGGTGATTTAGTAGGGGTGCCCGGGTACATGTCGTGAGGTTCGTCTAGGTCTTGGAGGCGGACGACCAGAACACACTGAACCCCAGATTCTGAACTACCCACCCCTTAAGCCCTTTTCATTCCCCCTCTCCTTCCTTTCCTTAAAAAAACCCTCCCCACAGCATCCCCAAAGATGACAGGCCCTGAGGGAAATTATTTTCCTCAGGGCCTCCTGTGTGGAACTAATGTAAAAAAAAATATCTGTATTAGAAAGGCGTGTTTCTTTTGTTTAATTTTCTTAGGGTAAATATTGACAAGTTTTTGTGATTTTTCAAGGGTCTGCGCCTTTTCCATTTTAAAGAAAGTGTTATTTACTAATCAACTAGATTTACTAATACGATATCCCGTGATTTTACACGAGACAATGCAAAATTTGGGAGGCGGGTGTGGGTACCTCTCAGTTGACCAGTCTTTATCGGGATCGGGAAAGACTGGTCAACTGAGACCTTTTGATCTCTCCAGCAGGACTCTCTTGGATCATTGCCTTGCACCGCGATGGAAGGGTTGGAAACGTATGTCACTCAGCACACACGGACCCCTTTCCTAACCACCCCTCATACCCTTTTCCTTCCCAGAAGTTCCTCTCCTTCCCTTTCTAAAAAGAGCCTCCATACAGCATCTCCAAAGGTGTAGCTAATGTAAAAAAAAGGGTTTGCTCCAATATTACAATATTGCCGGATATTCGTATTTTATACAGTACTGTGCGAATTAATTGAACACGTGATAATTAGCACAATTACACTTGTTCTTGCAGTTGTATGTAGCATATTGTAATAGCGGCCATTTTGTGTTTGTGTTCTATCATTCAGTGAGTTACGAGACACACCAAGCTACAGATGCGTTAAATTTTGTAATTTTTTAGAATTACAGTTTTTTTGCAGAGGTAAACATAACTAAAGCTTTTTGTTTCTTATTTTTAAAGATGGATATTTCTCTTTAAAAACGCACAAAGATTGTTAACATTTCAAAGACAAAAAAATTACATACGTTGAATAGCCAGGTAACTTTCCGGATCCTAATCCAATTGAAAATCGGTGAGTTATAGTTAAAGCAAGACAAGCACAACAAAAACAAAGCTGATTGAGGCAGTAATTAAGAGACACGCAAATATCAGAAAATTGTAAAAAAAATTGTTGATTCTATGCCAAACCGTGTACAAGAAGCAATAAAAGTTAAGGCAGGACACACTTCGTATTAAAAAAAAATTATTGTAATTGTTTCTCTATTTTTTTCTTCAATAAAGAATATATATTATTTTTTCTAATTCTACACTTGTGTTCACATTAATTCACACAGTACTGTATCTGGTGAAGGGCTTATCTTGGGTACTTTGTATTATCAATGATATAATATTAATATGTACATACTTGTTGAATGCTGGCAGAATTATCAGACAAACTGCAATCATCCTCTTCAAAGTCATCCAAAGGCGCTATATCGGAGTTATTGTTCACGGACATCATGGAGGCCATTGACTGCATGTCTTCATCCCTACAAATAAAACATTAAAATTAGTCCTGACAATAAATACAACATACCATGTTGACATAACTTCCTCCACCCAATCCATGAACCTATCCTTATCTGACAGTGTGTGGCCAATTTAACTATGTGTGACATTTGCAATAATAAATCATGGAACAATCAGTCTATTAATTTATCTCGTTGAATTTAATGTTTCAAAGACCCAATCTTGTCTGATTACGTCTAAAAGGGATTGAAATGAAAATCTAGTCTCTTTCAACGTTGGCAATCTTCCGAACAGGCCCTCCATCGATATGCTTGGTGTAACCCTAAGTGACCAGCTCGAGTATGGGGGCTCCATCGAAGCCAGAGTAAAGTTAGCCTGCCAAAAACTGGACGTACTGTACAGGGCCCGCAGATACTTTAATAGTACACAACTGCTAACCCTGTACAAATTACAAGTGCGCCCCACGGTTGAATTTGGCAGCCACCTCTGTACGAAGCTCCAAAACACCTGAAAAATACCCTCGACTCTGTGCAAAAATGGGCGGTCCGCTTAATAGATTATCCCATCTTAACAGACGGATTGCAATCTTTAGAGCACAGGCGTCGGGTGGGAATGTTATCCTTCTTCTACCGGTATTACAATGGAAGATGCTCCGAGGAACTAGCGTCATTGATCCCTTCGGCACCGGTGCATACTCGGGAAACACGCCAAACGCGTGCCCAATATTTGTACACGGTTAACATTTGTCACATGAGAACGGGTCATTTCTTCGACTCGTTCTTGTGTTCAACAGCTCGGCTGTGGAATGATTTGCCGGCCTCTGTGTTTCCTCCTTCCTACAACATGGGTCTCTTCAAGACCAATGTTCATTCCTTCCTCTCCTCAAAAAAACCCTCCACACAGAATCCCAGATGACATAGTGGAGTTAATGTAAAAAACAAAAAAAAAATTTAAAAAACCAGAGCAATGAACAACTCTCTCGAGCGCAATTCAATATCGACTCGATTACGAAATCTGGGCAGTGGCAACCTACTATCCATGTACCTATCCTTATCTGGGAGCGTGTGGCCAATTTACCTAGGTATAAGATTTGCAACAATAAATCATGGTACAATCTGTCTATTGTAGAAACTAGTGCAATGAACAACTCTCTCATTGGAGGGGACCCCACCACTTTCCCAACGGGGTTATAAAGAAACATATGGTTTCCTCCTTCACCGCACACGTCAAGACTCTATTTTGTTGAACGAAGCTACATTTATTTGAACGACTCTAGATCCTCCAATGTCCATGCATACGGGGCTAGAAAGCAGTATATTATAATACAAAAGAATAATAAATGTGGCAGCCCGTGGAATAATTCTTCTGCAATCTATAGAGAAAAATATATACAGATAAAAGTATTAGTAAATAAAACGAAAAATAAGAGCTGCGCCCGGTGGAGGAAGCCTGGAATAAGAGAAATAATGAAAAATAAAAGTAATAATATAATGCAAGTATTTACAATAATAACACAGGGAAAATAAAATGCACAGAAAGAAAATATTCAGAGAAGGTATTCCACAAAACACCAGGCAGTCCCAATGACAATGTGCATGGCTATCGACCCAACCGCAGACGTAACCCGGAGTCCGCGCGCTTCAGCCGGCTCCCCGATTTTGCCTCGAAGAAATATATGTGGGAAAAAAGAGAAAGTTTTCGAAGACTCTGGGGAAAAGATGAGCGTCAGGTTGTCGGAGAGGGGACGGAAGGACGCCGAGACCACGCAGCTATTCCTCAGGCCTACGCATGTCATTGAGGGAGGTGCGGGAGGATCGCGGGAAAACCGCTCCGGTGAGTGTTTGCCTGGCAGTAAGGGTCGACCGAGACATGTTTTTCGTTCTCGGCCGAGACCGAGACCGAGAATTAAAATCTCGGCCGAGACCGAGAGCCGAGACCGAGAATAGATAAATTGAGAGAAAAAAATGAAAATGCGCTATTTTGGCATAATATAGTATATTTAAGAATGTAATAATAATTTGTTTTAAGGCGCCGCATCCGCGCTCAAAAAGAAGAAGATGGAGAAATATGTAATTAGGAATGTTAGAGGAGCGCGCTAATATTTAAAGCGATAAAATCGAAAATATTTAATAAAACACGACATCATTTAAAGAAACATTGTGAATTTTTTTCACAATATAACTTGTAAAATAACTGAAGCAAACGTTTTTAAAATAATTTTTGGAGCATACTTTGCGATTTTTTTTCTATCGAGGGAATTGCAAATAATTTGCGTTTCGGCGTGGAAGGCGTCTAGATATTATCATTATGGTTATAAGTAAAACCCGCCTCGCTGCCAGCCGACCAATCACAATCGACAGCTCTCTCACACACTGACACCAAGTGACAAATGTGAACGCGTGCGGTAGATTTGAATCCCATTATCCTATACCATACCTACTTACAACGGTCTCGGTTATGGCCGAGAATCTCGGCGATTTTTCGCCGAGAACCGAGACAGAGTTCTCGGTAGAATTTGTAGCCGAGAATGCCGAGACCGAGACCAAGACCGAGATCTCGGTCGACCCTTACCTGACAGTATGCACGGACAGGGTCTATCCCACCCTCTTTTATGGGGGTGACGATGATACATAATATGTACAGTTCAGTTGCGCCACCAAAATATGGAAACCAAAGCAAATATAAAGTAAGAAAATAATAAGAGCAATTATATATTAGAAACATAATTAGAGTATGAGTACAGAAGTCATAATATATTGATTAATCCAAGATAGAAATGGCCTGTTGAGGTAAAAGCATAAATCATTTTTAGCAGAAACATTAGAGATAACCTATCATTTATTTATTTATTTACGGACAAATAGTCCAATTAACAATATAACAATAACACGAACAGAAAAGAAAAAGAGAGATCACAATGAAAGGAGATTACATATAGATGAAGAGCATTGACAAAATACATATAATATAAAAGTGCATAGAGAAGATAACTACAAGTAGCTTGAAGATGGATTTAAAAAGACTTTAAAAAACCACATTGCGTAACGACTGCCGAAAGTCATTTAGGCTTACACCAAAAAATTCAATGCTTTGATTTGTGTTGACAAGTCTCGACATTCTGGATAAAGGAGAATGATATCCATAATTAGTAGAATGTTGATTGAGGAACAGCAATTCATTATTTCGGAGTCTACGGGAAGGAATGTTGAACTGGATGAGTTGTAACAAAGCAGGTGTGTCAGTAATACTGTTGATAATTTTGAAAATGCATATTAGATCAGAGTCCTTTCTACGTTTTTCTAAAGAGGAAATGTTTAAAGTTTGTTCAATTTCATCATACGAGTATTCTCCTCTTTCAAGCCCTAACCTCCAAGCAATTCCTTGTAGGAAGCAATGTTGTACAGATTCGATGTAACAAATGTGGACAGCATAAAAAGGAGACCAAATGACACTAGCATATTCAAGGTGAGGGCGGACCAGCGAACAGTAAAGAGTTTTAAGTGTATTTATATGTTTAAAGTCAGAGGTAATTCTATGAATGAAGCCGAGTAGTTTAAGTGATTTGTTTACGATGTTATTAATGTGATCCCGGAAAGAAAGTTTACAATCCAGAGTGACCTCAAGGTCCTTGATAGATGTGACAGTAGAGAGACAAACATTATTTAGTTTATAATCAAACTGAATAGGTTTTTTAGTTCTATAAAAGGACAAAATTTTGCATTTATCAATATTAAGTTCCATGCAGTTAATTTTGCCCCAATCATTAAATGAGTCAATATCAAGTTGAAAAAGTAAACAATCAAGATGGGATTTAATTATCTTAAGAATCTTATTGTCATCGGCAAAAAGCCAAAAACGTGTGAGAAAAAACTTTAATGATATCGTTAATAAAAAGGTTAAAAAGAAGCTGGATGCTTGTAAGCGGTGTGAAAGTAAGGCTAAAAGAAAATAAGTAAAACAAGAAAAGAAAAATATGTCAGTACATAAGTCAAACGTAACCAGTAACTTACGGGTCACAAGAGTAATATTATAAATAGTTCAAAACGTATACACTAGTGAAGAGTAATAGAGGATATACCGAGGGAGACAGGAGCAATAATACGTGTAGCACCTGAAACAAAGATGAATTTAGTCTAGATCGGCGACTCTAACTACAGACCATCTCTCCACCCAGGACTTGACAAACTTTTTCAGGCACTCGAAATCTTCTGTGTTCGACACAAGGTCAGCGTTCCACGCTGGTCTTGTTGTTCCGCACAAGCCATCCAACATTTCCTCTCGTGCTTCCTTCATCAACTCGCAGTGCCACAACAACTCTCTCAGTGCAATTTAATATTGACTCAATTACGAAATCTGGGCAGTGGCTAATCTACTACCCATGTACCTATCCTTATCTGACAGTGTGTGGCCATTTTACCTAAGTAAGACATTTGCAACAATAAATCATGGAACAATTAATCTATTAACCTCTAGTTTGCCGTTTGTCACCCGATGGCCGCGAGGTGGCCGCGGCACTTTGAAATGCAATTTTGACCCTTATGTATAAAGAAAGTGTATGAAGAACAAGGTCAGAAACGCTTGCTCTATTATCGTCCTTTACCACAGCGAAACTCGCAATGCATCTAGTCACTCGGAATAACGACCTCCGTAGTCCAGTGGCTAAGACTCTTGACTCACATTCCGGAGGTCGCGGGTTCGAACCCGGCATGCGCAAATAAATTTTATTTGATTAATTTGTGTAATTTCACAATTAATTCATTTAAAATAATATATAGTATATTTGCGGCATGTTCCAGAGTGGAAGATACTATCAGTATCGCCCTGGTGTAAGACCACCATTCAGAATTGAAACGTTGCTTGAAAATGGCTTTAGCCGTGTTTAGTGACCAGATCTGAATAGCCAGGTACTTTCCAACCTTCCTCTTCCCCACCTCCTTCCCCTCCCCGCTACCTTCAGCCTCACAACATACCCCAATTGGGGATGCCATAGTCTCACTGGCTCCAGACGGGAGCAGTTGAGATTCTTGTGCGGTATTCACTGTAAAAAAAAAAAAAAAAAAAAAAAAAAATTTATATTTAATTTGCCGTAGCGCGGGGATGTGCGCAGTTTGTGCGCATGCGTGGAGAAAATTTGCATTTTTCTGCGATTTCGACCCTTCTATGTACAAAATTTGTGTAAGGACAGTGTCAGAATCGCTTGCGCCAACATTCCCCCATGGGATGGGTAAAGATTTCATTCACCTTGTAACCCCAGAATATTTTAAAATAATTTTTATCTGTGACATCGAGATGTCAAATTTGCCGCTATTCTTTCGCTTAAAGTTGATGCATGTTATTTGACGAAAACATCGTAAAACCTATCAATTTACGTAAATAACGCAAGTATTGTTGTTTTGGTGCATAGTTTATTGTTCTAGGAATGCGTTTCGGTCAATAAAATATACGATAGGCAAAAATTAATCCACAAAACATTCAATTCAAATTCAAGGTCGTGAAATTTCTGTGTTGTTAAAGAAGCCAGTGCAGTGAACAACTCTCTCAGTACAATTTAATATTGACTCAATTACGAAATCTGGGCAGTAGCCAACCTATTACCCATGTACCTATCCTTATCTGACAGTGTTTGGCCAATTTACCTATGTAAGTCATTTGCAACAATAGATCGTGGAAACAATCAGTCTATTAAAACAGCCAGTGCAATGAACAACTCTCTCAGTGCAATTTGATATCCACTCAATTATGAAATTTGGGCAGTGACCATCTCATACCCCCTCAATGTTTAGAATTAAGAAATCTCTTAGGTATAATTGTGCAGTGAATGATTCTTATCAACAAGAATATCGGAAAACAATGTTAGTCCTTTACAATTCCAATCTTTACTAACTCCCAAAGTTGTGTCAACTTGAAACTTTTAAAATTATTGATTACAGTCCAAAGATTGATTCGCAGTCTGCGATTACATATCATAATTAGCTCTTAAATGTTCTTGCAAGAGAATGAAATTCAAAAAAGCAGCAACGAGATTTAATTCGTTTTTGATTTCATGTGATTTTTTAATGTCGCTATAACCCAGTCAAAGCATATATAAATAAAAAAATTTATAAACTTACGCGGCACTTCCTTCTCGAAGTAGCACAGAACTTATGGTCACCTCCATGGACGCAGATGTTACCTATAATAAAAGAAAAGAAAAATATATAATGATCAGCGAGTTTATCATAGAAATTAACTAAACAAACAAAATATTTAAATGCAAGAGACAAAACCCTGTCACGACTAGTGGTGTTTTTCTGTGTGGAATGATGTGCCGGCTTGTGTGTTATCTCCCTCCTAGTCTCTTTCAGACTCAGATTAACTTCCTCCTTTACTTAAAATGACCCCCACATGGCAGCCCCAAAGACAACAAGGTGTTGAGTTAACACTCTAAAATAATGCTTTTAATACAGGTCCAAACAGTGTACCTTGAGGTACCCCCACATTGCAAAATGAAGACGATCCAAAGACAATCATAAACAATGTCTCTAAGGGAAACTAAAGAAATCTGAATTTTCTTTTAATGCCATAAAGGACCAACAGAAATAAGGATAACAAAGTGACTGAAGGCAATATTCTTATACAATGGTGGTGAGAACCAACTTAAAAATCATGTTAACCAGATAAAACATATTTAAATTCCGTGTTCAAAAATCCACCCATCCGTCCATACCGCTCAAAAGCGAGTCCGAAATGATTCCCAAATCCAATAGGTGCATTATAATATCAGCACCTATGGGACCTTCTGTCATATTTCTTAGGTTAAACATAGTTAAGCACCAGAACGGTAGACCTGCAAACCTTGGGAATCTACTAACTGCCTAGTAGATAGTTTCAAATAAATACAAACTGAATATACCTAATTCAAAATAAAAAAGCTTTTCAAATTATGAGTGCATATGTAAAAAGTTTTAATTGCCTTACCTTTGTGGTGGAGGGGCGCATCTGCAGCGATAGGCACTGTTGTGAAGGGCCCAATGAAGCCAATGGTCTGAGGTTGACAGCCGCCTGCGCAATTCTTCTCCTGCGTCCATTCGATGACACCTACAGATCAAATGAAACATTCTTCAACCACTTTACTTGTAAATAATTTTAATTGTTAACAAGATAATATTGCAAGGGATCATATTATCTACGAAGGCTTTTAAAATGTCCCTGAAGTCTCAATACACTGTGGTTGAAAAAAAGTGGTCATCCATCTTATTCCAAAGAAGGGTGACCACTCAAACTCGGCCAACTCCCACCCCGCAGCGATCACTGTTCTATCCAAAGTGATGGAATGTGTGATCAATGACAAATTGCTCACATACCTTGAGAAGAACAAAATTATTAACGACCGTCAATACAGATTCCGGCAGAACCGCTCTTGTGGTGATCTTTTGACCTTTGACCTTTTGTCGTGTGCAACAATTCATTGTTACGCGGATGACAGTACAGTCCATAATAGCTTTTTATTTTACAGGCTCCCAAAGGGTACACAATCTCCAACAGCTCGGAGGGCTTTGAAGCAAAGAAAGGACGGTAACCTCAAGCGAGTTTCCTCTTGGGTTAAGAATAACCTAGTCGAATATTAGTCTGATTACGACTAAAAGGGATTGAAATGACAATCTAGTCTCCTTCAACGAAAGCAATCTTCCCAACATGTCTTCCATTGATATGCTTGATGTAACTCTAAGTGACCAGCTCAGGCATCTGGGCTCCATCGAAGCTAGAGTCAAGTTAGCCTCTTAAGAAACACTTGTGTTAATTTTTTGCATGCATGCACTATAATCCACCGCTTGGACATTTGCCCCGTTTTCAGGATGGCGGATTAGTGGATTAAGAGTGCCATGATTTACTTACATCTTCTAGAATAAATATCCAGTCTTTGTCTTCAAGTTCATTGGTGCGCTGATCTCTGAACAGTGTCACAGCAATAGTGTGATTATCAGGTACGGCCCAAATAACGCTCCCTCTGAAAACAAAATAAAAATGTAATTAATTAAACATATTATGAGACATGAACAAAAATTTATAGCAGTGTAATAATTTTGTGTTGTTATAATAACAATGTTTTCTTGGGAAAATCACCTCAAGGACGCCCTACAATTCAATTTATTTAACTTTTAACCATTAGAGCGTTTTCGGCCACAATCTGGCCAATTTGCAAACACGTTAGAGCATTCGCTGGCCAAAATGTGGCCAATTTGAACAGATATTTTAACGCCTCAGGCTAATTTATTCGCTTTTTGGAACAACTCATATAGTACTCATAGAAATCGTGGCGTCTCGTTTATGATTTTTTAAATTTTTTTTTTTTTTTTATATTATCTCCATACAGGAGGGTCTGAGGAAAATAATTTCTCTCAATGTCATCTTTGGGGATAATGTGTGGAGGGTCTTTTAAGGGAAGGAAGGAGAGGAACACATCTACCGGATCTGCCCTGATCATGGACACTGCAACGCTGTCCGAAACGTTGGCTAAAGAAGGAGGTAGCACAACACAACATAACATCCCAAAAACAAATAACGAAATCACTTTTGGCCGTGAAAATCTAAAAAAATTGATCTATCTGAAGGAGAGGAAGTTCTGGGAAGGAAAAGGGTATGAGGGGTGGGTAGGAATCTGGTGGTCAGTGTATCCAAGAGTGACGGACGTACGAATCCATCTCTCCCACTGCGGTGCGAGGCGATATTCCAAGAGTCCTGCTGGAGAAGTCAAAGGGGCTCCTTCAAACAGTCTCTCTCGATCAGGCCTGCCATGCAGCTGGTGGAAAGGCGCATCCGCTGTCAAGACCCGGACAAACCTGACCCCATGAACCCCGGCACCCCTGCTAAGTCACCAAATGTAGCGAACCACTTGGGGTGACCTATGGCAGAGGTGTTGATTATCCAATACATGGTTCCCGGGACGGCGGTACCCACACCTGCCTCCCAAATTGTATAATTTAAACGGTCTTAGAGAGAGAAAATGCCACGCTTTATGTTCAAATCTGAAAGTTCACCACAAAATAAATAAAATGTACACCTTTATGAAACCAAAGTTTCGGATCGTAATTTGAAAAAAAATATGAAACTTTGGGAATTTTTTATTAATTATTGTTATGTTGAATTACAAAATTTTAAAGTGTATTTTATCACCTTTCAAAAATAGTATTTAGTTTTCAGATATGTTCTGAAATATTCCTTTTTTTTCAATATTCTTGCACAGTGGACATTTTCTCACTTAATATGATGGAGACCTGAGTGGTTAAAATATTTATTGGAATTATTACGAAGGTTCCCACGAATTGTAATCATCGGTTAATCAGGAAAATAACATGTTTCACTTTTTAACAAGAGATGTCTTACATTTCTTCCGAATTATTTGTTATTGACATTCCGAGAATCAAAATTATTTAAAAAAAAATTCGTTAATCATGTGTTTACATATTAAAAAATACATGTTTGAATTTAAATTGATTACAAAGATTTCATATTGATCTTTTCAAGGTTTCACATAGATTTTCTTTATGTGAATATCGCACAAGAATTCCAACTGCTCCCAACCTCCTGGAGCCAGTGAGACTATAACTTCTCCAAATTGAGATTTGTTATTAGGCCGAAGTTAATGGAGAAGGGAAGGAGATGGGCAGGAGAAAGGTGGGAAAGAATCTAGCTATTCAGATCTGGTCAAGTTTCTATTCCGAGTGGCAGTATTTCACTGATGCCATTTGCAGCTATACTTAGGACGGGGTGTTTCAAAAAATTTGACGGATTCATCAAATATCTGAAGTTAATTTTCACATTCTCCACGTAAGTTCTATTAAAGTTCTGTTATTTTATCATTATGGGCCAGTTGCTTCATAAAACTGATATAATAACAGAACTTGAATAGAACTTACACAGATCATGAAAATTAACTTCAAACACTTGATGAATTAGTAAAATGTTTTGAAACACCCCACCATTAGAGTATCTACCATTCCGAGTCATTAATTTTATATTAATTAAATGAAATAGTACGCTAGGATTTGAGTCCGCGACCTCTTAACTTTTTCCACGCGATCGTAACAACAGTTGATACGGCAAAAGCCATGCCTCACACGCGCCCGTATCAGCCCTTGTTACACTAACTTCGACTGCCGATATCACAGCGCTACTATGTCACAGTATTTTTTCCCGCTCGCTAGGACATTCGTGTAACTATCACGATGCTGACATCTTCAGGCATATTTCGAAAGTAAAATTGTATTTCGTAAAAAACATCTATAATCAAGTGAATGTGTCCTTGTGCCTTTGAATGCATATTTCACAATTTACTCCACAGACGGCGCTAGTAGTTTGCGCACGCGCATCCATGCGATTCCGACTGACCAAATTGGACAAGCGTTGATAACATTTATTTTCGAGATCGCGCATATTCGCACACGTTTGTTTATGTTGTGAAACTGTGATTTTGAATTTACATAAAAATTTTATTAATTTTAGTGTCATCAGAAGTTTTAGAACTTGTTTATACGAATTAATAATAATAAGTGATTGAGGTACCACTTGTGTCTATCAACGCAGTGTCCTGAGTACAAGCACGCGGATAAATGGCGCCGTCTTTAAGATAATACACGGTGTCCGGAAACTCGTAGTACAAGCGGGAAACTGGTAAATCTACATCACATTCGGAGTCGATTTGTGATATAACTTTTTTGATTTGAGCTTTTGTTTTCGAGTAAATCGGGTCCGAAGTTGAAATTTTTTGGGTTAAATTTAAAAAAAAAAATCACTAGGGGGTTGATTTCAGCTGTGTAATGTCTTATAAAATGCATCGAAGGGTAAACCGGGCTCAAATTTTTTTTTAACCCTTTAGTTGCCGAAAAAATGGAAAAATAGAAAAAAAATAATATTAAAATCGAAATTCTCAGATCGAAAAAAATAAGTTTTTTGGGTTCTCTACGTGATGTAGATTCACCAGTTTCCCGCTTGTACTACGAGTTTCCGGACACGTTGTATGGGTACATTTTTTACGTTTTTTGTTTTTTTTAAACATCTAGGAGTGTTTACAGACGACGATTTGGTTTCAAATTGTAGATAATAATCTCATCTGTTTATATAGTATGATAAATCATGCCATAATATGCTGTAATTTGACATAAAATTGGATGGATAGGTATTTGAAATATGACATATACATGTACCGCGTATGGGTATTGAAAAAACGGCGTAGTTCAACGCAGGGAAAAGGTTGATCCATAGCCAAGGACCTTAACCGCTCAGCCACTGAGATCGCACAAAAAAAAAAATCACCACCTATTCTTGCGCAAAAGCATAAAAAAAAGCACAATTAATGCTTTCTGGGTGCTCTGATAAAAGAAACATACCTAAATAATGGCTTACAAATGATCAAAAGATTTCAATCGTCCAGTTGATTAGCCAGACATCTCCAAATACTAAGTTTTGAGATAACGAGGTACAGCAATATTCTAATGCTCACAATAAATCAAATATTAATTACAAATATCTTTGTTTTACATATTAAATATGCTATAAAATAACACCGGGAGGCACAACGGTCCAGTACAACACGGTAAGACATTTTTAAAATATCCTAATAGTAACCCAGAAAACATCAACATTTATTTAATTATAAGCTTTTCTGCATTATAATAGATTTGGTGGTGTTTATGAGTAATCTGAGTATTGTACCAGATAAAGGGTACACTTTTATATATAACTGCACACTCAACTCTAATTTCGATTTTTCAGAGATGTCTGACTAATCAACTGGACGACTGATACATGCATATTATATACAGGGTGTCCCAAAAGAAAGTATATACTTGTTTTGCTTTCTGTGTAAACGCAACTTTTCCGAGGGGCGCGGTGGGTATGTAAATCAGTAGTCTGGCTCTTGGGAATTTAGTCGCTATGAGCATTTCGTGCGTGCGTGAGTTTTACAAAAATGGTGATTCGGCGACTGTAGCGCGTAGAAGATTCTGCAAATTTGAGGTTTTCGTCAATTCAATGATGCGTCAAGCATTCCTCACATTCGAAAATGGGTCAAAAAGTTTGAAGAGATCGGTACAACGGTGGCAAAACCAAAATCCGGGCGACCAAGGTCATCGAGAACGGTAGAAAACGTAGAGAGTGTGTATCAGTCTTTTCGTGACGACTCAAACTTTCGATTCGGAAGCGCGCAAGTGCTTTAGATGTGCATAGATCATCGTTACACAGCATTTTGCACAAGGACCTAATGCTGCACCCCTACAAACTTACTGGCTATAACCAAAGAACATGGTTCCAGCAAGACGGAGCAACATTACATACGTCCAACACGTCTCTGCCACAAGTTCGTGAAATTTTCCCTGGCAAATTGATCTCCAGGAGAGGTGACATAAATCGGCCTCCTCGTGGTCCTGACTTAACCCCTATGGACTTTTTCCTGTGGGGTTATCTCAAATCTAAAGTGTACGCCAAATATCCGTCACGAAATGGCAGCCATCACGAAGCCTAGCTGCCGAGCTGTCAAGATAAATTTTACTCTTCGATTAAATGAATGCCGCGAACATTAGGGTTTACATTTGGACGATATTACTTTTAAGAAATAAATTCCCAAATTGTGTATTTTAGTATTTAACAAACATTTTATCGATAGAGCCCTTACTTTTTTTTAAATCGATCCACTAAATGTATACTTTCTTTTGGGACACCCTGTATTTAGGCTTGTATTATTTTTTAATACATCTGCTCTGTTGCTGTGATAAAAGCCAATTTAAAAATATCTCAAGTGTTTGGAGTGTGTATGAGGCAGATAAGCCGCTAATGGGAAAGAAATTTTATGGGGAGTGGTATTTATAAATATTTAGATTAACATTCTTCCGTGAGTATTTTTTACACTAACTGTGCTACATGATAGATTTATAATTTTATATTTTACTAGCGAATACCCGCATGCGTTGCAATGCCATTCAAAGAAAGGAAGGGTTTGTGTCTTTTTTTCTGTGAATACCTCACAAGAGCAGTAGCGTAGCGAGTGGGGGGGCGGACCGCCCCGAGTGCCACCCGACGGGGGGGGTGACACTACACCCGACCGTTAAAAAATTACGAAAGATATTGTCGCAAAAATATTGAATACCTATGGTGTTATTTATATTTTCGTAGCTCTATGTCTCCTCGTGGAATGTCCCGAAACAGGTAGAATTTTGTGCCTGATGGTTTTTTTTTTTACAAAAATACCCTATTTCTGAAATTCTCAGCCACCCCCTCCAGGATGGACCAAGTCTAAATTGGGGGGGGGGGTGACACCACGTTATCCGCCCCGGGTGCCACCCATGCTAGCTACGCCACTACACAAGAGTCCCAGCTGCTCCCATCTGGAGTCAGTGAGACTGTGGCATCCCCAATTGGGATATGCTGTGAGGCTAAAGGTAGTGGGGAGGGGAAGGAGATGGGGGAAGAGGAAGGTGGGGAAGTACCTGGCTATTCAGATCTGGTCACCAAACACGACTAAAGCCATTTCAAGCTACGTTTCAATTCTGAATTGGTGGTCTTACACCAGGGCGATACTGAGAGTGTCTTCCACTCTGGAACGTGCCAGAAATTTACCAAGTATTATTTTAGAGGAATTACTTGTGAAATAACACAAATTAATCAAATAAAATTTATTTGCTCCTGCCGGGATTCGATCCCGCGACCTTTGGATTGCGAGTCAAGAGCCTTATATCCCTAGACCACGGAGACGTTTCAATTGTTTATTGAAATTCTTTTGGATACCCCCTGCTGCCCATTCCCCTCTCGCTTCCCCTTCCCCTCTTGCATTCCCTTCCCGCGTTTTTCTTTCACCTTCCCTGCCTTCCCCCAATCCCGTAAAGGTGTGGGTAAAGAGGATGGATTTTCAAAATATCATGTAAATAGTTACCTTAGTCTGGTTTAGAGGGTCAAGTGTACAAAATTTCATCAATCTCAGAATAAAATTATAAAAATGTATTAAAAAAAAAACCCACAGACACTCTTCTTTATCAACTGAGCGTAGCAAAGCCCTGTTTTAACTCAACTGTTTTACATTTCGACATCTATCTGTAAATTTGTTTATTTGTTCCATTCCAAGATGGTAGCCTTTTTAATGGTAATGGATTTGTAGATACTTTCAGTATAGCCCCGGCGAGAGAACACCATTCAGAATCGAAAAGTTTCTTGAAATATTTTTGTTATTTATTTTGGGGGTGTTATGCCGTGTTGCGCTACCCCCCCCCTTTAGCCAACGTTTCGGACAGCGTTACAGTGTCACACATCTGTGTCACAGTGTCACACATCTGCCCTGATGATGGACACTGTAACACTGTCCTAAACATTGGCTAAAGGAGGAGGTAGCGCAACACGGCATAACACCCCAAAAATAAATAACAAAAATACTTTTGGCCGTGGAAATCTAAAATCATATCTTGTTTGAAATGGTTTTAGCTGTTTGGTGACCAGATCTGAAAAGCCAGGCACTTCCCAACCATCCTCTTATCATCTCTTTATCATTCATGTTTCTTTTAGTCTTACAGCATACTTAAAATTGCGGATTCCATAGACACACTACTTACGAGCAGATGGAAATAACACTATAAAAATAATAATATATGTAATACAGAATATGTTATGAATTAATTAATTTTTCATATTAAATCAATAAAGAATTTTATCTGTTATTTTTTTTCTATTTTATCTTGAATCGGCGTTTGATGAAATCTTTGAATCTCAATTCTGATAAGGTATCAATAGTCCAGATCTGATATCTTTGCAATTATACAATATATCAACTTGCATATAAAAACTAGCTGGGGTACCTGGCTTCGCTCAGGGAGTTAATATGAGATTGAACTGACCAATTGAACAATTGAATCCAACCCACGATGGATCATGCTTTATATACCCCTGCCAATGGGTAGCCTCACCCACACAAAAAAGACTTTGAATGGTCCACAATGTTCCAGAACATTCCACAACATTCGAGAGTGTTCTGGAATGTTCCACAATGATGTTACCGATTCCCTATTCCCGAACATTCCACAACATTCCAGAATGTTCCGGGATGTTCCGGAATGTTGTGGAATGCTCTTGAATGTTTTGGAATGTTCTAGAGGGCGAAACTTCCAGCCTTTATATCTTCAAAAGCACGCCCTTCAGGTAAAAACGGGAACTTTCTTCATGGATGGGGGATAGAGGGCCACCATACCATATAACTCCCGTGATCGTACCGGGGCTCATTTCTGAGTTTTAGCAGGACGCACACTTTTGTACACTTTCTTTTATAATATATACTAGTAGACCCGGCCACACATTGCTGTGGCTAACGAAACCTTTATATCCAACGCCGTCTGTTAAATCAAATCCACATCACGCTGCCCGCTGCCCGCCGCCCGCTGCTGCTTGGCCAGATATATTATGTATTTCAACAAATTTACACCTTGACAAATTATTTACCTAAAAACCTTCCTCTTGAATCACTCTATCTATTGGTGAAAACCGCATGAAAATCCGTTGCGTACAGCGTGAGCGACTTCATTGTATACTTAGTAAAGTTAAAGATGATAAAGTTCTATATTGACTAGTTGTTTATTAGTGTACACGCAAATGGTTTTGAAGGGGACAAACGTTTTATATTATTTTTTTTAACATTAACTCCACACAGGAGGCCCTGAGGAAAAAAATTTCCCTCAGGACATAAGTCATCTTTGAGGATGCTGAGTGGAGGGACTTTTTAACGGGAGGGACTCTTAGCTATATATAGGGACTCTCAGTACCGCCCTGGTGAAAGTTCACCATTCAGAAAATTGCTTGAAACAGCTTTAGATGTGTCTGGTGACCAGATCTGAATAACCAGGTACTTCACTACTTTTCACTTCTTATATTTTTCCCCTTCCCACTCTCTTCAGTCTCAGAGCGTACCTCAATTAGGGATGCCACAGTCCACTGTTAAGTCAAGATTTTTTTTTTTTTACATAAGCTCCACACAGGAGGCCCTGAGGAAAATAATTCCCCTCAGGTCCTATGTCGTCTTTGGGGAAGCTGGGTGGAGGGTCTTTTTAGGAAAGAAAGGAGAGGAAATTCTGGTATTAGGGATAGGTAGGAATCTGGGGGTCAGTGTGTCCAGAGTGACGGATGTAAGAATCCATCCCTCCCACTGCGGTGCAAGGCGATGTTCCGAGAGAGTACGGCTAGAGAAGTCAAAGGGACTCCTTTGACCACTCTCTCCCGATACGACCATCAGCTGGTGGGCAGACGTATCCGCCGCCAAGACCTGGACAAACCTCACCCCATGAATCCTAAGTCACCAAACGTAGCAAACCACTTGGGGTGACCTATGGCAGAGGTGTTGGTTATCCAATAAATGGTTCCCAGGGCGGCGGTACCCATACCCGCCTCCCATTAGCTCCACAAAGGAGTTTCATCTAAGGGGATGCTGTGTGGAGGGTATGGTATAGAAAGAAAGAAAGTAGAGGAAGTTCTGAGATGGAAAAAGGTATTAGTGGTAGGTAGGAAACTGGGGACCAGTGTGTCCAGGAGTGACGGACGTATGAATCCATCCCTCCAACTGCAGTGCAAGGGATGGGTAGAGAGAGTTCGGCTGGAGAGATCAAAAGGCCTCAATCAACCAGTCTCGCGATCCGGCCCGTCATGCAGCTGGTGGGCAAAAGCATCCACCGCCAAGACTTAGAGACAAACCTCACCCCATGAACCCGGGCACCCTTTGCAAATCACCAAATGTAGCGAAACTCTTGGGGTGATCTACAGCAGCGGTGTCGGTTATCTAATAAATGGTTCCTGGGGCAGCGGTACCCAAACCCTTCTCCCAAATTTAACCCCTCCGAATTTTCGCGAATATTCGCTTATGTTGTCTCTACCGAAATGACATTTTACGAAAACTTTGTGTTATTACCGCTTCACAATTAAAGCTCTATAAATGAAACATTTCTGAACGTAGCCGAATACTAAAAACTGTTTTAGAAAGGTTACAAAATAAGCTTTCGAATTATTATATTACAAATAAATATTAACATTTGTAAATATTAAAATTTAGAATGAAAACATTAAAAAAATGTAAAAATGACTCATGTGATGTTTTTATGTGAAAACGGTACTAAAATCACAGATTATGTAAACAACAATACTTATTCTATTGTATAAATGTATAATAAACACTTTTGTCACCTCACTTTTTTATCATTTCATATAAAAATATTTAATAAAAATTAACAATGTCGAGCGCGATCGAGCCGCCCGTAGGAAATTTGGCGGGTAAAATTATGTGTCAGATTGCGCGAGTGACAGAATATTCTTGTTATGTATTTCTATGGACAACTTGAATGGGGATGTACAGCTTGTTCCACTATCGCCTTTTACTTATTGTTTTAGGGATGTCACTAAAAGAATAACGGAGTTAGAACGGTTTCTATGGAGACGTATAAACACGCTTATTGTACTTGACTGCTGTCGTATTTCTAACGCATATATCTGCTTACGTTGCTGACCGGTTAATAGAATAAGACTAGCATGTATCAAATCAATATGAATGTGGATAAGGCAGAGATGTTAGAAGTCATTCATCTTTTTTATTTATTCGTGCAAAGAAACTTTGTGTATGTGAGTTAGTTTTATTTATGCGTTAGAATTAAAAATCATTGTTTACATGATGTATTTTAATATCCAATTTATTTTAAGTGTCAAGAAGTTGGCACTGATTTTTATGAATGCAAAATGATATTCTGGACATTTTTAAATTGGTCAGACGCCAAACTACGACAGTCTTATTTCCAACACAATTGAATTTATTGTCAGATGACTTTCAAAACACTGCAGAAAAAATGTTTTTAGCAAGGGGATTTAAAATTTTTGTTGAAAACATTATATGAGTATTTTTATTAGAATCTATGAATCATTCTGAATATAAAGTACCTTGTTGACAGAAAGATCTTATTAAAGGTCTGTCACATGAAAACAATTTTATTTTTAACTTAAAACGTCAAATTGTAATTTTTAATTAAATGAAGACAATATTAGCCAAACTCAATCAAAAATCTGAAAAAAGAAAAATCAGAGAAAGATGTGGTCACATCTGGGATTCGAACCCAGGACCTACGCCTTGCCTGGGCACATCTCTTCCAACTGAGCTAATGTGTCCTTATCCGATTCGATCATATTTAACTGTATGACAACCGAGTTGTCCTGAAGAAGGTTGAGTTCAACCGAAACCGGTCGACGAATATAAATAAAAATAAAGTGGTTTTTAAACAAAGTACTTGTTTCATTTTATATAATGTCAAGCCACAAAGTGTTTGCTTTCTACGATAATTTGATAGCAGTTAAGTAAAATAAGCGTGTTTTCACGTCAACGCGCGTGTTTCCACAGAAATCGTTATAACTCCATTATTACTCTAGTGACATCCCAAAAACAAAAAAGTAGAATGTCGATAATAAATCAAGCTGCACATCCCTATTCAAGTTGTCCATAGAAATACATAAAAATACCTATTCTGTCAGATACATATTTTACCCGCCAAATCGCCTACGGGCGCTAGACATTGTTATTTTTTTTTTAAACATTCTGGTATGAAATGACAAAAAAGTGAGGTGACTAAATTGTTTTGTTTTTTTACATAATCTGTGATTTTAGTACAGTTTTCACATAAAAAAACATCACGTAAGTCATTTTAACATTTTTTTCATGTTTGCATTCTAAATTTTAATATTTATAAATGTTAATATTTATTTGTAATATAACAATTTAAAAGCTTATTTCATGACCTTTCAAAAACAGTTTTTAGTATTCGGCTACGTTCAGAAATGTTTCATTTATAGAGCTTTAATTGTGACGCGGAAATAACACAAAGTTTTTGTAAATCTGACGTTTCGTTTAAGACGAAAAAAGTGCATAGATCGATAGTGCATAGAAAATTCGCGATAGATCGGAGTGGTTAAGAACGAACTACCGGGATTGGTAGTACTAACTTAGTGTAATGAATGTGGATCTAAGTTTAAATAGGTACAAAAGAATAATGATTGGGATTCTTGGTTTGGACATGAACGGAGGTAATAAAAGGCATGTCTTGTATGAGGAATGGTCTCTTCTCCTACGACCACCACGCAGAAAACATTACATTAAGTAATATATTCTATAATTATACAAGTTATACTATTTTCTTTAACGGTCCCGAATACAGTAAAGTAAAGACATCTTATTTAGTGATGCTATCAGCGTACGGAGTGTGGCGAACCCATCACTCAGGAAGTGGAAACACAAACCAGCAATAGCCATCCCAAGCCAAGGTGTGAGCTACCGTGCTCAGGCTGAATGTCGTGGGGAACAGTGTCACGAAAGGTGCCTCCGAGAAACAAGGTCGCATCTCGAAGTATTTAGACCTTACTCCAGCATTCGGGGCTCTGCTGGAGTGGACCCTCTATTTCCCTGGTAACTCGTGGGACACAAAAAATTGGACCATTCGAAAACTAGGGGCCTTTTGGGAACCTAGGAGCGCTGAGGCCATCTTTGTGAACTTCTTTCCTGGGGCATGTAGGAGGAACCAAGAAGAGAGGCCGTGAAGAGGAGAGCTGAGGCCACCTCCATGAACTCTTCCCTTGTGGGGCCTTCAGGGAACCAAGGGGAAGGGCACTCTTCCAGCGCGGGGCCTTTTTTGGAACCAAGGAGAAGAAAGTGGAGAGAGATGATGTCCTCTTCCCATGTGGAGCCTTCAGGGAACCATGTAGGAGTGAAGAGGAGAAATGAGACCTAAAAATCTCTGTAAACTCTTCCCCTGTGGGGCCTTTAGGGAACCAAGGTGGAGTGGACTCTTCCCTTGTGGGACCTTTAGAGAACCAAGAGGAGATGGACTCTCCCTCGTGGGGCCTTCAGGGAACCAAGGAGGAGTGAAGAGGGGAAATGAGACCTGGGAAGACACATTGTCGAACCAGAAGATATAGCTTCATTTCCAATGACAATCCTGGTGAACTTTATAAAAGGGACTGGGTTACTGTCAAAGGAATGAGATAAAATGGGAGATAGCTGGGCCTACGGCCTAAGTGCTCACGGGAACTATATATACAACGTGTCCGGAAACTCGTAGTACAAGCGGGAAACTGGTGAAT
This sequence comes from Limnephilus marmoratus, assembly GCA_917880885.1. Lineage (NCBI taxonomy): Eukaryota > Metazoa > Arthropoda > Insecta > Trichoptera > Limnephilidae > Limnephilus > Limnephilus marmoratus. The sequence continues at coordinate 23,741,522 of OU862934.1, read as the reverse complement.
CTACATCACGTAGAGAACCCAAAAAACTTATTTTTTTCGATCTAAGCATTTCGATTTTAATATATTTTTTTTTTTATTTTTCCATTTTTTCGGCAACTAAAGGGGTAAAAAAATTTTTGATCCCGGTTTACCCTTCGTTGCATTTTATAAGACATTACACAGCTGAAATCAACCCCCTAGTGAAAATTTTTTTCAAATTTAACCAAAAAAATTCCAACTTCGGACCCGATTTCCTTGAAAACGAAAGCTCAAATCAAAAAAAGTTAAACCACAAAATCGACTCCAAATTGATGTGGATTCTCCAGTTTCCCGCTTGTACTACGAGTTTCCGGACACCTTGTATATGTAAACCATCTCCGCTCTTAAAAAAAAAAAAAAAAACAGTGGTGCTAATGCTTTGGCCACCAAGACCTGGACAAACATGATCCCCATGAACCCGGACACCCCTGCTAAATCACCAAACGTAGCGAACCACTTGGGGAGACCTACGGCAGGGGTGTTGGTTATCCAATAAATTTATTTATTTCTTTTATTCATCCATAAAACAGTTAGGTATTCACTAAAAAATTATGGAGAAGATTACAATTTTTTTTTTAAAGTGCATGGGGGCAGTTTAACTATGTTATGACATATGTCAAGAGATCATCATCATCATCATCATCTGTGGCTCTACAACCCAGGTCGGGTCTTGGCCTCCAGCAGAGCCTGCCTCCATGACTGTCGGTGTTGTGCTGCGTTGCGCCAGTTTCGGATGCCGATGGTGCTTGCATCCTTCACCACTCCATCCAGCCATCGAAGCTTTGGTCTTCCAACTCTTCTCCGACCCCCAGGTGCACCATCCATAATTCGCTTTGGAATATCTCCTTCGCTCATTCTCTGGATATGTCCAGCCCACCTGAGTCTTCCAGTTTTGATTTCCTTGGAGATATTAGGGTCCTCGTAAAGATCGTATAGCTCCTGGTTGTATCTGATACGCCATTCTCCATTATCACAGACTGGGCCGTAAATCCTTCGCAGCACCTTCCTTTCAAAACTTTCTAGGGCTCCTTCACCACCCTTACTGATTGTCCAGCATTCCGAACCATACATAAGAACAGGTCGTATAAGGGTCTTGTAAAGCAGGACTTTAGTTCTTCTGGTAAGGTGGCGAGATTTCATATGCTTCTGTAGCCCAAAGTAGTATCGATTTGCAGCTACTATTCTTCTTTTGATTTCGCTGGATACATTGTTGTCATTTGTCACCATAGTACCGAGATATACAAACTCGTTGACAGTTTCAAATGTATAATTATCTATCTGTATACTTGGTGGTTTCTGGCGTCCATGTACGGGCATATATTTTGTCTTCCCCTCGTTGATGACCAATCCCATGTCAAGAGATAGTTACTGAATTCTCTGTAGGTGACATTGAAGATGTCGATGCTCAATGCACAGTTGTTAAGCAGTTGAGTCGCCCTGCTTAATGGTGCATTCTGATAGGCAGAAGTTCTCGCTTTCGAAGCATAAAAAAGTGCGTGGGATCTCCCACGAGTATACGCGTTAGGGACATATAAATTGATCTCTTTCAATATTGGCGGATTTAGTATGGTAAATAACACCGCCTCCACAATTACCGTTTACAATTAAGCAGGTCTTCTTCGATGGCGCTACAGCCCATATCGAGCTTTGGCCTCCTGCAACAGTCGCCTCCAACTCCTCCTGTCCTCAGCGGCTGACTTCCAATTTGGTACCTGGAGAAGCTGTGCTGCATCCCCTCTTACTTCGTCTTCCCACCTCAATCTGGGTCTTCCCACTTTTCTCTTTCCACCTGGGTGTCCAGTCAAAATTCGTTTTGGGACGCGTGTATCCGGCATTCTCTGTACATGCCCAGCCCATCTCAGCCTGAGAAGTCTCATATGTGCTGAGATGCTAGGTGCCTTATATATATCATACAATTCTGTATTGTGCCGGATGCGCCACTGTTCACCCTCTTTCACGGGTCCACATATTCTTCTCAGGAATTTTTTTTCAAAAGTATCCAGCATTCCAGCCATCTTTACCGTCAGTGTCAGCGCCTCACATCCATATGCCAATACAGTTCTAACAATGGTCTTATATACGGTTATTTTGGTTTTTCTGTGGACACTACGTGACTTAAACACTGGCAGCAAAGAGAAGTATGTTTTGTTGGCTGCTGTGATTCTCTTTCTGATTTCTGCTGGATCCTCATTATTCTCTGTCAGACTGGAGCCCAGGTAGGTGAATTGGTCGACCACTTCGTATAAGTAGTTGTCTTTGAATTGTGCACTACTTCTTCTTCTGTGTGAAGGGTTCCTGCTCTGTATCATCATTTTCGTTTTGTTGACATTAACCTGCAGTCCTACTTCCCGTGCCGCTGTTTCTAAAGGATCGAAGACCTCCTTAATGGCACTCATTGGGTACACAGGTATTTAAGTACCTACTTACAAATCTTAAGATTTCAGAAAAAAATTGGTTTTGATATAAACACCCGTTTCTGGACGCGAGGCCTATTGTTCGATTTTATGTTATTTACAAGTTATAAATAAAATTAATCTACAATATGAGATTACCGTATGCCCTAGTTTACCATATTTTCATAGTGACCCAGAGCTACCCGCAAAAATCAACATTTCTACCTTTGTTTGTGGTATCATTTTCACATATTGTCTCTGCCACTCCCTGATCTGATCGTAATGTATTATTTAATTGTCCAAGTAGAACTATTTATAAACATGCCAAACAACGAAATTCCCTCTGTTTTTATCTCCTCAGGCCTCAGACGTATTTTGACGGAACATAAAAATATTTGTGCCTTGTAATAAAATTAAAATAAACGGAATATTTCTGACGCATACGAAAACTAAAAACTGTTTTTGAAAGGTGATGAAATACACTAAACTTTCAAATTTAATATTTCAAAATAAACATATAATTTTTTAAATATAAAAATTTTGCACACAAACACAAAAAAAGTTTTAAAAATTGCTCAACTTGCGTTTTTTCTAACTAAAATTACTGATAACGAAAAAAAATAAAAACACGTACATATTTTATTAGACAAATGTATTTTACTTATGTTGTGGTTAGTTTTTGTATTTGAATATAAAGCGTGGTCTTTTCTCTTTCTAACACCGCTTATATTGACGGCCGGCGTAGTGCAGCGGTAAGGCTCTTGACTCGCACTCCGAAGGTCGCGGGATCGAATCCCGGCATGGTAAATAAATTTTATTTGGTTAATTTGTGTTATTCGCAATTTATTCATCTAAAATAATATATAGTATATTTGCGGCACGTTCCAGAGTGGAAGATACTCTCAGTATCGCCCTGGTATAAAACCACCATTCAGAATTGAAACGTTGCTTGAAATGGCTTTAGCCGTGTTTGATGACCAGATCTGAATAGCCAGGTACTTCGCCACCTTCCTCTTCCCTATCGCCTTCCCCTCCCCACTACCTTCAGCCTCACAACATACCCCAATTGGGGATGCTATAGTCCCACTGGCTCCAGACGGGAGCAGTTGGGACTCTTGTGCGGTATTCATGTAAAAAAAAATCATATTTCTCATGATGATAGTAAGGGAGATACAACAATTTCTATGAGACCTATATGAGCTGTTCTGAAAACTGAACAAATAGACCCAGCTAAAACATAAAAAATAAGAACTTACTTCAGTGGCTCTTTCATAGATGGCTCCCAATCCAGGGGCTCTGAAACAACCCGTCTCGACCTTCTGGACCACACCACACTGAGTTTGTTTGGTTTCCTGTAATCAAAATCATATTTACTTATTAGAAAAATGGGCACTGATTTCATATCCATACAAAAACTATTTAACCCTTCGAATAAGAAGAAAATAATTTTCTGTCAACTTTTGCCTGTCAAGGTTTGCGCGCAAAATTCCTGGTTCTTCCCATGCATTTTAAATGTTCCTATTTATTGATTTTTTTTAACGCTTTTGCAAAAATAAAAATTGTTCTAAAATTTAGATAAAATAATCTTTCCGATATGTTTATTAGAAATCATAATTTTTGTTTCTAAATATTAAAATTTTAATATTGGAAATGTAAATTGGCTAAAAAATGCATACCTGCGAATATTTGAATTAAACTATTTAAATCACTATAATAAGATCTTTAATGTAAAGAACCCGTTAGACAAACTACTAAAAAGTAGTTTATCGGGACTTTTTGTCTTATATTTGTAAAATGTATAAAATAAATAAATTAAAAAAAAAAAAAAAAAAAAAGTAATTAAAATAGAATAAACTTCAAATTTTAAATTCAGATTCCTTTTCTAAACCAAATTTGTAATAAAACTGTCACCTCACTTTTTATCACTTTCATACAATTTTATTTTAAAATTAAATGTCGGTTACGTCACAAATAGGCTCAAAATTTAACCGTCGCTTTTGATCAGGTTTGTAAAATATCTGAACAACCTAGTTCATATAATTCTAAGACAATGAGAAGCATTATTTCTTTCCGTATCTAACATAAAAGAAATCACAAATATTCGCATTACAGAAAGAGAGATATCTAACTTTTAATAATGCACGGTCGCTCTGGGACAATCAGTGGGCCTAGTCACTAATTTTTGTAAACCTCCGTTTCATGAAGTTACGGGTTTAGCTACGTCACATACCCGTTGTTGTTGTTATTTAAGTTGGCGAATCTGTCAAAATACGGGTATGTGACGTAGCTAAACCCGTAACTTCATGAAACGGAGGTTTACAAAAATTAGTGACTAGGCCCCCTGGGTCTCCTGTTATTATAACGGCATATGATGTTTTGGGACAACTTGGGTCTCCTGTGATTAAACGGGTTAAAATTGAAATACAGGGTGTCCCAAAAGAAAGCATATATTTGTTTTGCTTTCTGTGTGAACGCAACTTTTCCGAGAGGCGCGGGGGATATGTCAATCAGTAGTCTGGCTCTTGGGAATTTAGTCGCTATGAAGCATTTCTCGGAAGCGACCGCGCGTTGTGCGTGCGTGGGTTTTACAAAAATGGTGATTCGGCTACTGTAGCGCGTAGAAGATTCTGCAAAATTTGAGGTTTTCGTCAATTCAATGATGCGTCAAGCATTCCTCTCATTTGAAAATGGGTCAAAAAGTTTGAAGAGATCGGTACAACGCTGGCAAAACCAAAATCTGGGCGACCAAGGTCATCGAGAATGGTAGAAAATGTAGAGAGTGTGTTCCAGTCTTTTCTTGACGACTCAAACTTTTCGATTCGGAAGTGCGCAAGTGCTTTAAATGTGCATAGATCATCGTTACACAGCATTTTACACAAATACCTAATGCTGCACCCCTACAAACTTACTGGTATAACCAAAGAACATGGTTCCAGCAAGACGGAGCAACATTACATACGTCCAATACGTCTCTGCCACGAGTTCATGAAATTTTCCCTGGCAAATTGATCTCCAGGAGAGGTGACATAAATTGGCCTCCTCGTGGTCCTGACATAACCCCTATGGACTTTTTCCTGTGGGGTTATCTCAAATGTAAAGTGTATGCCAAAAATCTGACTTCCCCTGATGCAATTAAAAGAAAATATCCGTCACGAAATGGCGGCTATCACGAAGCCTACCTGCCGAGCCGTCATGAGAAATTTTACTCTTCGATTAAATTAATGCAGCGAACGCGAGGGTTTACATTTGGACAATATTATTTTTAAGAAATAAATTCCCAAATTGTGTATTTTAGTATTTAACAAACATTTTTTCGATAGAACCCTTACTTTTTTTTAAATCGATCCACAAAATATATACTTTCTTTTGGGACACCCTGTACATGTATAACCACTGAAGCGACAGCGCATTTTAAAACTTTTTTCTCTGATTGCTCGAGATTTTTTGGTGATCATATTTGAATATTTTCTGCCCACATTACAAAAATCATACCTGCAAATTTTAATATGGAGTCATACAAACTGATTATAGTTATATGTAGCCAATGAATTCATCCATCTTTTTTGTTTTTTTTACATTAGCTCCACACGGGAAAATAATTCCCCTCAGGGCCTATGTCATCTTTAGTGATGCTGTGTGGAGGGTCTTTTTAGGTAAAGAAAGGGGAGGAAGTAAAAGTGGGAAGGAAAAGGGTATGAGGGGTGGGTAGGAATCTGGGGGTCAGTGTGTCCAGGAGTGGCGAACATATAAATCAAACCCTTCCACTGCATGTAAGATGATGTTTCGAGAGTCCTGCCGGAGAGGTCTTCCTCAGCCAGTCTCTTCCGATCTGGCCTGCCACGCAGTTGGTGGGCAGACCTATTCGCCGGACAAACCTTACCCCATGAACCCGGGCACTCCTGCTAGGTCAACAAACGTAGCGAACCACTTGGGTGACCCATGGCAGAGGTGTTGGTAATCCAATAAATGGTTCCCGGGGCGGCGATACCCATACCCACCTCCCAAGTCTTTTGCCGACTATCACATATTCGTAGGATTTATAAAAAAATATTATAAAATCGTAAACTTCTATTTAATTACTTACAAATAAGGAAAAATTTGCCTAAAACTGGCAGCAAAGCAATCCTATGTATTTTAAATAGTGCCACATTGTGGCAAAAAGCGCTCCAATGGCTAATCTAATATTTGTATGTGTGTAGGCAGCCCCGGATCTAGGGTTGGGGCAACCGGGGCGCCTGCGTTTTAGAGGGCGGTAAAATCGTAATTTATATGTTTGATTGAAAAAAAAACTTGATTTACAAAGCACCTGGCATCCAGCGCAAGTTTTTTTTTCAATTTTCAGAATTTTATGGAAGATTGGAGTAGAGTTCAACTCCTGGATGACTCAATGCTCCAAAATTCTTCAGAGAAACGGCCTGGATGAAGGCGATACTCAGAACAGAAGAAACTACAACCTGAGAACGAGAAGAGCCGACCCCAACAGCCTACCTAGGCAATGAGTTGGGACAGCGTAAGGAAGAAGATTGGAGTAGAGTTCAGACATAGAAGAGATGAGATGTTGGATGGAGGGGAGGCAATTTTGGATAACGCTTGATAGAAGATAGGATATTTGTTTAGAGAGGGACAACCAAAAAATATGTGATCTAAAGTTCCCACATCTAGACCACAGAACGTACAATCTGGGGAGTCAAGCTCATGAATTTTAAAAAGGTGAGAAGGAACTTAACAATGTCCGATTCTCATTTGAATAAGGAAATTTCTTTTTTGGAAAAATGGGGGAATTTTTGAAACCACGGTTTTGATGGGATAGTCTTTTGTATTGAGGTGTAGCTGGCACCCTTGGATTGACTACCAATGTTCCAATACTCTATCCAAACATTGCGGGATCTATCTTTGATGATGGAAAAAATATCGGATAGGGGAATATGGTTTACGAGGGTAACGGTAGATTTAGACGCTCCTTGTTTTGCCAAGGAATCAGCAAAATCGTTACCCACTATGCCAACATGTCCAGGAATCCAAATCAGAGTGACAGTTTTTCCAGAGATTCAAATGGAGGTTATCAGTACTCGAATAAGACACAAAGTGATCATCAGGATGAAGAAGAGGACTGGATTTAAGGTTTTATCAATTATTCATTTGATTTTAAAACACCCAATTGGTTTTTGAACGCGTGCATAGTGTATGTGATGTCTCTGCCAGGGGAATCTCCGTAGTATCTAGAACTGGGGGCTACACGAGCTGTGCTGAATAAACCCGAGCGGTTGAACGTCAAGTGAAGCGACGATCACTCATCTCACGAGAGGTGGCGCCACTGATCAAGAGGGGGCGCTACTCAAGTTACTGCCTCGGTTTGAAAAAGTAGTAGATTCAGGGCTGTGTGTAGGTTAGTTATGTAGTTTCAACATTCTTCAATAGATGTCATTAGTATAGTTAATTATACATAGTTTTGTGGCATCTCAACTGATGTCAGTTAAGTAGTATTTTGGAAGAGTAGCATCTATCGTCGTTCGTGTCTAATGTACGAATGGTTACGATAATAAGGCATCTGGTAGACATCTGGTAGACAGCTACCATCAGTGTCGCAAGTCCAGCCGCAAAATAACTTAGAGCCTCCTATATAAAAGACATCCAGGCAAAGTAAACAAGCGTTTTTACACAACAATATAACAATAGCAGCCGAGTACAATAAGCGTGCTAACGCGTGTGTTCCCACAGAAATTGTTATAACTTTGTTATTGTTCTAGTGACAACCCTAAAACAAAAAGTAGAAGATCCACATTGAATCAAGCTTCACATCTCTATTCAAAATTGTCCACAGAAGTACATAAAAAATACTTATTTTGTAGAAACAGTTTTCATCCGCCAAATCGCTTATGTGCCGTTAGACATTGTTAATTTTTTATTAAATATTATTGTATGAAATGCTTATAAACTGAGGTGACAAAATTGTTTATTATACATTTAAACAATAGAATAAGTGTTTTCTTTTACATTATCCTTTGATTTTAGTACCGTTTTCACATAAAATAGTCACGTCATTTTTAGAATTTTTTTAAGTTTGCATTCTAAATTTTAATATTTACAAATGTTAATATTTATTTGTAACTAGTTAGTCCCGGCATGCGTTGCTATTCCATTTAATAAAGAAATTGTTTCTCCCTGAGTGTCCTTTCCCATTCGTCCCGTTCCCCTTCCGCCTCGTCCTCTTCCCCTCTCGCGTTCCCACTCTATCACCTCCATCTTCCCTTTCGCCACCCCACTCCCCCCCCCCCCTTCCCCTGTCCCGCGAACACCCCTCCCGAGTTCCCCTCCCCCCTCCCAGGTTTCCCTCCCCCTCCCTGGTTCCCCTCCCCCTCCCTGGTTCCCCTCCCTCCCGCTTTCCATAGCAATAGCCGCTTCCTCGCGAGCCACCAATAGCAATTTTTTTATACAAATTTCACAATGCCAGAGCTCACTTGAAGTTTTATAAAAAACTTGTCCTGACAATAACGAACACACAAAAAAAAGAATTATCCAATTTGGTGAAGTCGTTTGAAAGTTATGCGCTTAGCATCACATTCAACCATTCATTTTTATATTATAGATATAACAATTTGAAAGCTTATTTCATAACCTTTCAAAAACAGTTTTTAGTATTCGGCTATGTTCAGAAATGTTTCATTAATAGAGCTTTAATTGTGAAGCGGAAATAACACAAAGTTTTTATAAGACAGTTCATTTAAGACCAAAAACTTGCACAATCGCAAAATACCTGAGTGGTTAAATACCTACAGGGTGTCCGGGGGTAAAGTGCATTAACTTCGGGGGGTGATTCTACATGATAGTATGAGTAAAAAAGATAAATAACTTTTTTGGAAATTCCCACTTTTAGGGGTAGTTTTGTGGTAAAAAGATAAAATTAGACCGGCGTGTGTGGGCAGCATTATTATTTTCCGCCGTTGCCAAATAACCGCCGCCTGCGTTCGCGTTCTCCAATTCTGTCAGTGTTGAATTTCAATGTAACAATTTTATTCGTGCAGGTAGCAGTACTTCACTTTAAAAACTGTTTTGTTAATGAAAACTTGTTGATTTAATGCGTCTTTATCTAGTGTGTATTTAAGACTGGCTTAAAAGAACAACTTTATTCAGTGCGTGTTTTCTTCAGACTTACTTTTGTTTATTTAGTTGTAGACTTGCCTAACTGTAAAAATTGTGTTTATTTGTGCGTAATTTTGTGATTGAATTATTGTGTCAATGCCGCGTTATTTTGTTATTAAATTATTATTTCAATGCCTGGATTACCAACGAAGAACGGGCAGACGTTTATTAATGAGATACGCCACAAGGTATGAATTGATAATAATATTATTTTATGTTTACGTGCTTGTTTACAAGCTGAAGGTGGACATTTTGAAAATTCATTAAACTTGTAAAAAGCGATGACATTAGTTAAGTGTTCAATTAGTTTATAACAATTTAATCGTTAAAAGAGTGCCTTCAATTGTTATTTAAGTGCAGTTATCTTTATACATTTGGTTTAAAACATACGATTTTGTATAAACGTCAAATTCTCGATCTTGTCATTGTTTACAAACGGTTTCCATAGATACAGGCCAAATCACAACCAAGCAACGTTGCAATAATCGCGCCCGAGTTGCAATGTCGGGTAAGTTTTACCTTACACTAAGGATTTTTAGTAGGTATGTCTTTTTGTATGGGAAAAAAAAGTTGGAATTTCAAAAAAAGTTATTAATCTTTTTTACTCCTACTATAATGTAGAATCACCTCCCGAAGTTAATGCACTTTACCCCCGGACACCCTGTATTTTAAACCTAACTTCTGCTTAACCCTAAAGAGAAATGGTGTGATGGTTTATAGAACAGGGAATCAAATTGGATCAATGAGTACACTGTATGTCAATTTATCGATCAAAAAAATTGCCAACTAGTAGATTTAATAAAATTCAATGTTATGTTTTAATATTGTTATGAAACAAGTAATCAATATCCGAATGAAAGATTGATGCCTCAGTGAAAGGCATAATTGACTGAGCGTACTGAAGAACTGTTTTAACTCTACCGTTTTGCTTTTTTTTCTGTCTGTAAATTTGTTTGTGCATTCCATTTCCGTTTTCGAAAATCTGCTTCATCCACTCTATTATTCAAGCAAGTCTTACTTTGACTATGGTTCAGTAAAGATTTTTTTTTTTTCAAATGTGAAATTGTTGTGTTATTTTGGATTTCTTTTTCTGCGACTTTTCAATGTACGGTACCTACCTGCTGAAAAAAAATTTGAAAAAAAAATTGTCATTGAGATAGTAACGTTTCCTTTGACAAATTGTATAATTTCCTATTTGAAATTTAGGTAAATATTCAGAACAAACGTCAACGGTTATGTAACGGGATTGTGTATGTTATCTTTACTTTAAAAAACAGCCTACGTTTTTGAATGGTGTGTCTGGCAAAGCAGGGTTTGTGTAGCGGGCTTGTGTATATTATCTTAATTTTAAAAGTTTTATCAAAAAAAAGTGCGTATTAACCGTTGACGTTTGTTCCGAATAATTACCGAAATTTTAAAAAAAATGAGACAAAAAATGTGGTTTTTAATTAAGTAGGTAAGTACTTAACTCCTCAGGCTAATTCGTTCGCTTTTGGGAACAGCTCATGTACGGCATGTTTATATTTTTCGTTTCATCGAGTTTCACACAACGGTGCTAAAGAAGTTTTCATTTCAAAAAATTCCCAAAGTATCATAATTTTATTTCAAATATTCAAATTGCTGTCAGAAACTTTGGTTTCATAAAGGTGTACATTTGAATTATTTTATAGTTAACTTTTAGATTTGAATATAAAGCATGGTGTTTTCTCTTTCTAATACCGTTTATATCATATTTCTCACCATGATAGTAAGGGAGACACAACGATTTCAATAAGATAAGAAAAGTTCTGAAAAGCGAACCAATTAGCCTGAGAGGTTAAAGGGAGAAACACACTGAGCCCACGCGACGCAACGTTCCTGTCCATGTTCACACTGGCCGACGTTGGTACGCATCGCTGTGACCATGTGACAAGGGGTCTCTGGTTGTGCTCAGGCGCGTTTGATTTGACACATTTGGCATTTATTTTTTAGGTTCTGTTTATGTGATTCTCTCCTCAGCAGACGATAGTTTTGCCATGTCTTCTGAAAGCGAATTTGAAGATGATTTGGTACGATTATTATTATTAAATCAATATTCTTGTAAAACGAAAAATAAAAAAGTGAGACGTAGTTTACGAAATAACACGGCAAAAATGAAAGCTTGTGCTATACATGCTATACCCTAAAATATGTGGACATAGCGAATGTGGGCAGTACTCCGTGAGCTCGTCACTGGTTATAGGGGTAAATAAATTATGAAACATTTGTAAAAGTGTCTTAACTCTCCCGCAGCCAACTGGGGCAGAAGGTAGACCCCAAAATAACTATCCTTCTTATATCTACTTAAATACGTGAAATATATTTTTAGTATTTTAGGTATTCCTGCGCAAAGGATTAATACATAATATGCCATTTAAAAAAAAATGTGAAAAAATCGTTGATCGCAGGAAAAAATATTTTGTCAAATATAGGTAGGTAATATTCCCTGCAAAAACATAAATAACAAAAAAAAAATATCAAAAAAAGAAAAAGTGTTTTATTTATTTAAAAGTTTAGAAAAAAAAAAATGGGGTCATCAGCCGACCCCCATGGTAACGGACGTCATGTTTGGCATCTTGGCCTGTCGAGAGTTAACTAAATACGGCAAAAAAATATTCCTCTGTGAAAATCGGCAAACTTTACTTTGCCGCATTTGGACTTCGCAAATATGTTAATAACGTGGCGAGCAATTCGCGCTCCCGTGTAAAAAGGTCTATTCATTCAAAAGCAGATTTTGCTCATAAGAACTAAATGGTGATATTATAATGCAAGATGCCTGTGTACTGTCAGATTGATTTTTTAACGAATCACAGTCATCTTTCCCCTCTTCGCCCCCCCCCATAGTTTGGTTTTACCCCTCATCTGTATCTTCTCGTCTATTAAATTTGGATGTCTATGGGTCCACAACATTAACAAACAAAGACAATTGTTTGGAGAGTTCCATACTTTAGTAAAGGAACTAGAATCTGATGACGGACGATTCTTCATGTACTTCCGTATGAGTAAAGTGGTATTTGAAGAGCTTCACAGCATAATTGAATATGACAACATAAAAAAAGAAAACACATCTTCGAAAGTCAATTGGGACCAGAGAAAGACTGGCAGTGTGTCTAAGGTTTGATTGTCATTCATTATAGGGGTATAATATTGAAAGTCATGTCATGAATGGCTGAAATTTCCTCCCATGCTGCAATGCGTATGCAAAATCCCTATAATCCTGTGATTTGATTTTATAAATAACTTCGTGTCGTCTAATAGTTTCAATGAACTGTTCGTTATCCATTTTTTAATAATATCTGTCAAAAAAACAAACACAGATATAGCGAAACATAAGGTAAGATGCTTAGATAACACTACAAAGAAGTAAAATCATCTCGTAGTAGGCGTGACCATACCCACTCCACCGTCAACATGGCACACGCCGATCTGGCTGCGGCAGATCCGCGTCGCGAAAGGAACGTCGGTTTGCGTTGCGTGGGGCTAGTGTGATTCTAAAGCACCCATTTTCATAGAAAATGTATGGATGGTAAGTAGTCCAGATATGGAAATGGTAACGTCTACCTACGTCGCGTAGCATCGCGTGGGCTCAGGGTGTTTCTCCCTTAAGTGTTATGAATGGATGTTCAACTGTTGTTCATGTACGCAGGTTTGCAATAGATATTAAAATCAATTGTATTGTTTATGATTCAAAATAGATTACATAAAGTCTAGACACTAGATACTCCAAGGATAAATTATCATTTATTGATGCCTGTCTCCAAAGTGAATTTGATTTGTTCTAGAGCAGGCATGCCCAACCTGCGGCCCAAAAAGAAATTTTCAGCTTTCTATGTTTTAGATTTTGGTATTCATACATAAAAAGAAAAATCGTTCCCGTAAATTTATCACGTTTATATTATATTTTGAGAAATTTAAATTTTCTTGTTATTAGACCTCGGACTCTCGGTGGGGTTTTTTATTTATTGCTTGAAAAGTGGCAGGTTCATGCCGCACTACGTATGTATTTTCGCATTAATAAATTCCTACCAGTAGATTTCTCGGAAGATCGAATGCAACTGACCTGATTTTATTAAGTGGATGGTGAATGCAAAGGACATACGTAGGCGCATGTATAGTCAATCGTGGTTTTACAATAATAATTAATATTTGACAAGTTTAAGTATTTCCCCAATAAATGAAGACATAATTTGTCTCGACGCCACCTAGCGAGGGATTTAACACTAACAATGTCTCTCTCGCAAAAATAAAGTTGGTTGTTTTCAGGTGAAAAAAATATAATAAGCAGTAATTGTTGAATGAAACACTAGTATGTATTGAAACATTTGGCGGGTATAAGATAAGCCGCCATAGCTCAGTTGGGAGAGCAGCTGACCGGCAATCAGAAGGGCACGGGTTCAAGTCCCGTTGGCGTCATGTATCTTTTCTCGGAAGATTTTTCAATGTGGACGAGTGTTTCAGGCTGATAATTATTGCTTATAATAATTGTTACCCTTTGTGCTATGCATAAAAATCTTGTCTTAAACGTTAGTTTAACAATTAAAAATAATAAATAATACTTAGTATTTTTGGACACCGAATTATCAGTAATGCCTACCATTTGACTGTACTCATGGACGGATCTAACCCTCTGTCGAATGTTCCACAATGATGTTCCTGATTCCCTGTTCCCAAACATTCCAGAATGTTCTGGGATGTTCTGGAAAGTTGTGGAATGTTCTCAAACACTCTCGAATGTTTTGGACTGTTCTAGAAATATTTGAAGGCGAAACTTCTTGCCCTTATATCTTCAAAAGCAAGCCCTTCAGGTAAAAACGGGAACCTTCTTCATGGATGGCGGATAGAGGGCTACCACACCATATAACTCCCTTGATCGTACCGAGACTCGTTTCTGAGTTTTAGCGGGACGTACACTTTTGAACGCTTTCTTTTATAATATATTTTGATTTAATTATTAAGTAACGTGACTTGTAACTCCATTAATGGAGTACTGAATGCCGTTAATAAAAAAACCGTCAAAAGAAGCGAAGCTAGCAGTCCACAATAGAGTGCTGGTACCTCTGATGTATGGCAGTGAGGCATGGAACTGGCAGAAAAAGGATGAAAGCAGTCTGAATGCTGTGGAAATGAGATCTCTGAGGCTATGTGTGGTCAAACCAAGTATGATCGTGTGAGAAATGTGGAGATCCACAAAGAATGCAAGGCTGATGTAAGCGTAATAAGTAAGATTAAGAAAGGGATCCTCAGATGGTTTGGGCATGTAAAGCGAATGAACGAAGAAAGTAGTGTAAGAAGAATATACGATGCAAATGTGAATGGTAGAAGAAGTCGGGGACGCCCGAGGAAGACATGGCACGATCAAGTGAATCAGATACTTGAGTCGGGCCATGTCAAGGGTCAAAATAATAGAAGACTATGTATGAGAAAATGTATGAGTGTGAATGAGGCAAAAAGTGTGTGCCAAGATCGAGTTGTTTAGCGGTTCGTCCTCTCTGCCTACCCCTGTGGAGAAACTGCGTGACTGTTAATTAGTTAGTTAGTGACTTGGTACATAAGCAATGTTGCTTACTTGATTTTCCTGGTAAGTAATCTTATATATTTTGCATTTTTCTATCATTTCTAAGATTGCAAAAAGTGTACCATCGTAAAAAATGGTTAACACATGCCAGTAGAAAGAACTTGATCAGTACGTTATTATAATTTCTTAGAAAATATTCACACAATCAACGCTATGGATAATTGGTATACCTAATCACTTGCATTTAAATTGCACAAGGCAATTATAAAGAAATTAACAAGAATAATAAATAATTGAATGTTGGGTGACTAAATAAATTACTGGAAATTTTACATCTATTTTTCATTAGAAGTGCAGGGTTCATTATAACACACTTTGGGTGGGAAAGTAGTTCTAGGATTAAGGTGAGCCTACTTGAATGCTCTTAAAGGCATTGCTGTCAAATATGTTAACATGAAAAGTTCTTGCAAAAAACTAAAAACTCTTCGGTGCTTTTGAAGATCTACAAAAAGCATATGACCGAATTGACAGAAAAAAGCTATGGAAGGTGTTGTCCAAGTATGGAGTGAATGCAAATCTCATACTTCTTCTTCTTGTGCCCTGTCCGTTCAACGGACGATGACTATGTTGGCTATGCGGACTTTGTTTACTGCGGCCCGGAACATCTCCAAGGTAGACTGGCCAAACCACTGTCTCAGGTTTTTCTGCCATGAGGTTCTCCTTCTTCCAGGGCCCCGTCTTCCGGCAAACTTTCCCTGCATTATGAGATGCAAGATCTCATACTTCTCTGGATGTCTCATCACATGTCCAAGATATTGAAGTTTTCGGATTTTTATAGTTTTGATAACTTCGTTTTCTTTATTCATCCGAACAATAACATCTTCATTCGTAACTCTGTCCATCCAGCTTATTTTAAGTATTCTGCTAAAGTTCGGTTTATGGGAGATGGTCCAAAAAAAAAAATTTTTTTTTTTTTATACTAATTATGGGCCGGAAAATCCGAATCTGAAAGAATTAGGCGGCGGCAAGCAATATTAACTGAATTACACGACTTTAAAAATTTTTATACACACACAGGAAAATAATTTTGGAAGCATTCTGATTCCTAGAAAATCAAACTAGTTATTTTTATACTAACTATGGGCCGGGGAATCCGAATCTGAAAGAATTAGGCGGCGGCAAGCAATATTAACTGAATTACACGACTTTAAAATTTTCTATACACACACACATGAAAATAGTCATTTTGGAAGCATTTTGACACACGAAGTACGAAGATCATAGAAAAACAAGATAACAAGATGTTTTTACCACACAAAATTAAGTGTTGCCATTAAGCAGTAATATCAATAACGTAAAATAACATGTTTATATTTTAAGTACTTATTTTTTATAAATTTTACTCACTTTTGTATCACAAACCGTGTTACATAAACCCAGCGTAGCTGCTAAACTACTTGAAAACAGGGATGTTTTTTTGCCGTGACGCGAGCAGGCGGTATAAAGGGGCACAAACCATGTTACACAAACCTAGCGTAGCCGCTAAACTACTTGAAAACAGGGATGTTTTTTTGCCGTGACGCGAGCAGGCGGTATAAAGGGGCACAAACCATGTTACACAAACCTAGCGTAGCTGCTAAACTACTTGAAAACAGGGATGTTTTTTTGCCGTGACGCGAGCAGGCGGTATAAAGGGGCACAAACCAAGTTACACAAACCTAGCGTAGCTGCTAAACTACTTGAAAATAGGGATGTTTTGCGAGCAGGCGGTATATAGGGGCACAAACCATGTTACACAAACCTAGCGTTAGGTTAGGTTAGGTTAAGGACGCGAGCAGGCGGTATAAAGGGGCACAAACCATGTTACACAAACCTAGCTTTAGGTTAGGTTAGGTTACGCATTTTTAAGACTACGAATTTTCAAACTTTTGGTTTAAGAATACGGCCGTTGAGATAGTCGTAATTCATCAGGTTAATGTGTTATGTGATGAATTATGTGAGGAATTATCGTGTCGGAAAGTTTTACGTTATTGATATAGGGATAAATATTTTTGAGAGTTGGTAACACTGCCAGCACATGCTTTTGTACATTTCTTGTTTTTCTATGATCTTCGTACTTCGTGTGTCAAAATGCTTCCAAAATGACTATTTTCATGTGTGTGTGTATAGAAAATTTTAAAGTCGTGTAATTCAGTTAATATTGCTTGCCGCCGCCTAATTCTTTCAGATTCGGATTCCCCGGCCCATAGTTAGTATAAAAATAACTAGTTTGATTTTCTAGGAATCAGAATGCTTCCAAAATGGCTATTTTTCCTGTGTGTGTATAAAAAATT
The DNA here is from genome assembly GCA_917880885.1 of Limnephilus marmoratus. Lineage (NCBI taxonomy): Eukaryota > Metazoa > Arthropoda > Insecta > Trichoptera > Limnephilidae > Limnephilus > Limnephilus marmoratus. Next base: position 23,724,105 of record OU862934.1, on the reverse strand, counting down.
TTAAAGTCGTGTAATTCAGTTAATATTGCTTGCCGCCGCCTAATTCTTTCAGATTCGGATTTTCCGGCCCATAATTAGTATAAAAAAAAAAAATTTTTTTTTTGGACCATCTCCCATAAACCGAATTTTTTCCAAGTATTCTTCTGTAGATCCACATCTGGAATGCCTCAAGTCGCCTAATTAGTTCTTCAGTAAGCGTCCATGCTTCCATTCCATAAAATAATATCGAAAACATGTAGCATCTGACCATCTACATTCGTAATCCAAGGTTGAGATCATGACTGCAGAACATCTTTTTCATGCGGATAAAGGTTGCATGAGCTTGCTCAATGCAGCATTTGATTTCAACCGAAGGATCCCATCTATCATTTACATGGCAGCCCAAGTATACAATAATTGGCAAACAAATTAGATTTTAACACAAAGAAATGTGTCACAATGTCCTTCACTCGTTGTAAAAACATTATAATTTACGATTATAAAATAAAAAGCGAAACGTTATCACGTGTAAAATCCGTGAAAGATCTCGGTGTCGTCTTTGATCCCGAACTGACATTCTCTTGCCATATATCGCAGCTCACTCAGTCTTGCTACAAACTTCTTGGATTCATCATCAGGACTTGTAAGCAATTTGATAACCAAGAAGCTATGCTAGCGTTATTCGATGGCATACTGAGAAGCAAACTGGAGTACGCGAGCGATGTTTGGACACCGTACCACCAGAAGTACATTGATATGTTAGAGCAAATCCAGAAGAAATTCCTCAGGTATGTTTATATGCGGAAGCATGGAACCTATCCAAGGTTCATGCACCATATTGACTTACTTGAGGAAACTGATTCTGTGAGCCTAGAAACTAGAAGGAAAGCAAGTCTTGCTATTCTGTCTTTCAAAATTTGAAACAATTTCATCAATAGCACATTTCTCTTGGGATGCTATGATTTATATGTACCAGACCACTACAGCCGAAGTCGACATCATGACTTATTTAAAGTACCGAACGGCAGAACAGACGTCTTGGCAAAGCATAGCATGACGAGGGGAGTGGTGCTGTTAAATGAAATTGCAAACCATTTGGATGTAAGTGACTGTTCTTTATATGCCTTAAAAACATTATTGAAGAGTCACTTGCCTAAATGCTGATAGGGTAACTAAATTGTACTGTAATTGGAATTATTCTGTTGTACAATACTAATAAAAAAAAATAATAAAAAAAATCTGTACCTTCTCTAGTTTTGTTCCAGCAATATAAAGATTTTGAAAGCATGAATTTTGTTTTATTTATATTCAGTTCTAGCCTAAAATTCTCACAAATCTCATACAGACAATTGCTTCTCTGTGAAGGAAGATATTGATCGCAATTCTAGAGGGAAGATTTGGGAGAAGCAACTCCAGAGGCTGTGCAGGGAAAGGCTGAGCACACTATAGACAGAGGCTGCTGAAGAAGTGCAGGACAGGGAAGCCTGAAGGAGCCTTTTCAAGGAGATGAGAAGTTAGTCTTGCGATTACAACTGATTATGAAGGGACTCGGCACCATTAAATCACGTAAACGACGGAATATAAACCAAAAATGCATCTTAAAAACCATATTTTAAATCCTTACAAGGACGTCAACACCAGAAATCTTTACAATTTGATGTTCCAAGTATACAAAAAAGCTACACCAGAAATATTTTGGTTCAATCTCAAAAACAACAAAAAGGCAAACATCTCACATAATCATAAAACCAGAGCAAAGCAAATAGAGTAGCTAAATATACCTAAGTGAAATATTAACTTGGGACAAAGATACTCTGAATTTTCTGAATTTGAAGGGTACACGGGATGGAAAGACGCGGGAAGGTGACATGGGAAGGGAATGAGCACAAGAAAGAGGACAAAAGGGAAGGACACGGAAGGGAAGGGTTTTTTTTTACATTAACTCCACACAGGAGGCCCTGGGAAATTATTTTCCTCAGGGCCTATGTCATCTGGGATGCTGTGTGGAGGGTCTTTTTGAGGAGAGGAAGGAATGAACATTGATCTTGAAGAGACCCATGTTGTAGGAAGGAGAAAAAACAGAGGCCGGCAAATCATTCCACAGTCGAACTGTTGAACACAAGAACGAGTCGAAGAAACGACCTGTTCTCACGTGGCAAATGTCAACTGTGTACAAATGTTGGGCACGCGTTTGGCGTGTTTCCCGACTATGCACCGGTACCGAAGGGATCAATGACGCTAGTTCCTCCGAGCATCTTTCATTGCAATACTACTAGAACAAGAATAGCATTCCCACCCGACGCCTGTGTTCTAAAGATTGCAATCTGTTAATCTGTTAAGATGGGAGAATCTATTAAACGACGGACCGCCGGTTTCTGCACAGAGTCGGGTATTTTTCAGGTATTTTGGAGCTCCAGACCAGAGATGGCTGCCAAATTCAACCGTGGGGCGCACTCGTGATTTGTACATGGTTAGCAGTTGTGTACTATTAAAGTATCTGCGGGCCCTGTACAGTACGCCCAGTTTTTGGGAGGCTAACTTTACTCTGGCTTCAATGGAGCCCCCATACCTGAGCTGGTCACTTAGGGTTACACCAAGCAAATCAATGGAGGGCCTGTTCGGAAGATTGCTTCCGTTGGAAGATAGTGATGGGGTGGTGGGGGACGAGGGAGGGATTACAAAGGAGACATGGCAGTAGGGGATAGCAGGGGGTAAATTTTGAAAATCCATTCTTAGGCAGCTGTAGCTTGACAGACGGAAAAACAAAAAATATTGTCTATCCAAAAGCACTTCAATATAAAGAATTAAAAATAACTCTTTCTTTCTTATTATTTAAAAAAAATTCAAATTCGTGCCACCAACCTTACTCTTTCTACTTCCACTTCCCCTCCCCAAACCCTTCGGCAACAAAACAGATACCACAACATCAGGAGCAGTTGAAACCTTGCTCCGTAAAATAAAAAAGAGAAACAGCTATTTTGCACGTAGTACAAACACTTAAATTTGTAATATAATAATGATTCAATTAATTCTTGTACCAAGGTGACAACCTACTCACTTATCTGAATAAAAATTCGAATCAAATCATCGCAGAGATGTACAAACAATAAAATTTCATCATAACGGTAAAAAATTAAGACGAAGAATTTAAATAAATATTTTTTAATGACATTGAACATTTATTAAGAAGTTGGGACATGACAAGATTCTATGTTTGGCAATGCCAAGAAACTGGGCGTCTTCAATTTAATTCCATTCATGTTGTTTATTTTTGGGGTGTTATGCCGTATTGCGCTACCTCCTCCTTTAGCCAACGTTTCGGACATCATTACAGTGTCCATCATCAGGGCAGATGTGTTATTATCAGTGGTGAAATGTGTGCTTATGTACTTGGAAGCGATACCGTGTCGCCAGCTTTTAGTAGAGTGGAGCTGGCGACAGTGTCCATCATCAGGGCAGATGTGTATTGTTAGTGGTGAAATGTGTCATGTACCGTGTACATGTACCGTGTGGCCAGCTTGTAGTGGAGTGGAGCTGCTTGTAGTGGAGTGGAGCTGGCGACACGGTACATGTACACGGTACACGACACATTTCACCACTAACAATAACGCATCTGCCCCGATGATGGACACTGTTGCCAGCTGCACTCTACTACAAGCTGGCGACACGGCACATGTACACGGTATCGCTTCCAAGTGCATGAGCACACATTTCACCACTAACAATAACACATCTGCCCTGATGATGGACACTGTAACTGTTCAGGATCTCAACTTCCGCTCTCCTGACAGAGCAATCCGGCGTGGTAACACCAGATTCCAAAGGGAAGTGTGGCTGGAGCAACTCTTCAATAATAACTCCAGCTCTTGAATAATTGGTCTTTATTCAAACATTAAGATGACGTGAAACACATGAAGTGAAAACCTGGCAGCAGACGTTTTGCCAAAAACGACCCGCCCAAGACGGATGGTAACAAGAGAAGAAGGAATTAAATCCGTGGCAATACGAAATCACCCTGGCAATCGCCAACACAAAATAAATGTTGCCACAACCATTAGGGTGACAATCACAAATATTAATATTTCAGTACCTGAAATCTTAACAGTAACGATGTCCGAAACGTTGACTAAAGGAAGAGGTAGAGCAACACGGCATAACACCCCAAAAATAAACAACAAAAATACTTTTGGCCGTGAAAATCTAAAATCATATCTAATTCAATTCAATTTATTCACTTTAAAAACATTACAAAATTAAAATTTCAAAGCGCTTTTAAAAGATAGAAAATATTTAAGATTATAGATAAACAGATTTAAACTAATAGCACCAAAGCTTACCATCTAAATTGTGCTTCATTGATGTTAAACATATCAATATTCGAAGAGATTCTATTTAACAATAAGACAGCTCTACCGACTGGCATGACCATTGGCACGTTAGTTCTGCAAGCCGGGAGATAAAACAGTGACGGAGATAACTATCAGGAACATAGAAACTAATGCTCTCAATGATAGGTGAGTTTTCAAACCATCCACGAATCAGTCTGAAGAAATGTGTTACAATGAGCACATCCCTTCTGACCCGTAGATGGTTCATACTGAGCATGTCCAAGAGAAAATCGGTAGGGTAGAGCCACGGGTGGTAGCCGTACTCCCTCAGGTAGAGAAATCTCAGAAATTTCTTCTGAACCTTCTCCAACATGAGGGAATACTTCACTCGGTGTGAGCTCCAAACCAACGATCCACTCTCAAGCCTACTCCTAACCAAAGCATTGTATAGTACTGTGAGAACCTGTCTCTGAAATATCTCACAGTGCGTAGGACAAAACCCAGCATTCTCAGTGAAGTACTACACGTCTTGTACAGCACAAGATTCTTCAATAGTGACTGTTAACCCTGTAAAAATCTCAAGTATGCCCAACAATTGAATTTGGGAGCCACCTCTACGCTGGAGCCCCACAATATTTGATAAACCTACTTCATTCTGTGCAAAGGAGACCGGCTCATTAGATTGACAATCCATTGTTAACCTTTCAAAGGCCAGGAACGCGCCCGCGCGCGAGACTGGAATTTCAAAAAAGAATATTAATTCAAATAATTTGGATGCGATTTTAAATTTTATTCCATTAATTTATAACATAAAATAAAGCTTAAAATAGCTTCCTCCATTCTTGTTATTAAGGTAATTTAAAAAAGGTAAGGTAAAAAACCCTGGCCCTTGACAGGTTAACAGACCAACTGCCATCTCTAATGTGCAAACACAATAATAGACATTCTGAGTCTGTTCTTCAGGTATTTTAATGGAGTCTGCTCTAAGGAACTATCAACATTGATCCACAGTGCACCGGTGCATGTGCATGAAACTCGACATACACGAGCAGAACAACCGTTCACCGTTGATGTTGGCTTTACGAGAATGGGTACTGCCGCCCCGGGAACCTTTATTGGATAACCAACACCTCTGCTATAGGTCACCCCAAGTTGTTCGCTACTTTTGGTGATTTAGCAGGGGTGCCCGGGTTCATGGGGTGAGGTTTGTCTAGATCTTGGAGGCGGATGACCAGGACACACTGAACACACTGATTCCTACTCACCCCTTAAATCCTTTTCCTTCCCAGAACTCTCTTCTCCTTCATTTCCTTAAAAAAACCTTCCAAACAGCATTCTCAAAGATGACACAGGCCCTGAGGGAAATTATTTTCCTCAGGGCCTCCTGTGTGGAGCTCATGTAAAAAAAAAAAAGACCAATTGCCATCTAATGTGCAGACATAATAATAAGCGTGCTGAGTCTGTTCTTCAGGTATTTTAATGGAGTCTGATTTAAGGAACTACCAACATTGATCCACAGTACACTGGTGCATGTGCGTGAAACTCGACGTACATGAGCAGAACACCCGTTCACAGTTGATGTTGGCTTTACGAGAATGGGTCATTTCTTCGACTTGTTTTTGTAATTGCGACTAGAAATTGCGGTTTGAAACTTTGGTTTCATAACGGTGTACATTTTAATTCTAGTTAACTTTTAAATTTGAATATATAGCGTGGTGTTTTCTCTTTCTAGTACTGTTTAGATCATATTTCTCACTATGATAGTAAGGGATACACAAAGATTTCTACGAGAGCTGTTAACACAGGTCCAAGAAGTGTACCTTGAGGCACCCCACTTGGACATGTATTCAAGTAAGAAAGAAAACTTTACCATAAGATCAAATAATAAATAACTCACCATTTTGAAGTTGTTTCAACGTCGACTCTATGATAAGAAGCTGTGAATTGAAATTTCGCAGCCCTTTTGTTGACCCTCTGAAGTCTTTTCCACACAGAAGTCATCTTGCTTTAACTTCACTTCCACTTTCAACTTCACTCACTTTGACTTCAAATTCACTTTGACAAATTTCACTTCGTCCGAACTTCCAAACGAATTATATTGGATGAAAATATTTGCTATCATTGTGGCATAAATTCTGCTTGTAAATAACAAAACTGCATCATTTATATTATTATTAAGATTTAATTTTACACTGCATAATTGTTTTAATAATTAAATGTGTTTATTGTATTTTTGATAAGTGTTATCTGTAACAGAAGGATGTTAGAAAGATTAAAAATTATAAACGTACTATGTGGCAGCCATATCAATGTATATATGTGAAAAACCACAAGGTTCATAACTAAAAAGGTTGATAAACTGTTTTTAAGTTATTATCTCTCAAAGTACCTACTCACAACTTGACACGGATAACTATTCTTCATTTATTATATACTAGCAGACCCGGCCGTTGCTGTAGCTAATGATACCTTTCTAACCAACGCCATTTGTTAAATCAAATCCACACCACGCTGCCCGATGCCGCTTGGCCAGATATATTATGTATTTCAACCAATTTACACAAAACCTTGACAAATTATGTAACTAAAAACCTTCCCTATGAATCACTCTATCTATTGGTGAAAACCGCATGAAAATCCATTGCGTAGTTTAAAAGATCTAAGCGCACATACAGATCTAAGCGACTTCATTTTAAAGATAAAGATATCAAACAGCATTAAAGTGCTAAAAGATGGCGCCACTTAGATTAAGAGCTAGCGTGAGGAGCATCGCTCGGCAGGTGTAAGTACTATTGGATTTGTAGTTTTGTGAATCTCTCTGGATATGGAGAGATTGACGATAATATGATAATTATTGTAACTGACAGTTACTTTGTCCCAGTGACTAGCTGTCACTGGATCCCAGTGGATCCGAGGAACCGGCTATTTTGGGAACCTATCGGATTTATAAAATAGTCACCAACACTCTAACTGAAGCCGAACCAAAAGCCACCCGCAGGGCCTATCAGCAAAAACCTGCAGATCGGGTTTTTAACTACTAGTTATTTATTAACGCCTTGAAGGCTTTTATGTAACTCTGATTTGGATTCCTGGACAAGTTGGCATTGTGGGTAACGATATTGCAGATTCCTCGGCAAAACAAGGAGCGTCCAACCCTATTGTTACACTCGTAAACCATATTCCTATCTGACATTTTGTCCATCCTCAAAGATAGATTCGGCAATGTTTGGACAGAGCATTGGCACATTGCTAGTCAATCTAAGGGAGCCTGCTATGCCTCGATACAAAGGACTATCCCATCAAAACCGTGCTTTCAACAATTCCAAAATAGAAATTTCTTCACTTATTTCGATGAGAATCGGAAATTGTTTCGTTCCTTTTCACATTTTTGAAATTCATGTCTTTGATTCCCCAGATTGTACATTCTGTGGTCTAGAAGTGGGAACTTTAGATCACATATTTTTTTGTTGTCCCTCTCTAAACCAAAATCCTCTCATTATTTATGCATTACACTGCTTACTCGTTAATACGGAATATCTTTTATTCAAACAGTTAGATTTAACTTTATTATTACGAAAATTGAGTATTTGTGTCGGGGGAGACAAAAAAACATGCAAAAAATATGCATTTAACATTGTAATTTGTTTAAATTAATTCACTTACGCGGTAACGCCATTTTTATATGAATCGTTTTTATTTAACATTTCAAAGACAATCAATCAATGCTACCAATCAAAGAAAAAATATTATTGTCAGGTAAAACAAAGTGAATGCATTATTGGCAAGTTTGTACCTTTATTTAAAACAGTAGAACATGGAAAGAAATGTATTAGAATAATTACACAAACCCTGCTTTGCCAAACAAACCATTCAAAACCTGGGATGTTTTTTAAAATTATGATGATATGCGAGTTTATTTTAGAGAATTTATTTTATAAGATTGGTACTTCCGACAAATGTCATATTTGATTGTCTATTAGTTAAAAAAGGAATATTCCGTAATATCCGTGCATCAACGTGCGTGAGGTGGACTAACTGCATATTTACCAAAATTAAATTACTTAAGGGCCCGCAACCCGAATTTCTACCGATTTCTTAAATATCTCCCCTAAACACGGTAAGTATTAAAGTTCTTAAAAAAATATATGTTATTCTTGAAGATAATATCTAGACATTGCCTGCACCGAAACGCAAATTATATAAAATTCCCTCCATAGAAAAAAATCGCAAAGTTTGCTTCAAAAATTATTATAAACACGTTTGTTTCAGTTATTTTACAAGTTATATGTATGAAAAAATTCACAGTGTTTCTTTAAATGCTGTTTAACCCTTAGAAGACGGGTAGTATTTTGAAAATATCTGAAAACCAAACATAATATTTAAAATTATATTTGAAATAATTGACAAGTTTCTTCAATATCAACTTTTTTGTTTTCGAAATTTGATGGACAGGAACAAAATGCATTAAAAACCTCTAAAACCTAGCTCTACACCCACATATTGCAGTTCATTTGTAGATGTAGTCATGATTTTAATGCACTGCTATTGTAGTGTGTCGTATCCTAGGGGTTAAAACAATGCCCGCGAGATGTTTGATCTATTTTAAAAGAGTTGTGTTTTATTAAACATTTTCGCAATTTTCGCATCGATTTTGTCACTGTAAATGTTAGTGCTCTCCTCTAACATTCGTATCTCTCCATCTTCTTCTTTTCGAGCCCGGTTGCAGAGTCTTATAATATATAAATTCATATTTTTTTCATAATTTCAAATGATGGCCAAGAACACCCTTGTTGTGTAAGTTGAGTTGTTGTATATTTGTTATATTAATATGCCCGAATGGGTATTTTGCAGAACATAGCTAAATTAGTATAGGTACCTTCCTAACGATAAAAGGTACACATGAAAAAAAATATAGATCTGTTACAAACATTGTAAAAGACTGAATAGTTTGAACACTTGTGGTGATAAACATCGATTGAACTATACTTATAATCAAGTCTGTGCAGCCTTCGAATAGGCAGAATTAACTTAAAAAATAAATTAAAACTTGCACGGTTGATGACTGATTGATTCTAAAAATAATCATGAATGAAATTGTGTTAGATACGATAAAGATTGATTTGTTTTCTAAGTACGGTGACCTAATATCGAGTCCAAGAAAACTCATAACAAGTTTACCTACAAGTACCCGCTAATTACAAAAACCACTTTTTGCGCAAATTTGCAAAGATTTCGCAACTCTAATTTCACGCAAATTTTCTTTGAAACCAACGTCGCTCATTGCGTCTCTATAATGTCACAGAACGCAGAAAGTTCAATATACGATTTGAATTAGCGCGCACAAATCATAATAATACGTATCAAAAGTACAACATAAATAGAAAGATCGATATGAGAAAGAAACACTTCGCTGCAATGTCCGATACGAGTTTATATCGAGCTCAATGTCATATCCGACTACCAAATGGCGTAGATAACTGTGAATATAAAACGCTAACCATACTAATTCTTAATATAGTATCACGGAACGTAAATACTTTCTTGATTACAAAGGCAAGAAACAATTCTGAGGTCACCACACAAGAATTGAACTCTACAAATGTCACAAATGAACTTTTCACCATTATAACAATTGTTTTGTACCCTTTTTTACTAAAACTGTCACTTTAAACAATTTCTCGTTGTTGTTTTCCACAATTGTGCACGATTTTATTCGGTTTTTAGGATAAATAACCTTGTGTTAGCGATTTTTAGATGTTTTTTGACATATCAAATCAGCCCACAACTTGTTCCAAGACAAATGAAATGATTGGAAATGATTCATTCGCCATAGAAATTTGGTTATATAGTAGAGATGGTCGACATTCCTGTACCGGTGACTTTGCTCCTTTGCTGTCGCTGAATCGTTCGGAATTAATTTTACATTATATTATGGAACGGATTCCTTACGGAATATGAATAGTGCCAAACTTTTTGGAAAATATTTCCCTAACCACCGTATTTTTAATAGGCCCAGATAACTTAAATTACACTTTGTTTTACTACAAGAAAAAAGTAATTAAATACATTTGTACAGATGGTAAAAAAAACACACAAATTCTACTTTTATTCAATCATATCAATTTTTTTGGTAAAATGATCCCTTTGCCGCCATTTTGGATTTTTTGTGTGGATTGTCATCTTGACATTCAATTTGCGTAATAACCTCTTTTGTTTGTAGGTAAAGAGTTATTTATTGTAGTAATTGTTGAAACGAAGTGTAATTTTCATAATCTTTCTTAGAGTGTGGCGGTTAGGAGAAAATTTACCAAGTAGGTTTTTATTTTGACGTTAATAGCATTTTCTTGCAGTAATTGTAGAAATGAAGTCTAATTTCCGTGTGGCGGTTAGGGGAATATTTTTATTCTTTGAATGTAAATAAGTTTGTACATAAATAGTTATTGTTACTTGTAGTAATTGTTGAAACGAAGTATAATTTCCAAAATGTCTGTCTAAAAGTGCATCGGTTAAAATAATATTTACCAAATAGGTTTTTGTTTGTACGTAAACAGTTGTTTCTTGTAGCAATTGTTGAAACGTAGTGTAATTTCCAAAATAGGTACCTATACACAGTAGGTACTTATACACAATAATACTAAAAAAAATCGAGTGCAGTTCACATGAGGTAGAAGCAAAACTGTATAAAAACAACCTCAACCAATAGGAGCCTTGAAAAGTAAGATCATAATCAAAGCGTCCAGAGAGTGCAGTTTGACGCTTCGTAGGTACTGTAAAGCGCCATTTCCGTCTCATTTGAGTTTCAAATCAAAAAGTTGCTAAAGAAGTTTCACTTCAATAATAATAATAAAGGAATACAACACTCGAAATATAAGAAAAAACTTAGACAAATGTCACATGTTCCAAAGGTTCCAAAAGTAACTGGAACTGCATCGACAGCCCATTTCAGATTTCGACCAGCTCTAATAGACAAGAACAGAGGCATAAGCAGCACCCCCACACGTACACTTCGGAGCGCGCCATGTCAGGCCGTCGCGCAGAAAAGTCTCACAGTGAACTGCGCTGTAAACCGTTATCTCACTTTCGGTCTTTACTTTTCTGCGCGGCGGCCAGAAGTAGCGCGCTCTGAAGTGTACATGTGGGGGTGCTTAGGGTTCATTACATATATACTTCCTCCCGTGCTCCGCCTGCCTGCCGAACTGTTACGCCAAAGTCACCGAAATGACAGTCGCGAAATCTCAATTTAGACAATTGCTTACATTTAGTTGTAAATATATCTCTTGGCACCAAATTATTTGACAATGCTTGACATTCATTAATATTTCTCATAGCTTTGTATATTTTCATATCGTCCGCAAACATCAAAACATTGAATTCGTTGAATATAGTAAATACCTATGCGCCTAAAACGAATTTCAGTTTTTGCTTTGCAGTTGTGCAGTTTGCGGAACTTCTGATCAGCAGGCGTCAAATATGCGCCTTCAAAATAGAATTTCCGCAATCTATTTAGCTTCGATGTTGTGTAGTTTACGGAAACTCTTCTTGGCAGGCGCCAGATATTAATTTATTTATTTGTTTTATTATACGCCCAGAGGGCTTTTACATTTTTTTTATTTTTTTTTTATTAGTAATAGAAGGTACATAAATTACAAATAATTTTTATACAGTAATTAATTACATAGTAGAATATTTGATGTACCCCCATAATTAAGCAAGGCTTGTGTGTATGGAGGGGTGTTATTGTATTGCTTTTTTTATATCATTCAGTTTAAGAATGATATAAAAATTACATAATTACATTCATTATAATGATATAATAATTACAAATTATACTGCCTTTATTTATTTATGAAAATATGAAAATAAATAAAGGCAGTACATCTTTAACATGAGAAGGAAATAATATAAATAAAATTACAATAGAAATAAAAAAGTACATTAGTTAAATAGAAATATAAGCAACAAAAACTTAAATTACAGTAAGATATAATAACGTTAAGTTACGATAAAAAAATACATACATGATATAAAAATACAAATAACAAAAATTTTAAAGTAAGGTGATCAGAGGTTTACAAATTGCAACATTAACCATGTCTAATAAAACGTAAGTATTAGTTTTTCAAAGTGGCAAACCGCTACATCGATGGTACCTCCAGTACCTCTGCAAGTTGCAGGGGTTCAGAATTCCAATTTGGATTTTAATATTATAGTGAAAATTTTTTTTTTTTTTTTTAAATATAACTAAATAATACTACAGGTTATGATGGTTTATAATACATATTACAATGATTTTACTAAGACATTACATTTAATTACATTAATAGGATAGGTAGAGATAGTTTAGCAAATTTGTCGATGAACGAGTAGTTTATTAAATTTACCAAAGAATTCCTTAGTGAGTACTTGTATCACAGATAAATGATTTCATTATTTCATTTTTAAATTGTGTCAGTGACATATTCCATACATCTATGTGCGAATACATATTGCCCAAGTGTTGGATTCTGTGTAGTGGTATATTGAATTGTGCCCTGGTCGTAGTATTATCACAGTAAAATGGTAGTACTGACCTTGTGATATGCGCCTCCAAATAGAATTTCCGCAATCTGTTTAGCTTCGATGTTGTGTAGTTTACGGAAACTCTTCTTGGCAGGCGCCAGACATATGTGCCTTCAAAATAGAATTCCGCAACCTATTTAGCTTTGGTGTTGTGTAGTTTACGGAAACTCTTCTTGACAGGTGCCAGATATATGCGCCTTCAAAATAGAATTTCCGCAATCTATTTAGCTTTGGTGTTGTGTAGTTTACGGAATCTCTTATTGGAAGGCGCCAGATTCATACGCCTTCAAAATAGAGTTTCCGCAATCTTTGTAGCATTGGTGTTGTGTAGTTTATGGAAACTCTTCTTGGCAGGCGCCAGACATACGTGCCTTCAAAATAGAATTTCCGCAATCTATTTAGCTTTGGTGTTGTGTAGTTTACGGAAACTCTTCTTGACAGGTGCCAGATATATGCGCCTTCAAAATAGAATTTCCGCAATCTATTTAGCTTTGGTGTTGTGTAGTTTACGGAATCTCTTATTGGAAGGCGCCAGATACATACGCCTTCAAAATAGAGTTTCCGCAATCTTTGTAGCATTGGTGTTGTGTAGTTTATGGAAACTCTTCTTGGCAGGCGCCAGACATATGTGCCTTCAAAATAGAATTTCCGCAATCTATTTAGCTTTGGTGTTGTATAGTTTACGGAAACTCTTCTTGACAGGTGCCAGATATATGCGCCTTCAAAATAGAATTTCCGCAATCTATTTAGCTTTGGTGTTGTATAGTTTACGGAAACTCTTCTTGACAGGTGCCAGATATATGCGCCTTCAAAATAGAATTTCCGCAATCTATTTAGCTTTGGTGTTGTGTAGTTTACGGAATCTTTTATTGGAAGGCGCCAGATACATGCGCCTTCAAAATAGAGTTTCCGCAATCTTTGTAGCATTGGTGTTGTGTAGTTTATGGAAATTCTTTTTGGCAGGCGCCTGATATATGCGCCTTCGAAATAGAATTCCGCAATCTATTTTGCTTTGATGTAGTGTAGTTTACGGAAACTCTTTTTGGCAGGCGCCAGATATATGCGCCTTCAAAATAGAATTCCGCAATCTATTTAGCTTTGGTGTTGTGTAGTTTACGGAAACTCTTCTTGGCAGGCGCCAGATACACGAGCCTTCAAAACAGAATTCCGCAATCTATTTTGCTTTGGTGTTGTGTAGTTTACGGAAACTCTTCTTGGCAGGCGCCAGATACGTGCGCCTTCAAAATAGAATTCCGCAATCTATTTAGCTTTGGTGTTGTGTAGTTTACGGAAACTCTTCTTGGCAGGCGCCAGATATATGCGCCTTCAAAATAGAATTTCCGCAATCTATTTAGCTTTGGTGTTGTATGGTTTACGGAATCTCTTATTGGAAGGCGCCAGATACATGCGCCTTCAAAATAGAGTTTCCGCAATCTTTTATTTTTATTTTATTTTTATTTATTTGGGATACCAACAGTTTACATTAATAACAAAGTATATAATAATTGAGTACAATAATTGAACCATTTACAGGTTTCCACATGAGTATTGTCTACAAGTGTTTAGTGAATTCAGAGATATTTACTAATAAAAAATTACATTTCAAGAGACGAGTTATTTAGGTAAGAATAGGAAAGGGGTAGGATGGGGGGGGGGGGGTTGATTAAGTTGAGGTATAGTAATAAAAATATGCGTGACAAAAAATTAAAAGAGAAAAAAAGGCAGTTTATAGAGTGGTGGTTGTATTAGAGAGTATCTATAAGTATTGTTATTGTAGAGTATCGAGAGAGTGTCCGTGTAATTTTAAGGAGTGTGGTGGAGAGTTAAAATGTCAAATTGTGTATAGTGTGTGTTGAAAGTGTTGGATGCACGATAGATGAAAGAGTTCTGCTTAGAATTAGTGTTGCACCGAGGGAGGCTAAGAATCATATCTGATCTTGTTCGTCTGTTAGGAACTCGTATTTGTATTCGTTCTAGGAGTTCTGGACAATCTACGATGGATCTGGCTATTTTTTGAAGAAAAAGTACATCGGCCGAGCTTCTTCGAACTTCTAATGATTGTATATTGAAGTACGCGGCTGAATCTTGGTGACTTAGGTGTGGGCGGTAGCTGCGGAAATCTAAGTATCGTAGAAAATGATTTTGAACACGTTCTAGATTTTCCACATTTGATTTTTATTGCGGATTCCAAACTTGTGATGCGTATTCTAGTAAGCTACGGACATAAGCAAAATATAGGGTTTTCATTGTTCTAAAGTTATTGAATTTTTTACATGTCCTAAGAATGAATCCTAACATTTTCAAATCTTTGACTTCTGTTGATTAATATTGAGCTGTTCAGATTATATTCATAGGTAATGATATTTTTATTTCGTGTGAAGTTCACGACGAAACACTTCTTAACATTGATTTTAAGAGTATGCTGTGTACAGTAAACATTAAGACGGTTTAGGTCCTCCTGCATTTTTTGACAGTCAGCAGTACATCTGATAGGATAAAAAACCTTCATATAATCTGAGTAAAGTAATGTTTTGGAGTGTTTGAAACATTGGCCTATATCATTAATGTAAATATTAAAAAGTAACGGTCCCAATAGAGATCCTTGAGGCACACCTGATGGGACGGTTACCCAGTCCGATTTAAAGCCACCCACAACTACGACTTGACTACGGTTTGATACATAGGATGAGAGCCATCTAAGAAGGTCGCCGTGGACGCCGATTTGCATAAGCTTGCGTAATAATATGTCATGATTCACTAGGTCAAAAGCTTTGCTATAATCCGTATATATTGCGTTTACTTGTACACGTTGATCCATATTATCTTGCAAAAATTCCGTGAATGCTATTAGATTAGTTGTTGTTGATTTTCCACTCATAAACCCATGTTGGTTAACATTGAGTGAGGATTTCAAAGCGGGAAACATCTGATCGTATATTATTTTTTCAACACCTTGCTGAAGACACACAATTTTGAAATTGGACGATAGTTTTTCTTTGTAGCATTGGTGTTGTGTAGTTTATGGAAATTCTTTTTGGCAGGCGCCAGATATATGCGCCTTCGAAATAGAATCCGCAATCTATTTTGCTTTGATGTAGTGTAGTTTACGGAAACTCTTCTTGGCAGGCGCCAGATACATGAGCCTTCAAAATAGAATTCCACAATCTATTTTGCTTTGGTGTTGTATAGCTTACGGAAACTCTTCTTGGCAGGCGCCAGATATATGCGCCTTCAAAATAGAATTCCGCAATCTATTTTGCTTTGGTGTTGTGTAGTTTACGGAAACTCTTCTTGGCAGGCGCCAGATATATGCGCCTTCAAAATAGAATTCCGCAATCCATTTAGCTTTGATGTTGTGTAGTTTACGGAAAATCTTTTTGGCAGGCGCCAGATATATGCGATAGAGTTTCTTTTTTTTTTTTTTTTATTTGATTCACCTGATTTATACATGTTTGTTAAATTTTTTGACTAATGTGGGCCTCACTGGGTGCTTTACCCGTGCTGAGGACCTCATTTTACAGTTTGATATGATTTATATTTTCTTATCATTCTTATCATGAACAAGACTCTAGTACGTATACTGTTGAATTTGGCAGCAACCTCTGGTCTGGAGCTCCAAAATACCTGAAAAATACCCTCGACTCTGTGCAGAAACGGGCGATCCGTTTGATAGATTCTCCCATCTTAACAGACGGATTGCAATCTTTAGAGCACAGGCGTCGGGTGGGAATGCTATCCTTGTTTTACCGGTATGGAATGGAAGATGCTCCGAGGAATTAGTGTCATTGATCCCTTCGGCACCGGTGCATAGTCGGGAAACACGCCAAACGCGTGTCCAACATTTTTTCACGGTTGACATTTGACACATGAGAACAGGTCGCTTCTTCGACTCGTTCTTGTGTTCAACAGCTTGGCTGTGGAATGATTTGCCGGCCTCTGTGTTTCCTCCTTCCTACAACATGGGCCTCTGACAAATGTTCATTCATTCCTCTCCTCAAAAAAACCCTCCACACAGCATCCCAGATGACATAGGCCCTGAGGGTAATTATTATCCTTAAGGCCTCCTGTGTGGAGTTAATGTAAAAAAATGTCTTTATATTGTCTATCTTACATGCTTGCAAGATTTTTTGCTGATTTTCCACCTGTTTTTTTTACATGAATACCTAACAAGAGTCTCAATTACGCCCCTCTGGAGCCAGTGAGACTATGGCATCCCAAATTGGGGTATGTTGTGAGACTGAAGGTAGCGGGGAGGGGAAGGAGATAAAGAGGAGGGTGGGGAAATACCTGGCTATTCAGATCTGGTCACCAAACACCGCTTAAGCCATTTCAAGCAACGTTTCAATTCTGAATGGTGGTCTTACACCAGGGAGACACTGAGAGTATCTTACACTCAAATACACTATACGTTATTTTAAATGAATTAATTGTGAAATAACACAAATTAATAAAATAAAATTTATTTGCCCACACCGGAATTCGATCCCGCGACCCTCGGATTGCGAGTCAAGAGCCTTGCCACTAGACCACGCCGGCCCCTGGAACCATTTATTGGATAATCAACACCTCTGGTCACCCCAAGTGGTTCGCTACATTTGTTGACTTAACAGGGGTGCGCGGGTTCATGGGGTGAGGTTTGTCCGGGTCTTGGCCGCGAGTCTGAGAGAATGTATGAGGGAGTCCCTTTAACTTCCTCAGCCGTACTTTCTCTGAACATCACCTTACACCGCAGTGGGAGGGATGGATTCATAAATCCGTCACACTTGGACACACCAACCCCAGATTCCTACCCAGCCCTCATACCATTTTCCTTCTAAGACTTCGCTCCACACAGAACACGCCCAGAACTTCCTCTCCTAAAAAGACCCTCTTCTCAGCATTTCCAAAGATGACAAAGGCCCTGAGGGGGATTATTTTTCTCAGGGCCTCCTGTGTGGAGCTAACGTAAAAATAAAAATCAGTGTGCAATTGAATGAAACCTTCATACAACCAAAGTAGACAAGAGTGGGGAGGAAAGAGGAGACCGATTATACTATCTCATTCTCTCACAGGTTAAATCCTATAGATGCATGTGTTTGTCTCCTTTTAGTGTCGCTTTTTCGTCTCATCAAGTTTCAAATCACAACGGTGCTAAAGAAGTTTTCACTTCAAAAAAATAAGATTTATTTTTTTGGAAACCGGTTATTACAGAAATCGGAAATCACTTTGTGTAACGGTAAATGTAAAAAAGGTACTAGGTTAGGTACAATAAACAATAGCAGCATGTTAAAATTATTTATTAAAGATAAAAATAATATTTACATTAGGTACAAATTATATTCATTTCAAACATGTACAAAAGAGAAAAGCAGTGGGGACTTACATATTTTTCATAGTATCGGTACAATCTCAAATATTGCAAGTATAATTAATTTACTATTAAATATAAATATGATTGGAATGTTGTATTATTTTTGGTTATTAATTTTATTGGTTATTGAAAATAATATGCTGAGAAATAAAAAATATTTTATGAAATTATTAATTAACTTTTGTGTATTATACTGAGTAAAGGATATTTAGATTAATTATGCAATTAATTTACATTTATGGCACACTTCAGCTGTTAAAAGATGCCATTTGTATTTTAAAAACTATTTATTTATATATTATTAAAGATTAATATGTTTTATGCTACAAATTAATTTTAAATCATGAAGATTAATACATTTTAATGATATAAATTAAACACAAAATAACAAAAAGGTAATTACAATATTTAAAAATGCAAAAAAAAGTGTTATTATTTTATACAGAAATGAATGCGAACTCAAAAAATAAATATTTATGTACAAATGAAGGCAAGTTTGGTTATTATAAAATTAAACAACAAAGTATTAAAAACTGTTTCATATATTTATTTTATTATAGTAGGACTTATTAAATTTTACACTGAATGTTTCTGGCATATATAGTATAAGAGGCATAAAATGCATTCCGTTTTCTTTAAAAACAAACTCATAAATAGATTTCCGTAGCACTGGAGATATGGAATATTTCTGCACCATATGGATGCGCCTAGCAGTGAATAGGTTAAAAAATAATTTTTCCTGATATGAAATATAATTTATAGCGAAACCCACCCAAATAACCCACGCTTAATGATGTATAAAGCTCCGATTTAATCAGTTAATCCATCTAGATTAGTCGCCATGTTTACATCTACCTCATCTGACCTGCTTTCTAAATCAAACACAATCCTCTATGTATTGTAAATTCATAAATCAATAACCTTATTATACTACTAGGCGACATCAACATTATTTTATTACTTAGAATGATTAAAATACTGGAGATCATCATTGAAAAGATGGTTTATTTCCGCACCGTATAATGCATGCGGTTAGCAGCAAAAGGTTCCCGATCGACATGCAACACTAGGTTTAGAAGTTTTCTTTCAGGCGGATACTTTTACAGATGTGCCCAACCCTGGAATAAATATGGATTATTTTTGCACCATATTTAATGCGGCTAGTATCAAATTGGTCAATTCAGGTTCCTGATGAATATTGGATATCAGGCGAAAGTTTCATTCTATTTCTCTCTTGCACTGGAGACATTGATTATTTCCGCACCATATGATGCGATTAATAATGCACAGATTAAAAATCTTGATTTTTAAATTTAATAATATTAGCTGTTAGGAAAATGACTTGAATGAAATAGTTGCAATAACAATAGTTAAGAATCTCATTTTGTGACATGGAAACAATATCGATCATTCAGTTGATCAGTCAGACATCTCCAAATCAAATTTGAATTGAGTACGCAGTTATATGTAAAAGTGCACCCTGCATCTGGTACAATAATTACTCATTAACACAAATCAATTATAGTAGACAAAACCTTATAGTGAATTAAAAAAATGTTGATGTTGTCTGCGTCATTAGTGGGATATTTCAAAACGTCTTATTAATGTACCAGACCATTACGCTTCCTGCTGTTATTTTAGAGCATATTTAATACGTAAAACACAGATACGTGTAAACAATCTTTGATTTATGATAAGCATTCGAATATTGCTTTACTTATTATCTCAAAACCAGGCCCATTGTGCTATCTCCCATTTTACCTCATTCCTTTGACAGAAACCCAGTCCCTTTTATAAAGTTCACCAGGATTATTGTCATTGGAAATGAAGCTACATCTTCTGGTTCGACAATGTGTCTTCCCAGGTCTCATTTCCCCTCTTCACTCCTCCTTGGTTCCCTGAAGGCCCCACGAGGGAAGAGGGCTTCATCTTTCCTCTCCACTCCTCAGTTCCCCGAAGGCTCCACGATGGAGAGTCCACCTCCCCTTGGTTCCCTAAAGGCCCCACAAGGGAAGATTCCACTCCACCTTGCTTCCCGGGAACCCCAGGAGGGAAGAGAACTTGATATCTCTTCTTCACTCCTCCGTGGTTCCCTAAAGGCCCCACAGGGGAAGAGTTTTGAGAGATTTTTAGATCTCATTTCTCCTCTTCACTCTTACATGGTTCCCTGAAGGCCCCACATTGGAAGAGGACATCATCTCTCCACTTCATTCCTCCTTGGTTCCCTGAAGGCCCCACAAGGGAAGAGTTCATGGAGGTGGCCTCAGCTCTCCTCTCCACGGCTTCTCTTCTTGGTTCCTCCTACAGGCCCCAGGAAGAAAGTCCACAGAAGTGGTCTCAGCACTCCTAGGTTCCCAAAAGTTTTCGAATGGTCCAATTTTTTTGTCCCACAAGTTACCAGGGAAATAAAGGGTCCACTCCAGCAGATCCCCGAATGCTGGAGTAAGGTCTAAATACTCCGAGATGCGACCTTGTTTCTCGGAGGCACCGTTCGTGACACTGTTCCCCAGGACATTCAGCCTGAGCACGGTAGCTCACACCTTGGCTTGGGATGACTATTGCAGGTTTGTGTTTCCACTCCCTGAGCGATGGGTTCGCCACACTCCCTACGCTAATCTCAAAACTCATTATTTGGAGATGTCTGACTAATCAACTGAATAATAAATATTTACAAAATTACAAGTTTCATTTCTTCCTTTCTTGAAGAATGCATAATTGCATACATAATGCGCTTGGCTGCAAATGTGTTATGGATTTCAAATATTTAAAAATTATTCACAAAAATAATGCAAAAATTAAAGGATAATTTGTGCACCATATAATGCAGTTGGCAGCCAAAGGGTTAATGAAATTCAAAGATGAAATTATGGAAAAAAATTGTTTTAGATTAGGAATTAAATAGAAAACCTCATTAATTAACAAATCTAACTTTTTGAAGCCTTATTAGAATCATTGATATCAGATATTAATAATATTGTATTGAGAAACAGCATTTTTGGAAGTTTGTAATACTAATTTAATGGAACTATCAATGGGTACTTTAATATTGAATTTAATTAAAATTAATTTGCAATAAAAAATTTCAGCACCTGTTATTATAAATTTAATCATGTAATTATTAACACCTTTAATTATGATATCAAAAGGAGAGATTTTGAATCGTTTTCATGTATACACAAGTTACTAACTTTAATATCTTTTTATCAATACTAACTAAGGAACAATTTTAAATACAGAAATTCTGTCTGTAACAGATTATCATTGGCCTGTTTGGGGCCTAGGAGTCAAAAGATCTCTTGCAAATAGGTGACATCAGTTTTATTTTAAATCGGTATAAAAAAAATTTCTAGAATATCAAAAAAATTATTCAAAAATCTCTCCCGAGATTTACAAGCTTTAAGAATCTATTTACGCAGATCAATGTTATAAAAATTTTGTTTGTCACAAACGCATTTTTAAGCATAATTCTTTGCTATTTTACATCGGATTTGAAAGGATTAAAACCACCCATATTAAACACGGCATTACCCCCAGATTATTGACACCCTTTATCTAGTCACAGTCTACGCGTCTTTAAGCACATTCTTCAGAATAGCGCCTTCGCTATTTCGCGTCTGATTTACAACGAGATCCGGGTTCGCTATAGGCGTGAAAAAACTAAAACCACCCATATTAAATACGGCATTACCCCCTGTGTTATTTAAACCCGTATCACTATTGGTAGAACTGACTGTAACAGGACTGTTTGAATTGGCGTTTGTGATGATTGGATTGTCGATTGCCAGAGGTACGACTATTGGTACAACCGGTTTTGCCGATTGTATTGCTGATTGTTGAGGATTCGCTGATTGTGACTGGAAGGGGGAACTTGATGATCGTATCGTTTGAGAAGCGATGCTAGAGGGGCTGTCAGATTTTGTTGAGAGATTCGGAGAGTTGGGACCTGTAAAAAAGAGAAAAAATGACATTAATTGAATAATCAAAATAACTCATTTTGGTTGTGTGTCTGTCGTGCGGAACTCCAGATCAGTGAACACAAATTGGCTATGCATTTAATCCAAATCATCAAGAACATAGAAATGAATGCTCTCCACGATAGCTGAGTTTTCAAACCATCCATGAATCAGTCTGAAGAAATGTGTAGCAATGTGTACATCTTTTCTGACCCATAGTTGGTTCATTCCGAGCATACCCAAAGGAAAGTCAATAGAATAGAGCCACAGATAATAACCATACTCTCTCAGATAGAGAAATCTCCGAAGTTTGAGCGGTTCATGTTAAATGCCGATTTTCAATGCGTTTCAGCTTGTGATCAGTTATAAATCTTATTTGCAAGTCACTAGTTATAATCACTGGAGTGATTCTAGAATCCGTAACTTCGTAAACTATTTTAGAACGATGTTAAAAATAAATTTGAAAAATATTTTTTCACACAGAATTTTCGATCAACTGTTTACGGTTAAAATTAAGTCCTTTTTCCATAGATATGCACCTTTCATTATATCGAGTATACCACAGACAGCATACAGAAATCGAAAATATTCTATGTTGACTCGAAAAAGTACCCCTCACGATAGTTTCAAAGTAACAAACACGTAGGATTCGCGCGGTTATAAAATTTACGATTTTTAAATATTTTTTTATAAATCCTACAAATATGAGATAAACGATAAAATACAGGTTAATTCATTGGCTATATAGCATTATATTATGTTTTTATGTCTCCATGTTAAAAATCAAAGGTTTTTTTTTTAATGTTTGTGAAGAATTTTAAAAATGATCTTTTGGAAATCTCGAGCAATCGAGGCAAATTTATTTATTACGCGTGGTCGCTCCAGTGGATAAGTCTTAGTGATAAGTTGTAGGTTAGATAAATTAAGTTGTAAAGTATCTTTGATGTGATATTATTAAGAAAATAGCGCAGCAGCAATTGTCCAATTATCATTATTGATTCAATAACATCAGTAATTCATTGAAGCACAAAACTATATATTTGATAATCAGGCTTTAATCCGTTTGACAGCTTGCGTGCATAAAATATTTATAAAAAATATTTTGAGAAAAAAATGTTTGTCTCCGATTTTGACCCTTCTATGAACAGAATTTGTATGAAGGACAAGGTCAGAATCACTTGCGCCAACATTTCCCCATAAGACGGGTAAAAATTTCATTCACCTTGCAACCCCAGAATATTTTTAAACGATTTTATCTGTGGCATGAAAATGTCAAATTTGCTGTGAATTTTATCTGACAATGTTCGTTAAAACATCGTAAAACCTATTAATTTACATAATTACCCCAAGTAATTTGGTTTTGGTACATAGTTTATTGTTCTAGGAATGTGTTTCGGTCAATAAAATATACGATAGCTCAAAATTAATCCACAAAACATTCAATTCAAAATGGTGGTTTTTTAGGAAATTTCCGTATTTTTCCTGGATTTTGATGGCCTTTCACAGGTTAAAGCACAATATTATTTGCTAATCACCTTGAGCTTGTCCCAGATGCAGCAGATTAGGCAGCCCGACCTTCAGCTGCGGCCGAGATTCCTTCTCCAGGAACTTGATGAACTCCTGGGCGAGAGAATCAGCTCCGCCGTGTCCAGCCGTGCCCGGGACGGAAGCCCGCCCAAGTCCGGCACGCTCGCATTCCGTTTGGTCAAAGTCAAGCACGGTGCTTAGAAGTCGGAGAACCTAGAAAATGAACCATATCAGAATAGGTATTTGTAATGTTTGGTATTATTTAGATTCAAACACTATTAGTTCTACGGGGGGTACTTCTCAAAAACAAACTGGTTCATTATGAGTTTACATATCGAACAGTATTAATAAGGTAACGTCTGCATGGTTGAATTTCAGAACCCAGCTTCGAGTGCCATACGCGCCACGCCACAAATAATATCTGTGTATGTGGAATTTCAAACAAAGCTACTGTTGTAATTCGGTTTCTAATTCAAGAATTCGTCACAAGATGTTGCTACTTCCGTCAGCAGGTCAGATGGGGATCTACAGGTATAACTGCTAAGAATTTGTGAATATGTGGTATCTCTCCGGATATGGAAAGATTGACAGTAATACATGTTGTATTAAGTGGCTATATATTACATATGACGTCATTGCTCTGTCTCGGTTACTTTATCCCGGTAGCTAGCTACACTGGATGACAGTGGATCCGAGGGCTATTTTTCGAACCAGTTCCTATTGGCTTTTTCGTTATTTGTTTTTGGGGTGTTATGCCTTGTTGCGCAACCTCCTTTATTCGTTCCTATTGGATTTATAAAATGGTCACCAGTTTTTGGAACCAGTTCCCATTGGGTTTATAAAATGGTCACCATTGTAGTAATCACACGGCTATATATTACATATGACGTCATGGCCTGTCCCGGTGACTTTGTCCCGGTGACTTTGTCTCGGTGACTAGCTATCAATGGATGACAGTGGATCCGAGGAACGGGCTATTTTTGGAACCAGTTCCTAATGGATTTATACGTTTACAATAATTATGCTACAAGTCACATGACCTGTCTACAATAGCGGCTAATTGAATCTAAGTGGTAGGCTGGTCAGAACCACTCTTGACGGCAACCACCTACTCGGGCACCCCTGTCGGCAATCGATAGAAGCACTTTCCCTGCTGGCATCTGTCGGCACCACTTAGAAGTTCTTTCAATACATTACAGTATTTTTAGGTTTGATATCAAAATTAACAATCTTTGATCATGGAATCTAGGGAATGAAGCACGTCAGGCAGACTGCGATTGGCTGGGCATGTGGAAAGAATGTCAGATGACAGGAGAGTGTCTGGGTTTCCCAGTGGAACCCAACCAGAGATAGATGGGGGAAGACTGAATAGACTGCATGGAAGAGGATTGGAGCAGGACGAGAAGGACTGAAGATTGAAAGTCATCGGCGAGGGACCGCAACCAGTGGAGAACATTTATGGAGAAGGCCAAATCCTACCCTCGGATAGCGTAGATCACGGGTGCCCAACCCAAATCGTTTGGTGGGCAAAAAACCAAAAATTACTGAGCATAGATGAGGGGAGGGGGGAAGGAGTTCGGATAGCGGAAGGTGGGGAAGTAATGTAAAAACAGAAAAAAAAATATTCATAGAGTCTTAGACAAACCTGTATTCTATCTCCTTGTCTTTGATTCACGGTGTTGATGTAACCCATCAGTAAATTCTTGACCAGAGATTTATCCACTTTATCCTGCTGGTTAGAAACTGCATCCCTGTACTTCTTTTTCCATTGGTTCAACTCCTCTTCCAATTTAGCAGCTGGAGAGGGAAAAAAACTCGTCAAAAAATTGTATTTAAACTATTCAATTCCTCATCCAATTTAACAGCTAGAGAGAGAGAAGAACTCGTCAAAAAATTGTATTTAAACTATTCAATTCCTCATCCAATTTAACAGCTAGAGAGAGAGAAGAACTTCAAAAAATTGTATTTAAACTATTCAATTCCTCTTCCAATTTAGCAGCTAGAGAGGGAAAAGAACTCGTTAAAAAATTGTATTTAAACTATTCAATTCCTCTTCCAATTTAGCAGCTAGAGAGGGAAAAGAACTTGTTAAAAAATTGTATTAAAACTATTCAATTCCTCTTCCAATTTAGCAGCTAGAGAGAGAAAAGAACTCGTCAAAAATTGTATTTAAACTATTCAATTCCTCTTCCAATTTAGCAGCTAGAGAGAGAAAAGAACTCGTCAAAAATTGTAACTATTTAACTCCTCTTCCAATTTAGCAGCTAGAGAGGGAAAACTCATAAAAAAATGTATTTAAACTTTTTGTAGATTGTGGTGGTTTATATACTCTGCTTGCCCCTAGGGGGAGATGGAATTATGATTGTTTGATGAGAAAGTGGTTATAATATGACAATAATTTTAAATTAATGTTTGTTTTTTAATATAATATATTAATAATTATTTATAAATGATTAATGAATATTAAAATAATGAAAAGTTAAAGATGGCCGCATAGTTTTGTCACAAATAAAACATATTGATCGTTCAGTTGATAAGACAGACATCTCCAAATACTAAGTTTTGTGATAATGAGGAAGGCAATATTCGAATGCTCGCCATAAATCAAATGTCTGTATTTTAAATACATGCTATAAAATGACACCGGAAGGTTTTTTTTTCCCAGCAGCTCCCGTCTGGAGCTAGTGAGACTATAGCATCCCCAATTGGGGTATGTTGTGAGGTTGAAGAGAGTGGCGAGGGAAGGAGAAGGGGAAGATGAAGGTGGGGCGGGGGAAGTGCCTCTTCAAGCAACGTTTCAATTCTGAATGGTGGTCTTACACCAGGGTGATACTGAAAGTATCTTCCATGCTGGAACGTGCCACAAATATGCTATATATATTATTTTAAATGAAATTATTATTTGTGCATGCCGGGATTCGATCCCGCGACCTTCAGATTGCGAGTCAAGAGCCTTACCCCTCGACCACGGAGGCCCTGTATAACGGTACATTAGAATGAAATTTTGAAATATCCCATTAGTGACCCAGACAACATCAAATTTTTGTTTAATGTACTAAAAGTTTTTCAGCATTATAATCGATTTGGTAGTGTTTTTGAGAAATCTGAGTATTGAACCAGATAGAGGGTACACTTTTACATATAACTGCGTACTCAACTCAAATTTCGATTTTTCGGAGATGTCTGAGTAATCAACTGGATGATCGATATAATCTGAAATTTGTAAGTTGTATTTTGTTGGTTGATTATTGGAGTGTTAAGTTACATTGCATGACTCATTCTTGGACAAATGTTTCCTACAGAAGCCCTGCCCTGATGATGGACCCTGGGCTGTACGAAACGTTAACTCAAAAAAGATTGCAAAACATGATAAAACACTCTAAAATTCAACAATCAAAACAAAAAGAAATTACCCAATTAAATTAAAAAACTTAAATTATTTGAATTAAACTTAAAGTTTTTTACGTAGTTTAAAAATAAAAAATTGATCAGTACCCATTTTACAGTACTTGATTTGCAGGTTAAATACTTTACTTGGGTTTATTAAAATTAGGAACACATTCAATATTTTATAAAATGTTTTAATATCGTCACCCTAGAAGAAAAAAAATGAAATTTCATGCTTTTTGCAAATAATAATCGTATTTTTCAAAATTAACTTTTAGGGTTACGATATTAGAAAGAAACATGCTTAAAATCATATTAAAAATAACAATGCACAAATTAAAAATAACATTCCAAAATAAAACCTCTAGAAATCATTCCGGGATGCTGGGTTGCCAGATGATAGTGTCCGGCCCAAAATCAAAGTATTATACAAGTCCTGGCGACACCGAAACTGCGCACGTGCGACAAAAATACCCGCCGCACAGACATCTCGAGAAACAATGATGAAGATGATGACAAAACGCACCACAAAACAGGCATTTCAAACACTCTGGACTTTCTGCAGATCCTTTGGGAACACCGCAAGATTGTAAAAAAGAACAACAAATTGCAATTATACTCTATGATGGTAATTTACAGTAAAATGTCAATTGTTTATGTTCTATAGAGTGGCTTGTCGTATATATCAACAAATCTGTTAAAATATCATACAATTTGTTGGATTACGGCGAAATGTGTGCGAAATCACATTGTTTTCTCTTTGACGTCTACGGTGCGCAGTTTTCGGTTTGTTTAAATGACCAGTACCTGAAATAATACTCAGAATCTAGGCGGCAAATGATTTTTGTTTTTTGCGATGTCGTGCCATATGCGGGTGCAAAATCATAAACTACGACAATACACTGGAAAAAAATACAAAAATTATAAAAAATACAACAACAAAAATGCCTAGCGAGTTTAAAAAAGGATGCAATACACAAAAAGATGTTAAAATCTATATTTTTCATAGAGTTTCGTATTATCCACTTGAGCGATAGCTTGTTTAAAAAAAATGCCTTAGGCAATAGAGATTTCTGGTTTTAGATTCAGCCGCGCTCATTCAAAAAAAATCATGCCTACGAATATTAATTTGGAAATGTGGTTTAAAGCAAAGGAATACCCAAATTTGGGTAGCTATCACTGAATGGCATTAGCGGAGCTAGCCAAATTTGGGTAACATTATTAATGTTGTTGAGTGATGGTACCCAAATTTGGGTAGCTATCACTGAATGGCATTAGCAGAGCTAGCCAAATTTGGGTAACATTATTAATGTTGTTGAGTGATTGGTACCCAAATTTGGTTACCAAATTTGAGTACCGCTAATGCCATTGAGTGATAACTAGCCAAATTTGGGTAGCTATCACTCAAACTACCCAAAATTTGGGTAGCTATCACTCAAACTACCCAAAATTTGGGTAGCTATCACTCAACGGCATTAGCGATGCTACCTAAATTTGGGTAGCTATCACTCAAACTACCCAAAATTTGGGTAGCTATCACTCAACGGCATTAGCGAAGCTACCTAAATTTGGGTAGCTATCACTCAAACTACCCAAAATTTGGGTAGCTATCACTCAACGGCATTAGCGATGCTACCTAAATTTGGGTAGCTATCACTTAATGGTTTAGTGGGTAAGTTTCAAAAGAAGTTATTATATATCACTTAATTTATTAAAAATCATTTAATTTACTGTAATCATTCTGTTTTTTGAAATGTTCATTTTAGTTGATTTCCATTGCAATATTAAGATCAGAAAACTTTATAACCATGTTTTATGTATTTATTTTAGACCCAGCTGGTTTCACCCTGCTAGGGACATCTTCAGACTGAAACATAGTGAATTTTTGAGGCCTAATACTTGAAAAGGGAGTAAGTCACACAGGAATATCGAAAACCCCTTTTTTAATCCCAAATTGGGGTAGGTTGTGAGGTTAAAGGGAGTGGGGAAGGGAAGGAGATTGGAAAGAGGAAGGTTGGGAAAAACTTGGTCTATGTTATTATTTCGATTCTATAATAGTATTTAAATTGTTTTGTATCAAGGTGAAACCAGTTAAGAAAGGTATAAAGTATAAGCTAATCAAAAAGTTTATTTTTTAAATTTGAAAAATGTGTGAAGTGTATTTTTTTGTAACTGACGAACAAAACGAACACTGGACAGCAATTTTAAACATTCATAGCGGAAATAAAAACAACTGATAACAAGACGACATACACAACAATAATAAAATTAAAATAAAACTAAAAATAAATAAAACAGGGCACAGACGAAAGCTGGCGAGCGCACGGTGCAACCCCACGTGGCAAAATGAGTCAAAAACCAAACTCACAGTTACCAAATGAGATTAAACCGAATGCCGCCTTTTTGTAAAATAAAAACACTAAAAACAATAACAACAAATGGAAAAAGTCATAGCAAAGTATCACATTGCACAAAAGTATATTACATTAGCGTCAATTCTTGATATAAGTTCAATGTTAAGTTGTCAGTTTGACATAATATTCTAATTTGAATGGAGTTATTTTTTATGCAAATTCAGTGAATGATGCAGTTTGACAAAACATTTCAATTGAATTATTAGCACTATATCTTTTGATTCAAGTTTTGTGTTAATTGTAAGATTGGCAAAACAACTCGGTTAGCCTTACTTCTTGATGTAAGTTCAGTGTAAGCTGTCAGTTTGACATAATATTCCAATTAAATTAGTACTATTTCTTGATTCAAGTTCATTGTTAGTTGTGAGATTGACAAATCGACTAGCGTTAGTTACCTCTTGATATAAGTTCAGTGTAAGCTGTCAGTTTGATGTATTCCAATTAAATTAGCACTATTTCTTTATCCAAATTCAGTATATTTTTAATAATTAATAAATACAAGCATTTAACCCCTCAGACTAATTTGTTCGCTTTCGTTGGAAATAATTGTGTTTCCCTTACTATCATTGTGAGCAATATGTTCTAAGTGGTGTTAAAAAGAGAAAAGACCAAGCAAACAAAGAGAATTTATAAAATAATTCAAATTTACCCCATAATGAAAACAAAGATTTCTACCACAATTTGAAAAAAAAATTATAAAAATTTGTGAATTTTTTATTAATAATTTTTACATGAAATGACAAAAAAGTGAGGTGACAGTAACGTTTATACTACATTTGTCTAATAAAATGTGCATGCGTTTTTAATTTTTTTCAATATCAGTAATTTTATTTAGAAAATCCGTAAGGTGAGCTGTTTTTTAAAATATTTTTTTTATGTTTGCATAAAAAAAAATTATATTTCAAATATTATATGTTTATTTCTAATCCTAAAGTTTTAAAGCTTATTTCATCACCTTTCAAAAATAGTTTTTAGTTTTCGGATACATTCATAAATATACCATTTATATGGATTTTATCGAAAAGTGGAAATATTATGACCTTCTGACAAAATATGCACAAGGCCCGAGAGGTTAAAACCTATTAGAAAGGCATATTTATATCACCAAGAACAACCTATAACCAGCTAAATAAAATAATTAATGGGTAAACATTTGTAAATGTAGTATTACCTCATAAAACTACAATTCATATTAAAAAAATATCTGAACAACTATTGACTGACTTTTTTTGGATCTCTTTGTGGATTGAACTTTGACTAAAAGAGTGAAAGGCAAAAACATAAAACGTCATTGAATAATGACAGTATTTCTGAATATTATGTGTCAATTAAACGGAAGAAGCTCTCAAGGAAAAAAACATAAGAAATACCACATCCCGCAAACAAAAAAATGTTAGTTAAAGAGATTAAAAAAAGTGAATGCAAAAAACATAAATCAATAAGGAAGAACACAAGTTATATAGAAAAAAAGGTTTGCACAAACAGTGAAAGCATTACATGAAGAAAATGTGAAAAATAACTATGAATTAGATGGTTTCTAATATTTACAAATAAGTGCAACAAAAAAGCACAACAAAAAATACAAACAAAAAAGTGTGGTGTAATGTAAGAAATATTTTTAAAAAATGTTTTGAAAAATTTAAAAGAGTGTCTGTAATCTTGTATGAAAATCTACTAACATGAATCAATGAAGTGAAAATGTTTTTTTAAATAGAAATTTGGGATTATAGATTTATATTTATTTTTTGCCTAGAGAAACAGAAGGTGCTTTTTATTAGAATTTGCATTTAAAATCATTTTAGAAAAAATAATGCTTTTTTGAAAAAAAATTATAAATGTATCAAGTTTCTAAAAAAATGAATTAATTATGTAAAAACTTCATATTTTGAATGCATATTACATACATCAAATAGTAAAAAAATGATGATATTAGTTAAAACCACAAAATGAAACACAAAAGGCCCAAGAATATAAATAATATAAGTCAAAAAGATTTTGTGACTTGCACAACACAATTGTTAAATCAGTTAATTTTGAAGATTACCAAAGATATTGAAATATAAGGAGATATGCTATGATGGCCGCCCGACTGTCGGCGGACAATGTTTAATGGTACTAGTTTGAATAGGGAAATTATTTGATTTTTTGATGCAGTAGTATTAGTTACCAATATATTTTGAATATGAAAAGAATTTGTTCATTTAGTTGAGTTTTTGAAGGTGTGCAGTCAGTCCCTCCCAATGGCCGGGTGTACACGGTAAATATTTTCAAAAATATTTATTTTTATATGCGATTTTAACCCTTATGTATAAAGAAACTGTATGAAGGACAAGGTCACAATCGCTTGCGCCAATATCATTCTTGTTGGAGCCAATGTTTTCATTCATGTGGCAACACTAGACTATTTTTAAATACATTATCTGTGACTTGGCAAAAGCTGTCAAAACCGAAAAGTCAAATATTTCGCTTTTTTGTTCTTTTTCAAATGCATATAAAGGTATTTATTTATTAGCAAACACCTTTGAATTGTGTTTTTTCACGTCGGGTTTGTGTAGACATAAAAACATCGGTTCATTTTCGTATGAATACATTTTTTTGAGCAAAAGTCAGGAAGGTAATTTCCGCGTAGTTTTTTTCAAATGCCGGGCCTTTGACAGCATTGGTTAACAATATGGGCGACACCGGGAAGCACAGTCTCACCCAGTAAAAACTGCCGATAGCAAATCTCTTATATTTAAATATCTTGGGAGATTACTAATTTTCACCGCAAGTTCAGAATATTTCAAATGAAAATTTCATTTTTTTAACTTCTCATACTTATTGACGCAAGCCTTTTGTGTTTATTATGAAAAATTAATAAATAAAACAGTAGTTAATAAAATCAATCAATGAGTAAAATATTAGTTCATCCTTCGAACCCAGTGATAAATTAGACAAGTTGACTTATATACCAGATAGAACTCTGAGAAACTTTAATTAGCCCAGAATTACCAGCTGATATTTAGTCAAAATGCCAACGTTTGTGTTAAAAAACCTCAAAAATAGAAATAATAAAAATATATATATTATTGTTACTGTCGCCATTTTGTGATGCAGTGATAAATAAACCAAATAGTGTATTTATTAATAATTACAAAAAATGAAACAATAATAATGAAAATATTGTTAGATAAGTGGTGATGAATTGGGTGGAAAGTGATAAGGGGGCATTTCAGAAGAATTAAAAAAATATTATTTATTTTTAAGTCGGCACCCTTATCATTTTTCTTTGGTGCAATGAAATATGATTGAATGTTAAAAAACAAGATGAAGTATTTCTAGAATCTACGATGATAATTAAAAAAGGAACAATGTAAAAGAAAATAACAAATAAACCAAAAGCTCTACTGGAAAAGTCCGTGCATTTAAAAGTAGTTTAAAAATTTAACAAAAAATTTATGCAAAAATTAAAAATTTGCCTTTCCATTCTGCTTCCATTGTGAAAAACCCATTCAAAGAAAAAATACTGTCCACAACTAGTTTAATTTCGGATGCATGTCTGTCCTGCGCAACTCTGATTCAATGAACTCTAAAACTAGGATTTGTTTTGGATTTAGGTGTTATTTTCAAAAATTTGATCTGACAGTCTCAAGAATTCAGACAAGCGATAAAGTAACTACCTATAAAATAACATTTCAATTGTCATTTCCGAATTGGAACTGATGTGCCAAGAATTTAGATTTTCACAGGCTGCACTAGTATAAAATAGTTTGCTTTGTGAACAGATATGTCCGTTCGTACAAGCATGAACTTTAAAAAAATTTAATGAATATGATTTGTTGAAAATTATTGTCAAATTAAAAAATATTTTTTTTCATATCCAGATAAGTGATTAAGTCAACCTACATATAATGTATTTTTATGGCTTAATTTTGCAGGCAAGCTGTAACTAGTATAAAATTATGAATTATCTAAAACTTATAATATAATAAAAAATATAATTCAATTATAAAACTAATTTGCAATAATTAATAAAATTGTCATCCACCCACCAATTTCTCTGGCTTCCTGAACCTGCGCAGCTCGCGCTTCCAGTTGTCCCGATAGTCTGGCAGCAGCCCTCAGACCGCTGTTGGAGTCCCTCAGCTTCTCCTCGATGTCGAGGATCTGGCGCTGGAGACGCTGGATTTCCTCGCGGGCGGACATCAGGTCTCGTCTGGCGCGGCCGGCTACAGCTTCCCCGTCGCGTTCTTTATCTGGAAGACGAGATAAGTGAACGCTGTCCTCTTGAATGTCGGAGTAGAAAAATCGTCAAAATACTGTCGGTGAGAATTAGCGTAACTGCGTTAAAATCACCTTGATAAATTTTATTCCAAATTAATTTTTTGACCTTAGCTTCACACGGAAGGCCCTGAAGAAAAAAAATTCCCTCAGGACCTATTTCATCTTTGAGGATGCTGTGTGGAGGGTCTTTTTAGGTTCTGGGTGGAAAAAGGTATGAGTGGTGTGTAGGAATCTAGGGGTAAAAGTGTCCAGGAGTAAGAGACGCATGAATCCATCCCTCCCACTGCAGTGCAAGCCGATGGGTTGAGAGAGTCAGGCTGGTCTAGGTTAGGTCTCCCTCAACCAGTCTCTCCTGATTTGGCACACTACACAGTAGATGGGCAAAAGCATCCGCCACCAAGACTTAGACAAACCTCACCCCATGAAACCGGGAACCCCTGCTAAGTCACCAAACGTAGCGAACCACTTGGTATGACTATAGAAGGGGTGTTGTAAATATAAATGTTAAAATTAAATAAACGGTTCCCGAGGCGGAGGTACCCATGCCTGCCTCCCAAATTGAATTTGACGACTATGTGAAGAATTCAGAGAAACAATAAACCTATATTTTAATAAAATATTTTAACAGAAAATTATTTTAATTTTAATTTTCAAAATTGATACTGTTATGTCAAGAATTCAGATTATCCCATAATTTTTCCCAGGTCTGTGCCAATATAATAAAGAATTGTAATTTGTCAGAGAACCAGTTAGTTTGTTAAACAAAAAACTTACCCATTTGGAATTGCTCCAGAACACATTGTAAGTTTGTTAGGGCGGCCAGGTTTTTGCTGTTCCTATCTTCAGACTGGCTCAAATGGGATTGGATCTCGTCCCTCTGTCTTTCCACCAACTTTATCTGAGTTCTGAGGGTTTCAACTTCTTGGTTTGCTCGAATACTGAAAATAAAAATACATCGTGGCTGAAAACTTCCGAGATAGTCGTCAAAAGATACCACACGGCAGAATTGATGATCAATGTTCAATAGTCAACATTGCAGAAAGCTTTGCATGGTTCGCCTTCACATCAACTCTGATGATCGGCACTGGACTCTTTGAAATACTGGCTATTCAAGAAAGAGAAAGAAACGTATTATCACCCCAAAAAATAGGGTAATGCTGAATAGACAGAAAAAATTTAAAATGTAAGGAAAGAATATTGTAAATTTGTGCTTAAATGAGAGGAAGAAGACAAACAATACAGTGTAACAAACAATACAATCTCAGTTGCCAAGGGCCAGTGGGACTATGGCAACCACAATGAGGGAATGCTGCAAGACTGAAAAGTACATGGCTAACCTATCGAAGAAGATAGTCTTCAATAACAGATTGCAATCTTTAGAGCACAGGCGTCAGGTAAGAATGCTATCCTTGTACCAGTATTTCAATGGAAAATGTTCCGAGGAACTAGCAACATTGAGCCCTTTGGCAATGGTACACAAGTTGGGAAACAATGGCATTTGTACTCAGTTGACATTTATCATTTGATTATGGGTTGATTCTACAACTCATTCTTGAGTTCAAAAGATCGGCAGTGGAATGTGATCTTGTTTCCACCGTCTTACAACATAGGTCTCTTCGATACCTAAGTAGTTTCATTACTTCCTTTCCTCAAAACAACCCTTCACATGGCATTCCCAACAATGACAGAACCCAGTGGGGAAATATTATACTAAGTGCCTCCTGTGTGAAGTTGATGTAAAAAAAAAACAAG
This sequence comes from Limnephilus marmoratus, assembly GCA_917880885.1. Lineage (NCBI taxonomy): Eukaryota > Metazoa > Arthropoda > Insecta > Trichoptera > Limnephilidae > Limnephilus > Limnephilus marmoratus. Next base: position 23,688,593 of record OU862934.1, on the reverse strand, counting down.
ACAATGAGAGATGAAAAAAAAAGTGCTAGCAGAAGGCGAACCTCAAGTCTGAGGAATCTCCCAGAGTATTTTAGCAGCAGTGTCAGATGGGAGCAGAACATGAAGAAGAACCACTCACCTATTGGATGTATACATGGTGCTGGAGTGTTTGACCTTCTCCTCAGCAGAAGTTAGTTTGGCCTGTGCCTCTTGCCACTTTTGTTCCGCTGCCACCAATTCTTTGGTGTGTTCTTCCTCCATGTCTAACAGATGCTGCCTCAGGCGTTCCAATTCTCTCGACATGGCTTGCTCTTTTTCGACAATCTAGAAATTACAAAAATTGGCAAGTTAGTAAAAATATTATGTTGGTATAAACTGAAACTCAAGCCAGCAATGCAGTCTGGAAGTGAATGTGACAGGTTCCAACCCAGGCATCACGGGTTCAATTGCTACATCATTGCGGTTCAAGGTCAAGTAAAGTTATTCGTAACCCAGGAATGTTTGTCTTTCTTATATTTTTAATCTGACCTCACAAGAATTGTGAGACATGCTGACGTCAACTGTGGAGATATTATTTTCTATCTATCTTCATTCGTTGATTGATCTATATTTTTCATTAGTATTGCACCTATGTACAAATTATTAGCAATTACTTTGAGAAAGTCAGACCTTTGCTGAGGCAAAAATGCCAAAATCAAATCAAAGAAATTATCCAAAATTTTTTTTAATTACCTGTATTTTCTCTTGAACTATCTGCCTTGTGTTAGCCTGCTCCATGACCAAATTGTTCCCCATAATTTCACACTTTTCCACCAAGAATTGATTCTTCTCCCTCAATTTGTCCAGTTCATCCGGAGTGATTCCCGCCTTTCTGATCTCATCCAGAATTCCCTCCAGCTGCAAACATCTATCAGTCTTTTCTCTTAATACAGTAGTCAGGGTTTCAACATCTTGGGAACTGGACTCCCGATCAGTTTTATTAATCTCTTGTGCGGTTGCTTTCAACTGTTCAGTTAGTTTTTCTAGTTCTTTGTATTTCTCGCTTTCTGTGAATAGAACCGCATTCAATCTTTGGATCTCTGCGTGATATGTAATACTTTCTTGGTGTTTCTGAGTTACCAAACTGATGAGTTCATTCTTTTCTGTATTAAGTTGTTGTATCTGGACATCCGCTTCAACCTTGTAAGATGACAGTTGCTTCAATTCTTCTAGCCTAACTTCTTCCCCTGTTGTTAAACTCTTCAATTTGGCTTCAAGTTCTGACAAAGCAGTGGATAATGTTTGAATCTGGGCATCTGTTTCTAGTTTTTGCTTCTCAATACTGTCATAATCCGCTTTCAGACGTAAATACTCTTCTTTAGCTTGAGGATTTTCGGCTGCTTTGCTTTTCGCCTCGGCTAATTTTTCAATGTTTTGAACTCTTATGTATTCCATTTCGGTTTCAAGTCGTGTGATTTTTTTATTCAAAGTATCAATAGTCTGCTCGTTTTCAACAATTTTTTCGTTCTTATTTTCTATTTCTAAATTTTGGTTTCTAAGGATGTCTTTTTCCAGGCACAATTTATGTTTCTGTTCTTTCACTTTGGTAAATTCAGCATCGATTTCTTTAATTTCTTCTTTGAGCATGTCAATGTCCACAACTTTAGCTACTATTTCCTTATCTTTTTTATCTACCAAACTCATTATTTCTTTAGCCTTTTCATTCATATCATCTCGTTCTTGCTTAACCCGAGTCAACTCTTCAAACAGTTTGTTGTATTGTTCATCAAAGCTATCAATATCTTTTTGTCTTTCAGTGGCTTCTTCTGTCATCCTCTTTACTTTTGCTTCCAAAGTTTTCTTATCGATGGATATGAGTTTTAAACTTTCGTAAGCAGTCTTTAAATCTTCTAATTCAGAATTACTTCTAGCGAGTTCTGCTTTCAAAGTCTCAAAAGTACTGTCTCTATCTTTGAGGACACTTTCTTTTAAAATTTCTACATTACTTATAAGACTTTTAGCAGCATCTCTCAAACCATCTTCAACTAAGATTTCTACATGAGCCGCATCCTTCTTGGTTTCGGAAACACTTAAGGGTGGGCTCAAACAAGGGCCATTAAAATCAACCAATTTCGCAGAACAGTCTTCCAGTTCTTTTTTTACATCTAGAAGAACTGCCATATTTGGAACGGTTTCAAGTGCCATAATTTTTTGTTGAGCTTTGAGCAACTCTTCTTCTTTTTCCTTAAAGGTTCTATTAGTTCTCATTTCCTTATTTTTGTGAACGAATATTTCTTGAGTTAAAGTCATGGCAGAGCTCGCAACCATTGCATCCAAACGCGCTATTCTTTCTTTCAGATAGTCATTTTTCTTATTCAGCGTTTCTACCATGGTCTCCATCTCACTGAGGTGACACAGTTTAATTTCTAGATCAGTCTTTTCTGCTTCTATCTTCTTAGCATAGTCTTCGATTATTGACTTGGTTTGTATGTTAGCCTTGAGTTCGCTAATTTCTCTCATTAACAGCACCTTATCATTATCTACAATGGTAAGATCAATTTTGTTCTTTTCGTTTTCAACGGATACCGAATGAAGCTGACTTTTAGTTTTATCAAGTTTATTTTGAGTGTCCGCCAACTTCTTTTGCAAAATTGATAAAGATTCATCGTCAACGGCGTTGTTTTGAGCCTTTTTTAGTAAATCTATTTCATCCCTAGCAAGTTTAAGTTCTTCTTTGCAGGAGTTCAGCTCACTCATAACCTTATTCTTTTCTGTTTCTGCTTCCAGAAGTTGATTTTCATATTTCTGTAATTCAGCTTCTATGTTTTTGTTCAAGTTGCTACAATCGTCCAGTTCAGTTTGCAGTTTCTCCATGTGTTCCTCATTGTTATGCTCTAGGATAGGTTCAAGTTTGGACACACTCTTCAGTGCTCCTATTTCAGCAATCAGAAAATCATTGTTTTTCTTCTGCTCGGAACATTCGTGTGAGTAATGCGATAGATCACCATTTAAAATATCGATTTCAGCATTCATCTCATCAATATTGGCCTGCAGGTTGTTGATGATGCGAGAATCTTCAGAAGCGCGACTCTCCAAGACCTCATTCTTAGTTCTCAGATCTGCGTAGTTCTTTAGACACAAGTCCGTATATTCCAAGAGTTCAGTTGAAGAATTTTTCAGATACTTTTGAATTGCAGGAAAATCAGGAGCCATGTATTTATCAATGACCTTCCTGATGGACTCGCACGATATGAAGTTTTCAGTTTGCTGAGTTGAAAGGCCGTCCACTTCTTTCCTCAGATGATCAATTTCAAGATTCAAGCGTTTGATTTCTTCGTTGGTGTTGAGTTTATTCTGAAGTTCAACAATTTCGAATTTCAATTTAGCAATCACTTCTTGAGCTTTTGAATCGAGGATGGTATCTAAACCGCCTTCATTACTTTTCTTAGGCACCAACTCGGCGAGCTTCCTTTCCAAGTCCAAGTTCTTATCTTCTAGCTCTCTATACTTCTCATTTGGCACGTGGTTCTCACTACTTATCACTGGCAGTTGATTCTTATTTTGCAACTGTTCCATATCATGCTGCATCCTTGCACACTCTTCTTGCAGCTTGAAGTTCTCTTCGCTCAATTCCTGATTCTCTTCTTGAAACTTCTCCGTGTTCTCTGTCAGCATCCTATGTACCCTTTCGAGATTATCAAACTTGTGATGCATGGTGTCCAGATCTGATATCAATTTTAAATTAGTTTCACTCAGATCTGTAAAACTAGCTGCTTCTTCAGTTTCTATGTTCTTTAATCTGGTTTTGTAGTCTGCAATATCTTTCTCCAAGCTTTGATTCTTTTTCAGTAGTAGGTCATAGTTGACTTGGAGTTCCTTTTTAAGTTTTATGACTTCTTCGATTGCTAATTGATGCTGGGTGTCCAGGTCTTCCAAGTTGGTGGTCAATGTGACATTCTCATTTTTCAACAAGTCTAGCTGCTCTTTCAATTCATTGATTTCTTCTGCATTTCCAATGGGTTTTACTACTTCATTACGATCATTTTTCTTCGACGCTTCGGCTTCAGCTTTCAAGTTGGATATTTCAGATTGGAGCGATGTAACAAGGGCAGATAGTCTCTGATTCTCGACAGTTTTTGAGGATTTTGAAGGAGTTGAAGTCTCAGCATCAGGAGGGTCCCAGAACCAGCTAGTTTCTTCTTCATTTTCAGGCGGGGGCTCCTTAGTTGATTTACTTCCGGCTCCATTATCCTGTAAAGACAAAAAAAGAACATTAAAATCTGAAGTAAGTGATATAAAGTGTTAAGCAAAATCTGCCAAGTGATGAGAGAACCTTTGAAATCCTGACCCACAATTTTAAAACATTCCTGGAACAAATTGTTCTCTGATTTACAGGGTTCTATGTTCTCTCTCAAATGCCACTTTTAAGTCTATTTCGATTTCTATCTATACCTTTAATCTTTTCTATTCTTCTCCACTTAAAGACATGTATTTACCATAATTATTTTTACATTCCCGCCATATGAAAAATGCCATTTTCTTTTCTGATTCCACTAAGAATCTAGGAAGGTTGGAATAAATTACCACTTGGCAACTAACCCATCTTTACACTTCAACCATGTACTACATTGTATGAAAAAGTAATACATTATATAATGTAAAACATTATATGATAAGTGTCAATAAATGAATAACCACAAACTTTTATATTGCATCTTAAGAAAAAAGATAGACTGACACGTAAAACTGGAATTTGTATCCATTTAAGGTAGATAACTTATTGAATACTAATTACCGTTTGAATTGTTTAATTACAGATAAAATAATTATTAAGATAGATAAAAGATATCTGCAAGATAACACCAAAGCAATAAAGATAAAAAAATCTTAAGCTTTTGTGGAGTCACAGAAACTAGCCACTTTGTAAAATATTGATAAAAAAAAATTGCGTATCTCTAAGTACTGTACGAGCAATAGACGATTACAAAAATATGGACAGATCTTGAATACTTTTAATGCCACTCAATTATTATTAGAACGGTCTTGGCCTGTGAATGTGAGGCAGGAAAACTGACGGCAAAATCTGCGGAACAGCTGGACACCTTCGAAAGAAAAGTACTTTGAAGAATCTTAGGAGCGGTGCAAGAGGGAGAGGCATGGAGGATTCGCCACAATAATAAACTCCATGATATCTACCAAGCTCCCAGACTCTCTACCCATTTAACGCTCCAAAGAATAAAATGGGCGGGACGTGTGCGCCGAATGCCGAGCATAGTACCGAAGAAGGTTCTAACAGGACACCCGGGAGGTAAAGGAAAGGCGGGCAGACTAGGCTGAATGGATGATGTCAGGAAGATGCAAGAGGACTACTCCATGTTGCAGATTGGAAGACGACTACCGAGGACAGAGGGCGGTGGAGGTTTATCTTGAAGGAGGTCAAGGCTCGAAATGGGCTGTAGCACCATCGAAGAAGAAGAATGCCACTCAATTGTCTCACTGTCTGGACCGAGTGGCTTACTATGGCATCCGAGGCCAACAGAAGAAAAAGAAGAAGAGAAGTAAATATAAAATTCCCTTTCAGAATTTTTTCATTTTCAGACTTTAAAGTTTCCAGGTGTTTTTATCCAGGGTGTTAAGGTACGTATTTGACTTATTTTAACCAGTGATTCCTGACATTATTTGGAAAAAAATTGTGAATTAAATTTTAGTCTCTGGTGACATTTTGAACCACAGTTTTAATGCCTTTAGAAGGCGAAACAGCTGTCACACGTAATAATAATTACGTAGTGGAACTTGTTTATAAATTAAATAATAATATTATTGAAAATATAAAAGAAAAAATTCAATAACATTTTTAACTTCAAATAATGTCAGGAATCATTGGTTAAAGAAAGTCCCTTAACACCCGAGAGTTCTCATCTTATTTATTTTTATTTTTTGTAGGTTTAAATAGGTTAAAAATATATTTATTTGTATTAGTCACACTTATCAAAAAATACTTATTTCGGGAGGAATGCAGATCCCGCCAATGTGGGGGATTTTAATAAAAATGCACTTTCTAGATGAGAAAAGTGTGGAAAAGTTGAATAAAAAAGAAATTAAGGCGCGCTTGGCAAAATTGAGGGAGATACAGCCGTTTAAAGTATGAATAAAATGACACTTCGTGAACCGATAGTGTCAGCCATTTTGAAAACTAAATATTACCTTAAAGTTGGTAGCACTTGTAATCGTCCTGTAAAAAGTAACATGGTTTGTGCCCCTTTATAACGCCTACTCGCGTCAACGCAAGAAAAACATCCCAGTTTTCAAGTAGTTTAGCGGCTACGCCAGGTTTGTGTAACATGGTTTGTGACCATTATTAATTCTGTTTTTCATAATTACGTGTATATCACACGAAGTTAGCTACAATCGTATCAACCTTCGTAAAGCAAGCCTGAGATACCAACATAATAGTAACAAAATGGCGAAGTATAAGTTCACGAAGTGTCATTTTATTCATTCTTTAAACGGCTGTATCTCCCTCAATTTTGCCAAGCGCGCCTTAATTTCTTTTTTATTCAACTTTTCCACACTTTTCTCATCTAGAAAGTGCATTTTTATTAAAATCCCCCACATTGGCGGGATCTGCATTTCACCCCTTATTTCAGTTGCATTTCTGTCTATCTGTGTAACACTGGTTCAATGAGCTCGGATTTGCTTTGAATTCAAGTGTCATTTTCAAAATTGGAACTGATGTGTCAATAATAATTCGGACAAGCAATATATATACATATATACATATGTATTCGTTTTTTTTATTTCTGAAGGTTAATCTTACAAGCGAAGTAAGATATCGTGATTTTCAACCATCTAATCTTTTAGCAAACACGCAATATTATTATTCCTACAATTATAGTACGCCGTGATTTTTCAAGGGTCGGCGCTAGCCTAAAACGAAAGTAAAAGGCTTTGGGAGTAAATAAATAAATAAAAAAAAAAAATTCAACTTATTACGGCAACCAAAACATATTATTTATAACCTAAAATTTCAACTTGAAACCGACCCGCAATTTTCCCGCATTTTACACGCGTCTTGCGTTAAGGGGCCGTTTATAAAAAGAACGTACATAAAAATATATTTGTAAAGTCGCTAAAATTAAATTTGTTGCAAACGCTATTTGACTCAAGGCAGGGCAGACACAAAACCAAGATTTTTTATGAAAAAAAAATAAGTCGCAATTACGAAAAAATCACCATAAAAAACAAGAAAGTTTAAAAGCGATAGTTTAACTAAATGATAACAAATTGAACTATTGAATTAGGTGTGATAAATCAAAAATTAAAACGCGGCAACCAAAAGGAAACTATATTTAATGTTATGTTAAAACTTGTTAGAGAAACCGTTGTTTCCAACTCTTAGATCGATCAATCTGAGTCTCCGATCAGCTAAGTGATTTGTTTAGTAATGCTCGATTCGCCTGTTGGTCGGAGAGTTGCATTGGGAAGAGCATATTTGTGTATTTGAAGAGTGTTGAGCCAAACTTTCGGCTCAACAGTTGATCAATAGGTTTGGAAACAACGGCCATAAGAGAGCTGTGTTCTAAATCTTCGAATATCAAAATTCACAATTTTTTTACAAGCCAACTGTTGAATTTGGTAGTCACTTCTGGTCTGGGGCCCCAAAATACCAGAGAGAAACCATTTGACTCTGTGCAGAAACGGTTCCATATCGTAAGGGCCCGCAACCCGGATTTGTACCGATTTATTACATATTTCCCTTAAACACGGTAAGTTTTAAAGCTCTTAAAAAAATATATGTTATTTTTTAAGATAATATCTAGACTTTGCCCGCGCCGAAACGCAAATTATGTAAAATTCCCTCGATACAAAAAAATCGCAAAGTATGCTCCAAAAATTATTATTAACACGTTTGTTTAAGTTATTTTACAAGTTATATGTATGAAAAAATTCACAGTGTTTCTTTAAATGCTGTTTAAGATAATGCCCGCGAGATTTTTGCTCTATTTTAAACGAGTCGTGTTTTATTAAATTTTCGCATCGATTTTGTCGCTGTAAATGTTAGCGCTCTCCTCTAACATTCGTAATTTCGTATCTCTCCATCTTCTTCTTTTCGGGCCCGGTTGCAGAGCCTTAACAAATGGATTGCAATCTTTGGAGCACAGGCGTCAGGTGGGAATGCTGTTCTTGTTCTACCGATAATTCGATGGAAGATATTCCGAGGAACCAGTTTCATTGATCGCTTCGGTCCCGGTGCATAGTCGGGAAACACCCGAACGCGCTGAATCTCAGATTTTGCAATACTTTTACAAGGCAACTGTTGAATTTGGCAGTCACTTCTGGTCTGGGGCCCCAAAATACTCGAAAGAAAACCCTTTGAACCTGTGCAAAAATGAGCGGTTCGTTTGATAGATATAGATTCCCCTATCTTAACAAATAGATTGCAATCTTTAGAGCGCAAGCATCAGGTGGAAATGATGTCCTTGTTCTACTGATAATTCAATGGAAGGTATTCCGAAGAACCAGCATCATAGCCAGGAAACACCAAACATTTATTTGTCATGCATGAGAAAGAAAAGCATTTAGTCGCTAATGTGGCTGTCGAACAAGGTGAACAAATAATAAATACCTACAATACAAAATAGAAGTGGCCGTTCCCAAGTCTCGTTCACAAGTCAAGCAAATGAGTTACTTACTGACTGGAAAGCTAATCGCAGAGAAATAATAATAATAAAATGGGGTGATAAGAAGTTACCGCCGGAAACACACGCTTTCACAGAAATCATAAATTATACAATATTCAAACAGTTTACTCGTTTTATTTACTTGTGACGTTTTTTAAAGAATACTGGGCGCGCCTCACTTGCCAAAGAAAGAGGGACAGAGTGGTTACAAAGATAACAACAAAGTCAAACGTTACATAGAAAATAATAGTTTCGATGCCAATATTCTGAGAATAAAAGGAAAAATTCAGGAAAAATCTTGAAAGAATTTGAATAAGCTTCAGTTATGCGATGTTTAAACCGACGACGAAGCAATATAACAAACCTATTTAAAACCTTCGACAGGGCAAGATAGCAGATAAGACAGACTTTAAAACTTTGGACGAGGTAAGGTAGCAGACTAGTTAAGATTTTAAAAACTTCGACAATGCACGATAGCAGACAAGACAGACTTTCAATCCTTCGACAAGACAAGAGAGCAGACAAGGTAGGCCCAAACCTTCAAAAAGGTGAGATAGAATACAAGACAGGCTTTAAAACCATCGAAAAGGCAAGAGAGCTGACAAAACCGGCTTAAAAATCTTTGACAAGGCAACACAGTAGACTAGATAGGCTTTTAAATCCTTCGTCAAGGCAAGAGAGCAGACTAGAAGGCTTAAAAACCTTTGACAAGGCAAGAGAGTATACAGGATAGGCTTTTAAATCCTTCGTCAAGGCAAGAGAGCAGACTAGATAGGCTTTTAAATCCTCCGACAAGACAAGATAGCAAACAAAACAGACTTTAAAACTCGCGGGTAAAATTAAAAAAGATGAAAAAGTTTCGCGCGTCCTATACAAGCTAACGCATTTCAAGAGGAGGCTAGCAATAGAGTTATGCACCATATTAAAACTAGTATTGTATTATTACAATCTAATACTTTTAGATACATTCTAAATAAAAAAAAGTTACTTTTTTACTTGTTAGAGTCGAAGAATCTTTGGAAGGCCTTGATTTCACAATAAACAGACCACAACTGATAATAAAGAGTTATATTCAAAGTAAACAACTTGGTATATTTTATCGTCGTTAACCCTCCCGCACCAGAGGGGGGTATTACAAATCCCCCAAACGAAAGTTTTCTCTCATATCTAAGTTGATTTTTTACATCACATACTCTATAATTTAAGAAAACCTATAAAAAAAACTATTCAAATCGATATGAATAAAAAAAATCGTAATTAACTTTCACAGATGGCTCTAGTTTAATTATTTTAGGTTAAAACACTTTTTGCAATTTATGCTTTAAAACATTAAAAGGAATTCATTGTTGGCGACCGTGCTTGCTCAATATGAATAAATAGTTTTGTCCATAAACAAACTCAAATCTTTCAAGAAAGGCAAATAAATACAATATCGGCTAGAGTCACCGGTATAATAATGTATTTGTTAGCCTTTCTTGAAAGATTTGAGTGTATTTATGAACAAAACTACACATTCATATTGCGTATGTACGGTAGCAAACGATTAATAATTCTTCTTAAGAGCGTTTAACCAGCCAGCGGACGAAAATCCACATTTCGTCGAAAGTTGTTCTTACGATCGTGCAGGGCGGTTACAATGAGAAAGATTAATTATTCTCCGTACCAGCTTTTTAAAATTATAACTCAATATCGAATTTATTTCAATTCAAATTAGCTTTAATTTATACCTTCATCCAAAAATGCTGAAAGGCGTGATGATAAAACTATTAAAATAATGTACTTTTTGTAGTTATTTTGTGATTATAAGTATTTATCATTTTTCAATAATGTCTAAATTTAATAAGAATGTAAAAAAAATCTGAAATATATTTGTTTGTAAGTGCGCAAATAAATACACAAACTGACCAAAATACACAAAAAAGACCAATTTTCGCCAAGAAACACATGTACGTAGATATTTTTTAATGATTTTATTGAAACTAAAATTAAAATTCTAAAACATACGTTTGCTAGATAATGTATTGATTTATTTTACTGCATGATTTTATTATTTGAAATGGGTGTGGTATAATACAAAACTTTTTTGAAAATTGAACAAATCTGCCAACGACCTATGGAATAACCTTATTATACTAAAAATTAAAAAAATTTCTCAAAATTTATTACATACGAATGCTAGATAAAAGAACAATCTTTCGAAATCCATTTATAATTTTTTGTGGAAAAGAGTCAATACGTCTAGAAACTTTTTTGAAAATGACGTATTTCCGGTTTTCTCTGGTAATGCCCTCTTAATATTTTAAAGCATAACTTAAAAAAAAGTGTTTTTTTCTAAAGTATTTAAACCATTGCCATCTATGAATGTGTAGATCTATGTACTTACCACCCACGTATTAAGAAAATGTAATTAAATTAATATTTTTCTACTACATCTATATTCTAACTTTTATTTATCTATATCGTATATCTGATTTAGTAACTGTTATGTTATTCAAGTTCATTGTGTAGGCTTCTTATCATCCTATATATAAAATTATATATTTCTTACTTCAAATAATATAATTTCTTTACCTTATTCTATAACGGTACTACTCCCCAATTCAAATACGAGTTGGGTAGTTTGTTACCAAGAAAATACTTTTTTGTAATTAGTATTAAGAATCTCATCATTTTTTAAATTTGTTATATGCGTGAATTTTAAATAATCATAATAATAAATCTTTTAAGTATCACTACGACCTTAAACAATATCTATCCAATTCCGAAGTTAATACTCTTCCCCACAGATGCCCATTACTTTTAAAAAATATCCTTGCTGCAAAGCAAAAAGTGCATTTTACCGAAAAGGACTACAAAAAAAGATATTTTACACTTGATTTTCATCTCTTTTACCGTTTGACATTACTTTTGATTGACTGCTGGGCGAAGATGGGCGATGTCCGGTTAAAACGGTAGGTAAAAAAAAAACAGTAATAAAATTCGAGGAATATTCTAGAAATCTTAAATTTATGTATACGATACTGTCGCCATGGGTCGACCCACAGCGCCCTTCTTGACAATATCAAGAAGGGTACGGTGTTTTTACTTATGTCACAGAATAGAACTTAATCCTAAACATGGAACACCTCAGCACAGGTTATCCTAGTGAGGTGTTCACAAAACACTGTTACTAACCTATTTACATACAGTTACTGATCATTAACATTTTTTATTGCTGATACTTATTATCTATGTAAACCACCGTAATAGTCTGAAAACTGCATGTTCGAGAATATAAATAAAATAAATAAGTGATACTGGAGAGGGCTAATATAGTAGATATTACGGGGCATGATCGCTACGCGATATGTGGGGGACCCTAGTGACCCCCCTTCAAGTGATACATGATTTTTACCTTCAGGTACGTAAAAGTTAATACGAGCCACAACAGAATTTTCTGTAGGTAGAGTCATTTCTTGCAAGAAACGAGAATGTGACCGACAAACAACATTGTGTATTAGTCAGTGTTGTTTGTACAGGAACAAATTTCGGTTTGTTTGCACTTCGGATAAAGAGAAGATGAACGAACGCCCAAGCGGCGAGGTAAAAAGAGAAAACATGCAGAATAGAGTGAGAAAAAGATAATATTTCAAAAATGTCAGTATCTACATAGCTAGAAGCGATTTTAGTGAACTGCTCAAAATAAAAGATGAAATTCTTCAAAAAAGTCAGTATCTACATAGCTAGAAGCGATTTTAGTGAACTGCTCGAAATAAAAGATGAAATTCTTAAGAGCGTTTAACCAGCCGTCGACCGAAAATCCACATTTGGTCGAAAGTTGTTCTTACGATCGTGCAGGGCGGTTAAAATGAGATAGATTAATTATTCTCCGTACCAGCTTTTTAAAATTATAACTCAATATCGATTTTATTTCATTCCAAATTTGCTTTAATTTATACGTACGTCCAAAAATGCTGAAAGGCGTGATGATAAAACTATTAAAATAATGTACTTTTTGTAAATATTTTTTGATTATAAGTATTTATCATTTTTCAATAATGTCTAAGTTAAATAAGAATGTAAAAAAATCCGAAATACATTAGTTTGTAAGTGCGCAAATAAATACACAAACGGACCAATTTTCGTCAAAAACCACATGTACGTAAATATTTTGTAATGATTTTATTTAAACTAAAATTAAAATTCTAAAACATGCGATACCCAGATAATGCATTGATTTATTTTACTGCATGATTATATGATTTGAAATGGGTGTGGTATACCTAATACATAATCTTTTTGAAAATTTAACAAATCTGCCAACGACCTATGGTATAACCTTATTATACTAAAAATAAACATTTTTTCTCAAAATTTAAAACATGCATAGATAAAAGAACAATCTTTCGAAATACATTTATAATTTGTTGTGGAAAAGAGTCAATACGTCTAAAATCTGATTTAAGAATGACACATTTCTGGTTTTCTCTGGTAATACCCTCTTAACAAATTTTGTAGATAAAAAAAATATATATATGTATACATTATCGATCGTCCAGTTTATTAGTCAGATATCTCCAGATAATGAAGAAAGCAATATTCGAATGCTCACAATAAATCAAATACTAATTACACGTGTCTGTGTTTGACGTACTAAATACGCTATAAAATAACACTGGGAAGCAATGAAATATCCTAATAGTGTCCTAGACAACAAAGAGGGTTCACTTTTCAATGTAACTGCAAACTCAACTCAAATTTCGATTTTTCGGAGATGTCTGACTAATTAACCGGACGATCAATATTGTAACCCATGATCTCGTATCGTATAAAGAACGTTTAGTCAGTTATTATAAATTTAAATATCTAATTTTTGAAAAATAAAAACTTTGCAGATTACTGAAAACGAAAAATAAATAAAAACACTAACTAACTAACTAACCATCACGCCGTTTCCCCGCAGGGGTAGGCAGAGAGGACGGACCGCCAAACATCCCGGTCTTGGCACACATTCCTTGCCTCGTTTACATTCATACAACGTCTCATACATTCTCTTCTATTATTCTGACTCTTGACATGGCCCGACTCAAGTATCTGATTCACTTGGTCGTGCCATGTCTTTCTTGGGCGTCCTCGACTTCTTCTACCTTACACTCCTTTCCTCATTCATTCGCTCTACATGCCCAAACCATCGGAGCGTTCCTTTTTTGATCTTACTCATTACGCTTACATCAGCCTCGCATTCTTTGCGGATTTCCACATTTCTCACACGATCATACATGGTTTTACCACACATACGCCCCAGGGATCTCATTTCTACAGCGTTCAGTCTACTTTCATCCTTCCTCTGCCAGATCCATGCCTCACTGCCATACATCAGGGTAGGTACCAGTACTCCATTATGGACGGCTAGTTTCGCGTCTTTGGACAGTTTTTTGTTGGTGCCAACGGCGTTCAGTCCTCCATTAATAGAATTACCTGCATTCACCCTTCTTTGAATATCTTGATCAGCCTTCCCATCTCTCGTAAACATAAATAAACCAAATAAACAAACTCATCCACCTGCTCCAAGTATTCATCATTCACAACTGTATTGCATACTGTTTTCGTACTCTCTCTTTCAAACACCATGACTTTAGACTTACTTACAAACACATACTTATATATTTTATTAGACGAATCTATATTTTTAAAAATTAAAAAATGTTTGTTTTCGGGTTTGTATATATGTATGTATAATGTAAATATGTATGTCCGCTATGCGTTGCTAAACCATTCATCCGATTGCGATGAAACTTTGGGGATTTGATATGCGCATGCCCGCGATGGTTTCTGTATACAATAGTGAGCTCTGGCATCATGAAATTATGCATTGCTAAACCGTTCATCCGATTGTGATTAAAATTTGGAAATTACATGTGGGCATGCCCGCGATGGTTTCTGTATACAATAGTGAGCTCTGGCACCATGAACTTATGCATTGCTAAACCGTACATCCGATTGCGATGAAACTTTTGGGATTTGATATGCGAAGCCGAAGTAAAAGTCGCCCGCAGGGCCTCGCAGCAAAAACTGCTAGTATATTATAAACATTAATTAATGTCATCTCAATTTTTTTTCGTTCCATGTAAAAAATAATTATTAAAAAAATCACAAAATTTCATTAATTTTTTTTTCAAGTTGCGGAAAACGAAACTTTGGTTATCATAAAGGTGAACATTTTACTTCGTTTGTGGTTAATGTTTACATTTGAACATAAAGCGTGGTGTTTTCTCTTTCTAAGACCGTTTAGATTATATTTCTCAGTACGATAATAAGGGAGACAACACCATGATAGTATGAGACCTATGTGCATTGTTCCGAAAAGCGAAGAAATTAGCCTGGCAGGTTAATGTTCACATAATACAATATCGTACGAGTGCCTTGTCTGATAAGGAACCGCCTGATTATTTGAAAAAGAGGTAAATGAACTTTGAAAAAAAAAAATAATAATACGTTTCTTTCCGGGGGAACAAATGCCAGGTGTTCGAGTACATTGTACATTCATGACAAACTCCGGAGCGGAATGGTAATGTGATGTCTTGGATCAGAGGTCGCGGGTTCAAATAACAAGCACAGTCAAGTAGGTGGAATATGAATATTGTATTTTTCACTGCATTATTTATATTGGATTTTGTATTTTTTTTTTTTCATTTTTAAAAATTAAAAAAATCCAAAGATTTTAGATATCGTTATAGGCCAGGGCAATTAGCGATCCGCGATCGGAATTATTCTTGTAGTTCCAGTTTTTCAACATGTTTTATACACTCATCTTCCGATAAAAAATCTGAGTTTTCGACGTTGGCGCATTTGGGATTTCGCCGCCATTTTGAAAAAACCAGCAGAAATCGCGCCAAAATCTAGTTTTTCTCAAATATCTCGTTTCCAGTAAAGATTTCGGCTAAAGTAGCTTTACAAGTTTAGTAGGACAATAAAATTACCTACAATTTTTACATAAAGAATTTTCTTCTACCTCTAATAAGTATTGAGATATTCAGTCGTAAAATTGTGTATCTATCTATCTATATCTATCTATCTTCTATCTTCAATATAAATAAAAATGAATCGCCGAAATGTATTTACGCGCATAACTTCCGAACGACTGCACCAAATTGGATAATTCTTTTTTTGTTGTGTTCGTTATGGTCAGGACAAGGTTTGTAAGAGGTGAGCTCTGGCATTACGAAATTTGTATAAAAAATTGCAATAGGTGGCATGCGAGCTGTTTGAAAATTGAATGCACCGGGACTGAATGAATGGAATGCGGGAAGGTGTAACTCGGGAGGAGGGTTCGCGGGACGGGGAAAGCAGGCGAGGGGAGTGGGGAGAGGGAAGGCGGTGTGGGAACGCGAGAGGGGGGAGGGGACGCGGGAGAGGAAAGGGAGGCGGAAGGGGAACGGGACGAATGGGAAAGGACACGCAGGGAGAAACAATTTCTTTATTTAATGGCATAGCAACTCATGCCAGGAACCAGCTAGTAAGTTTATAAAAACAGGTAAATTGCACAACTTGGTTTGGTTTTTTGTGCGTGTCTCTTTTCCAGTAAAATTTTGTGAAAAAATTACTGATACCAATTATATAGAGAATAAAATTTCTAAAAGGAAGTGTGATTTTTATATTTTGTAGTTTTTTTTACCGATCCCCCTTTTGCACTAATTGCACTGGCCTATTACCAGAGTTGAGTGGAACACAGCACTCAGACAGATGCATTGTTAGCATGCATAATGTTTCAAATTTGTCATTCGACAATCGGCACACTGAAAAACTTGAAAGACATTATAATTCTATGTAAGCGTCATAAGCAAGATTAAGGAAAGGACGCTTAGATGGTTTGGGCATGTAGAGAGAATGAACGATGAAAGGTTGGGGTCGCTCAAGACAAGAAATCCGTACCAACCTCACCCCCCCATGAACCGGGCACCCCTGCTAAATCACCAAATGCAGCAAACTACTTGGAGTGAGCTGTGGCAGAGGTGAAGATTATCCAATAAATGGTTCCAAACGGTACCCATACCCGATTTCCAAACTGAGCGTATTTATCGACCATTTGGCATATCATCTGTAAATTTGTTTGTTACATTGTGGTTCTTACTGCTCAAAGAAAGTTATAAAAAAGAGTTTCTTCATACAAATTTTATAATTTCTTATTTGAAATTTGTAAAATATGAGATTGTAGCGGTGGTATTAAATAAAATTTAACGGTTATACAGAAGTAGCATAATTATACAATATTTTTAGTTGTGCATAGCCTGCCTCACTAGGTTGAACCTGTATTGAGGCAGAATTTTTTGTTAAACGTTTCTTACAATTTTATCTATGGTTTTTTATAAAAGTATAATGTAGGTTTCTATACAGCAAAAGCTTTATTTGAGTTTACATCATTGTTTGCATATACACAATACAAAAACTGCAAGGTTAATACTACAATAATAACTGTCAATGACAGGGAGTTTGGGTGAGGGCACCAGTATAGGCTCGGTCGTTAGAATATATCCATATTTTAACATATTTTTTAAACTCTTTCTGTGTTTGACTCAGTTTGATGTTTTCTGGGAGAATGTTAAATATTTTCGTGGCAAAGTATCTAAAGCTACGTTGACCAAAGGTGGAAGAGAGCGCTGGAACTTGCAAAATGTCTTTATTGAAGTTACGTGTAAATCTTAAGTTTATTTTTTTTTTTCGTAAAGCACATGTTTGTTTTTAAAGAGATGTATGAGGATAGTTTTTACATAGATTTGTCGAACATCAAATACTCTCATTGTTTTGAAAATTAGGTCACTGTTTGCAGTTAGAGGAAGTTTGAGAATAATTTTCATGATTGTTTTCTGCGCCTTTTCGACAGGATCTAGAGCTGATGAAGTGCCCCCTCCCCATGCAATGATACCATACTCAATGATAGATTGGGTGATTGCAAAATAAATCGTTTTTAGGAGTTGTAAGTTAAGAAAGTTCCTTATGGATCTGAAGAAGTGTATTGTTTTTCTAATTTTATTTGCAATGATCTGGGTGTGTAGGTTCCATTTGAGGTATGGGTCAATGGTGAGGCCGAGGTACTTCATCTGTGAAGTGCGCTCTATACTGGGGCACTCACTACATTCATTGGAATTCGTACAGCTATGAATTTTTATGAAGTAATCATCATTAGGTTGGCCCGTAGTATTGATGCTTGAAGTAACAAAATTCAAATTTACTTTGCTGTAAACACAATTAGTCTTTATTTGGAGTAAATGCAATCAATTTGCAAGCATGACACAGTTCAATAATAGTAATACAGTACAAAACTATAACAACTTTATGGATAGGTACTTAGCCCAAAGGAATCTAATTATTCCCTCAACTACTCGTAAAAACTTTTTAACAGAAGGTTTACGGAAGATGCGCGGATAGGGCAGGAACGCAACTTAACTTTCTCGAGATACCACATGACCTTATATCGGTCAGACCATCTGTCGCATCTAACCAATAGCATCCCTCGCCCCTTAGAAAGGGACGAAGCGATGCGGGAATGAAAGAGTATTCGTTATTGAAAACTTATCAATATACGCTCCAGTCTTTATTTGGAGTAAATACAATCAGTTTGCAAGCATGACACAGTTCAATAATAGTAATAAAGTACAAAACTTTATGGGTAGGTACTTAACCCAAAGGAATCTAATTATTCCCTCAACTACTCGTTAAACTTAACAAAAGGTTCACGGAAGATGCACGGACAGGGCAGGAAGGTAACTTAACTTTCTTGAGATACCACGTGACCTTATATCGGCCAGACCGTCTGTGGCATAGGGAGGTCGAAAGTGAAAAAAAATATCGATATATCGATGTATCGATATTTATTAAAATATCAATATCGACGTCGATATATCGAGGAAAAAATATCGATATATCGATCAAATTTTCAAGAGATTTTGCGTTTTTAAAATAATAGTGTATTCAGCTCAATATTAGATATCAATAGTAATTTTTGTATGCTTTTTTTAATGTACAAAAATCTCAATAAAAACGTAGGTATTTTTATCACAATTCATTTTTATTACGTAATAATTACAAAAATATCAAAAACTAAAAAGCTGTCTTCTAACTTATATGTAAACTGAGACGCATACAAAGTTTGTATGCGTGTCAGTAACATTCTATTGGCGTATTAATCTGTCAAAAAGGACTTCGTGTTTGGAACAAGGTATAGTCAATAATAATAGACAATTGGGAACCAACACATACGAGTGGCTTAGAAAAAAATGGCGAAAAATAGCATACATTTCTATGAATGTACCTACACACATGAGATAGTATTAGTGATCACAAATACTAATGCAAAGACAATAGATTTGTAAGCTATTAATAGTTAAAATTTCAACCGCCAGATGTCATGACCCAATACAGTTACTTTTTTCCGTTCGTTCCTATACGGTTTTGGATTCTAGTGACTTTAAATACATAAATTTAAAAAAATATCGTTTTTGATACAATTTTCGATATTGGATATTTTGTATCACACGTACAATGGAGTGGTGTGGTTTAATCAACTAGCAATAGAGCTGAGATTAGAACCTGACCACAATAAATTCAAAAATAAATTAAACAATAATATCTTAAATAATTTAGCCACTTAGAACCGCATTAACCTTAAATTAACAATACTTATTCAAAAATTTATTTTATATTATTATTTTTTAATTTTTTATATTATTTTTTTTTTAACACATTTGATTTATGTGAGTACGTAAATATAATGTATGTGTTATAATTTTTAATTTTAATTTTTTTAATTAATTTTTTTAATTAAAAAAAATAAATATATATATTTTTTTTCTCTTCCCTTTACACACGAGTAGTTACACTCTTGTAAAGGTTATATATTATATACATATATATGTTTATACTGTTTCTAATCAATGCTGCATGTTAGTATTTAATGATTTGAGTTTAATCCGATTGTAACCTGAAAATGCAATTACTCATGATTATATTACATGTATATGTATATAAAAACTAATAAAAAAATAAAAAAATATCGGATCAAAATATAAGAATTCGAGGTTGAGGTGGGAGTTCACCAAGGTTCGGCGCTGAGCCCATTACTGTTCAACTTAGTAATGGATTACATCACCAAAAATATTCAAAAGAAACTACCCTGGAACCTTCTGTATGCAGACGATATCGTACTGATTGCCAAAACTGCGGAAGATCTGCAAAATACCTTGACAGAATGGATAACAGCACTTGAAACATCAGGACTTCGTGTCAGCAGGTCAAAAACGGAGCACTTGGAATGTAATTTCAGCAATACAGCGAGCAACACCACCGTTTACTATCCAGACAGAATGCCGGTGCCAAAAGTAGAATCCTTCAAATACCTTGGCTCAGTAATAACAAAAGATGCAAATGTAGAGGCCGATGTTTCTCACAGAGTAAATGTTGCGTGGCAGAAGTGGCGATCACTCACTGGAGTACTGTGCGATTCAAGCATGCCCATTCGCACAAAAGGCAAAATATACAAAACTGCAGTGAGACCAGCAATGCTGTATGGGGCTGAATGTTGGACAGTGAAGGAAAATCACGTCCAAAAACTGCACGTTGCAGAAATGAAAATGCTTAGATGGTCAGGTGGGGTTACGAAACTGGACAAAATACGAAACGAACATATAAGAGGTAGTTTCAAGGTAGCCCCCCTTCCTGAAAAACTAACAGAGAGTCGCTTACGGTGGTATGGTCATGTAATGAGAAGAGACAAAGAACACGTGTGCCATAAAGCGCTAGCTATACCTGAAATAAAAAGAGGAAGAGGACGCCCCCCTCTGACATGGTGGACCAGCATGGCAAAAATAGCTCAAAATTTCCCCAATCCAACAACCCAAGACCGGTCGTCTTGGCACAGATTGATTAGGAGAGCCGACCCCACTTAAAGTGGGAAGTGGCAAAGAAAAAGAAGATCGGATCAAAATATATCGGCTAAAAATATCGATATATTGAATTAAAAATATCGATATATCGATACTTTTTCAACAAGCCTACTGTGGCATCTAACCAATAGCATCCCTCGCCCTTTAAAAAGGGACGAAGCGATGCGGGAATGAGAGAGTAATCGAGATTGAAAACTTAACTTAATTAGATTTTCTACAAGATGGTTTAAAATTTTAAGTTGGTAGGTGTTTACCTACTTACAAATCTCGTGATTTCAGTGGAAATTTTATTTTCGATTTATTAAATAATAAAAAATTAAAACATACTATTTTTGACGCGAGGTCCTCAACTGTTAACAGAACCACTAATATTTAATTAATTCATATAATTTTAATCCGACACCATTATATTTTAATCTCTACGTTAAAAATGGTTGACCCATTTTGAGACGGTCGATAGAATCGTACAAAATCATCACCGCATTTTGGAGAAGCACAACGTTGTCATCTTTTTGTCACGCTTCCATTTTTATAGAATTATCACCAGCTTTCTATTCTAAAATTCACACTTTAGACTTCCAAATGAGATGTCCAATGTTCCGTAGAATAAATCTAACGGTATTCGGTAACGGAAAACAAAAATTATTCTGTCGATTCTTTAGCTATTATCATTTTTATTTAGGCTAAGTGAGGTTGAGATCGTAGGGTCTTAATCTTTGGATTCGAAGTCCATTTATTCGTGGATACAAGCGACCTAAACCAGTAGTTATCTATTAATTGTTTAAACTAGAAGTTAAAAACCCGCTCCGCAGGTTTTTGGAGCTAGGCCCTGCAGGCGGGTTTTATTTCGGCTTCGCCCAGTTTGATTGTTGGTAACCATTTTATAAATCCGATAGGAACTGGTTAAAATATAGCCAGTTCCACTGTGATCCAGTGACAGCTAGTCACCGAGACAAAGTAACCGTGACAAAGTAACCGAGACACGCAATGAGGTCATGTGTAATATATATTGCATATAGCCGCCTATAATTCCTAGTACTTACACCTACCTAGGGAATAAACGTCCATATGCGAGCTGCTGAGTGGGACTGCGGGTTAATGTTAACAAAACGAAAATGATGATACAGAGCAGGAACCCTTCACACAGAAGAAGAAGTAGTGCACAATTTAAAGACAACTATTCATACGAAGTGGTCGATCAATTCACCCACCTGGGCTCCAGTCTGACAGAGAACAATGAGGATCCAGCAGAAATCAGAAGGAGAATCACAGCAGCCAACAAAACATACTTCTCTTTGCTGCCAGTGTTTAAGCCACGTAGTGTCCACAGAAAAACCAAAATAACCATATATAAGACCATTGTTAGAACTGTATTGGCATATGGATGTGAGGCGCTGACACTGACGGTAAAGATGGCTGAAATGCTGGATACTTTTGAAAGAAAAGTGCTGAGAAGAATATGTGGACCCGTGAAAGAGGGTGAACAGTGGCGCATCCGGCACAATACAGAATTGTATGATATATATAAAGCCCATAGCATCTCAGCACATATGAGACTCCTCAGGCTGAGATGGGCTGGGCATGTACAGAGAATGCCGGATACACGCGTCCCAAAAAGAATTTTGATTGGACACCCAGGTGGAAAGAGAAAAGTGGGAAGACCCAGATTGAGGTGGGAAGACGAAGTAAGAGGGGATGCAGCACAGCTTCTCCAGGTACCAAATTGGAAGTCAGCCGCTGAGGACAGGAGGAGTTGGAGGCGACTGTTGCAGGAGGCCAAAGCTCGATATGGGCTGTAGCGCCATCGAAGAAGAAGAAGATGCGAGCTGCTGACTGAAGTAGCGACGTATTTTGGCAGATTCTTGAATTAAAAACCGAATTACAACGGTAGCTTTGCTTCAAATATCACGAACACAGATGTTATTTGTGGCGCGGCGCATAAGGCGTGGCGTCGGACATGCAATGGAAGTCGGGTTCTGGAATTCAACCACGCAGATGCAAGCTTATTAATACTGTTCGATGATGCGTAGAGCTCCATTTTCTTTTTTTTATATTTGTGTTTAGTAACAGTTTTTAGTTTTCGGATAAGTTCAGAAATATATCTTTATCTTTTTTATAAAGAACGACAAACATTTCATGTTTGAAAATCTCCTACTAACACCACACTAAGCGGAAAATGTTGCTTGTGACGTGGTGGAGGACTTAGCCAGCTGAGGAATCGAACAAGCGACGCCCGGGTGGGACCCAAACGCGATGCGAACTCAGCCACTGACTGGTAATTTATCATTTATTTGGATTTTATTGCAAATCGAAAATACTGTGACCTTCAGACAGAATATGCTCATCACTATCACGTGCAAGGTTTGTCTCGGAAAAACTCTTGAATAAGTTCTCAAGAAACCTCTTGAACAAGAACTCT
Organism: Limnephilus marmoratus; assembly: GCA_917880885.1. Lineage (NCBI taxonomy): Eukaryota > Metazoa > Arthropoda > Insecta > Trichoptera > Limnephilidae > Limnephilus > Limnephilus marmoratus. Next base: position 23,665,617 of record OU862934.1, on the reverse strand, counting down.
CGAATAAGTTCTCTTTCAACGGAAGCAATCTTCCGAACAGGCCCTCCATCGAAATGCTTGGTGTAACCCTAAGTGACCAGCTCAGGTATGGGGGCTCCATCGAAGCCAGAGTAAAGTTAGCCTCACAGAAACTGGGCGTACTGTACAGGGCCCGCAGATACTTTAATAGTACACAACTGCTAACCCTGTACAAATCACAAGTGCGCCCCACGGTTGAATTTGGCGGCCACCTCTGGTCTGGAGCTCCAAAATACCTGAAAAATACCCTCGACTCTGTGCAGAAACGGGCGGTCCGTTTGATAGATTCTCCCATCTTAACAGACGGATTGCAATCTTTAGAGCACAGGCGTCGGGTGGGAATGCTATCCTTGTTCTACCGGTATTACAATGGAAGATGCTCCGAGGAACTAGCATCATTGATCCCTTCGGCATCGGTGCATCGTCGGGAAACACGCCAAACGCGTGCCCAACATTTGTACACGGTTGACATTTGCCACATGAGAACGGGTCGTTTCTTCGACTCGTTCTGTGTTCAACAGCTCGGCTGTGGAATGATTTGCCGGCCTCTGTGTTTCCTCCTTCCTACAACATGGGTCTCTTCAAGACCAATGTTCATTCCTTCCTCTCCTCAAAAAGACCCTCCACACAGCATCCTAGATGACATAGGCCCTGAGGGAAATTATTTTCCTCAGGGCCTCCTGCGTGGAGTTAACGTAATAAAAAAAAAGTTCTGAAATACATATCCAATCGGCTGAATTAGGTTGATATATTAATGTAGGTACATATGAAATCCATTAGTCACGCTTGTTACACGTGCTATCGCCAGCCGCATGGTAATATTATTCACGTTAAAAATGTACATGGAAAATTTGTCCGAGGTGTCACTATCAGTGGCGTCACTAAAAATTCACAGCCCGGGGCAAACCTATAGCGATGAAAATTACCTATCTAAAATCATTAAAATGGGCTTAAACCAAACAATCACCGCGACGCGACGCAGGCAAAAAATTCTCGAAAAGACATAGGTGCCCATATTTTATGTGTGATTTTTTTGTTCCAATTCAGTAAATGAACTGAAGAAATTTAATATTTCCGAATAAGTTTAGGTTATTTAAAATTTTCATCATATTTGATTACCGCAAACTGACCATCAGCGCCATTTCTATTTTTTTTTTAATATTTTGAGCAACTTCGTTTTAAACACGATTCGCTGTCAGTTTTAGTTTTTGCACAAATTTTCAAATTAACTGACAAAACTAAAACATGACCGTTGGGCTTGAGTAGTGCTCAAAATTAAAAAAAAAAAAACTTTTAATTATTGGTTTCGTTTGATTTTGACAATGAATATATACGGGTAAAGAAGGGTATCGCGGTGTGACTTTGTTTTCAAACAAATCTAGTGTTGTATCCAGAGGTTGACGAAATTTTACACAATTGCTTAAAAACAGGGGGACGGTCACTGTATGTATACATAGTATTTTTAAAAAACGACCCCACCCCTTTTCACACCCCCTAAAGTAGAATTTTTGTAGTACTTCTGGAAGTATATAAGAAAATAAGAGGAAAATTACTGTACCTATACATTTGATTTAGAAAAACTGTGTAAAGCCTGGGCAACGCCGGGGACTTTAGCTGGTTGCTTATTTATTTATATTTTATTAACGCCCTAGTGGGCTTTTACAAGAAAAGAAGTAAATATATAATTAACAATATTAATTACAGTATTACATAAACAATAAAACAGAATAAATATGAATGCAATCGACTCGTTAGGTAAAGAATATTACAACATAAAAAAGAAATGAAATGAAATAGTACAAGTTGTACTTACAAAAAACTAAAACAATTCAGCTTTAAATATTTATACATATTATTAACAATAATAATAAGACCTGACATAGAACAAAGTGTAAATAGAACTGCAAAAATATTGTAAAGTAAGTATACATTTTACTGGTGAGGTTTAGATGAGAAAATATTTTATGAGAAAAACAAAAAAATAATAAAAGTTAATTATTAGCAGATAATATCGAGATTAGTTGATTTTTTTTATTATATTTATACGCCCAATCCTCAATATTCAAACGTAGGAAACAAATACGGGCATATATTATCTATATTTTTGTAATTACATCTCCTTGTAATAATTATTCCTCCCTTGGGGAAAACTGCGCCACAGGCATAAATTTTGTGGAATCTTTCAATATTTATTTGAAAATGAATCACTAGTACCTATTTATGCCCTGGGCACTCTGGGCAGGCGCTGCGCCACTATGTTTGATGCTTGAACCCTATTTGCGTAAAGCGGGAACAAACTTAACTATTAAAAAAAAACAATAAATTTGACTTGCTAAGCGGGGTGACTTGTGGGTGACGCAATACGGGATGCATAATTTAATGAAATATAAGGTCTGCCTGAAGAAAGTTTGAAAAAATATTTGTCGTTGAGATAGATACGTTTCTATAGACAAATGGTATATCAAATTTGGAGGCGGTTACCAATTTGGGAGGCGGGTATGGGTACCGCCACCCCGGAACCATTTATTGGATAGCAACATCTCTGACATAGGTCACCCCATGTGATTCGCTACGTTTGGTGACTTGGGTGCCCGGGTTCATGGGATGAGGTTTGTCCAGGTCTTGGCAACGGATGCGTCTGAATACCAGCTGCATAGCAGGCCGGATCGGGAGAGAATGGTTGAGGTAGTCTCCAGCCGTACTGTCTCAGAACATTGCCTTGCACCACAGTAGGAGAGATTTATATGTCCGTCACTCCTGGACACACTGACCCCCAGATTCCTACCCACCCGTCGTACCCTTTTCCTTCCCAAAATCTACTCTCCTTCCTTCCTAAAAAACCCTCCACACAGCATCTCCAAAGATGACATAGGCCCTGAGGGGAATTATTTACATCAGGACCTCCTGTGTGGAGCTAATGTAAAAAAAATCCTGAAATAATTTTTTTAAATGTCACTCACAATATGGATGGTTTACAATTAAGTAGATATGTATTTAAGTCCTACCAACTTATAAATCTTATGATTTCAGAGGAGAAAATCAGAAATATATATCATTGAAGAAGAAGATAACAATAATAATCTAAACGAAAATACGACAGAGAACAAGACACAGAAAATAAGACAATGGTCGAAAATGGGACTCGTTTGACAGAGGGCGGCAATAGCGAAATTGGTTAACGCGCACGTCCCGGTTAAACGAGAGGTTCGGTCCCAATTGCGACCATTGTCTTTTTCTGTTTTTCTGTGTCTTGTTCTCTTTCATATTTTTGTAACTTTCAAAAGTTATAAAAAGAGAGTTTTTCTTAAAAAATATATGTTTTTGGGCAGGAGTTTGACTGTTCACAGAAATGTTAGTACAATAGTGTACAGCCCCGTATAATGATGTTACGGCGTTTAAATTCAAATGGAAAATAAACTCTCTTCAGATAAAATTATTCAAAAAAAGAACATGGGCCTAAAAGCGTTTAATCCAGTCGACTCAAATGCGGGCATACACGATCGAGCAATTAGGAGTACAAAATAGGCAGATGATTTTATATGTAATGTTTTAACACCTGGTTACTGGATGTATACTTGGTGTAATTGTGCAGGTAGGCACCTGGCTTTAAAGAGGGAAGTTGTGGGTTCGATGACCGAACCAGATCAAACTATGATACGAGTATTATAGTGGTAGATACTCTCAATATCGGCCTGGTGAATGATCACAGTTTAAAATCTAAATCATTCCTTGAAATAAGGTTGGTCACGTTTGGTGACATGATCTGAATAGCCAGGTGCGTTTCAATCTTCCCATTCCCCACCTCCTTCAAGCCTATTCATTGACGGCCGGCGTAGTCCAGCGAAAAGGCTCTTGACTCGCACTCCGAAGGTCGCGGGATCGAATTCCGGCGTGGCAAATAATTTGTGTTTGATTAATTTGTGTTATTTCACAATTTATTCATTTAAAATAATATATGGTATATTTCCGGCACGTTCCAGAGTGGAAGATACTATCAGTATCGCCCTGGTGTAAGACCACCATTCAGAATTGAAACGTTGCTTGAAAATGTATTTAGCCGTGTTTGGTGACCAGATCTGAATAGCCAGGTACTTCCCAACCTTCCTCTTCCTCACCTCCTTCCCCTTCCCACTACCTTCAGCCTCATAACATACCCCAATTGAGGATTCCATAGTCCCACTGGCTCCAGACAGGAGCAGTTGGGACTCTAGTGGGGTGTTCATTTAAAAAAAAGCGTCACAATATAATATCTCAATTATATATATTATATATTCAAATCGTCATAATATAGATGGCAGGTGGGAATCCCATGTTTCTTTTACCGGTATTTCGGAATAAGATGCCCAATAGTGTAATTATTCTCTTAGGCAATGGTAGAGAGTCGGTAGACAAATCTGTTCCGAATGAGAACTGGTCGAAAAACGTGTCAGCTTTTCTAGTATCTTCAAGATTCCAAGTTCACTGTTTCTCTACTAAAAAAGACGTTCCACAAAGCATTCCCAAATATGACATGACATAAAACGAGAGGTTTGAAATCTAATCTAGCGTTGAGATATTTTGTAATACTGAGATTTTTTCCGATTTTTTTTTAATATATTAGGCCAAATTTCTTCCCGGATTACGAATAACTCGACAATGTTTGATTTTCTTCTATTTTTAAATGTAAATACTGCACAAGAGTTCCAACTGCTCCCAAATGCCTGGAACCAGTGAGACGATGGCATTCCCAATTATTGGGGTGTTGTTGTGAGACAAATAACAATGATAGATTTTTTTCAAATGTTTCTGGCTTTCACCCTTCAAGAGTGTTCCAGGCCATCATTCCAAATGTTGAATGGGGGGAGGCAATCTCGGAATAATCATAGATAAAAACCTAAAATGGAAAGATCACATCGGACATACAATAAAAAGAATTGGGAAATTAATTTATATATTCTTACGAATTAGAAACTTCTTATCAACGAAAAATCTATACTCAATATACTATGCACTAGTACAGTCTATTCTTCAGTATGCCATTATCAGTTGGGGAGCAGCTTACAAAACTAGTTTGACCCCCATAGAAATTGTTCAAAGACTCATTATAAAAATTATACTAAAAAAACCTCCAGACTTCCCCACTGAACGCATATTCGAAAAATTCAAAGTTCCAAAATTTAAAAACTTATTTGAGAAAAATTCAATCATACAAATTATAAAAGAAAAAGATAAATTCTCATTCATAGCTGAAAATCGTACTAGACTTACACATGTATTTGTATGCCCCCAAACTAAACACGTCTTTTGCCCAACACCATTATACACACCAAGGAAAATACTTCTTTAATAACCTTCCAGTAGAAATCAGAAGCATTAATGACAAAGTACAATTGTTGAACTCCATCGAAAAACATTTTAGAGAAATCACCAATGGGAAAATTGCTGCTTCCCTCATCACCACATGAATGTCACACTAAAAATTATACCTATTTTACTTATTACTGAATACATGTGGATGATTTTATCTTTTAGTTAAAGGATCTTGATTGCGATATGATTAAACTGGGTTTTAACGGTGTATGTATTAACTGTGAATCTGTGTATATATTATGTGAAACACCTGACTGTATAAATTGTACATATTTAAAATATTTTTAAATGTATCCACAAGCTCCTCCATCCACAAGCAAATGCTTTTAATGGAGGAAAAGTAACACTGTAACATGTTCCATTTTTTAAGATAAATAAAATTATTTAAAAAAAAAAAAAACTATTTAAGGCTTGATAGGAGAGAAGATATTTGTTTAGAGAGGGACAAACTAAAAATATGTGATCTAAAGTCCACATTTTTAACAACAAAAAGTACAATCTGGGGAGTCAAGGACGTGAATTTAAAAAAGTGAGAAGGAACAATGTCCAATTCTCATTCCAATAAGTGAAGAAATTTCTTTTTTGAAATTGCTGAAACCATGGTTTTGATGGGATAGTCCTTTGTATTGAGGCGTAGCAGGTTCCCTTGGATAGACTAGCAATCTGCCAATACTCTGCCCAACAATTGCGACATCTTTCTTTGAGGATGGAAAAAATATCAGATAGGGGAATGTGGTTTACGAGGGTAGATTGAATGATAGATTCGTCAATTATCTTTGATAACTTCGTTAAGAAACAGACAAATATATAAATGATTTAAAAATATATTATTTACGAACGCAGTCACCAGGTACAGAACATCTGAGAAAATTTAAACATAAGCAATCTTAAATATTTAAAACATTAGTAATAATATTTATTGAACTTGTTTAGAATTGACAGATCGTCACTTATCAATCACTGAACGCAGAGTTTAAATCAGCTACTGAAAGCAAGTTGGGTGTCCGGTAAGCGTATTTACAATCCCTACCGCGTTTCAGTCGCTTTAAATTTTCAATATCAAAATTTAAATATTTAGAAATAAAGTTATTAATTTCTAATATACACATTGGAAAGATTATTTTATCTAGATTTTAGAACAATTTTTGGTTTTGCAAAATGATAAAAAATTATCAATATAGAGGTGTATTTACAATACATGGGAATAATATTAAAATTTAAATATTTTGAAATAAAATTATTAATTTCTTATATACTCATCAGAAAGATTATTTTATCTAGATTTTAGAACAATTTTTGTTTTTGCAATGTGATAAAAAATAACCAATATAGAGATATATTTAAAATGTAAATTGTCGCTACCGCGACTGAATCGGTATAGGTTTTGTAAATACGCGTCCGGTAATGCTATTGTAGTCAATTTTGCAATCTATATCATTTAATCACGGTGAGAAAATCTTTAAACCATTCTTGGATTTAATCCTGGATTTAACTTAACGAACAAAAAACAAGTTAACACATATTTAATTTTGTTTATTTAGTTTTCTCCTAAATTAAGATCCTCTTATAAAGTAAGATCCTCTTATTCACATTTTGTCTGTTATTACTAGCTGGTACCCGGCATGCGTTGCTAGCCATTCAAAGAAATAAATTGATTCTCCCTGCATGTCCTTTCCCATGCATCCCAGTTCCCTTCCACCTTCCCCACCTTCCCCCACCCTCGTGTCTTCCATCTCCGCAAACCCCACCTTCCCCCTGCCTTTCCTCCCTGCCGCTAAAATATATGAAATACACATTTTCATTTATACAAATTTCATAACGCCAGAGCTTACCATTGTATATAGCCTATGTTACTCGCTGATGAAAGAATTTTTCAAATTGGTTCAGTAGTTTCGGAGCCTATTCAATGCAAACAAACAATTAAATCTTTCCTCTTCATAGTATTAGTAGACAAGTGTAGTAGACCCGCGACGAATCATGGGATACTACAATTGTAGAATTTGTGAAGCTGAAAGAATTCATAAAATATTTTCCCTTTGGAGTCAATATGTAGGAAGTATTGAAAATTATTTTGGTCTAATATTATAAATTAAGATCGCTTTCAAGACAGTATAACTCCAAAAGGGCAGACTTTTGAGATAATCTCTGATAGTAACTTATGTTCCACTTAAAAATAACTATTTATTCTTATATATTTTTTTTCAAACATCCCAATCTACTTTAGTTCAAATTAAATCACTGTTGACAGGGTAACGCCTCTCTCGTTGTTTTAAAATTTCTAACATACATATCGCCTAATGTTCTAGATAAGGGTGCAAGATCTAAGGGTTACCCCAAGGTACGCTTCTTGGACCTACATTAAAGAATACTTTTAAATGTATTGCTATCTCCACGTAGGGTGTTATCTACGTAGATGCTGTGTGAAGGGTAGAGAAACTTTTCATGAACTATGTTCATTTTGGAATATTATTGTTTTGGAAGAATCAAAAGTTGGCATTGTAACTAATGTTTTACTTTAAAAAAACCTATCCAGCGGTACATCAGCTCTCTAATATCGAGGGTTTCATACAACCATTCTCCTTTACTTTCTATTGAGCAGAACAGAGTCAAAACCTTTTCCACTTACACACAACGTTAAAATATAAAGTTTAAACAAACTAACACGATTTTCTAGTCGAAATGGCCACAGTTTGGTTGAGCACACACAACAATTGCATAGTTTCTGAGCAATAATTTTACATGGAAACACTTAACGATTGTGTCACACAATGGTCGGAACCAACCAGTCAGGCCCGTCTCTCGTCACGTGGCGTTCATAATTCATAACCCATAACTCGCAGCACATCGTATAACTCAAAACATAACTCATGACCTAGCTCAGTGTTCGGTGCCCACTCCGGTAACAGCGTTTAAAGTTATGAGTGACGTTTCATAACGCTCGAACAAGTGACATGCCGGAATGACCTCATTTCATTGGTACCTAGTTAGATTACCTACTGTGTGAGTGCAGTTACGTACCTACCGATAGTCAGTTTTGAGTATGTACTTGAATGTTAAAATAGGAAGATGAATGGACCTTCTAATAAGTATACCTGTATACAAAAATAGCTAATGTCCAAGTGAAAATCTCGACTTGAAATTGTCAAAACTAATTGAAAATGAAATAATCATTAAGATTTCTGAAAATACGCAAATTAAAATCAGCAAATATGCGTATAATTACGATATATTGATAATTGCCTGATTTTGTGGCAGTGAGGCATGGAACTGGCAAAGGAAGGATGAAAGTAGACTGAACGCTGTAGAAATGAGAACCATGAGGCGTATGTGTGGTAAATACTATGTGTTACTATGACTGCTTAAAAATGCAATCTAACCTTGATGCTATTGCAGAATGGTCAGTAAAAAACAAATTAGAATTCAATATTAAAAAATGTGTAACTATGACATATACCCGCTCCCAGAAGCCCATAGTTTTTGAATACAACATTAAAGGGAAAACATTATGCCGAGTCAATAGCTTTAAAGATCTCGGTATCGTCTTTGATCCCAAACCGACATTCTCGGATCATATATCACGGCTCACTCCAGCGTGCTACAAACTCCTGGGTTTCATCATCAGAATATGTAAGCAATTTGATGACCCATATGCAATGATAGCCATGTTCGATGGAGTCATAAGAAGTAAGCTGGAGTATGCTAGTGGTGTGTGGACTCCGCACCAAGCTAAATATATTAATATGCTAGAACAAATTCAGAAAAAGTTCCTTAGGTATGTCTATATGCGGATGAATGGAACGTACCCAAGATTCATGCACCATATGGAATTACTTGAGGCAACAAATAGATTTAGCTTGGAAACTAGACGTTATGCAAATCTTGCAATTCTTAGTTTTAACATAATCCATAATCGTATTGACAGCCCATTCCTCTTGGAATGTTATGGCTTATACGTGCCTGAAAATTTCAGCCGTAGTCGTCGACACGACTTGTTCAAAATACCATACGGCAGAACAGATGTTCTAGCACAGCATAGCATGACAAGAGGAATGGTGCTGTTGAACGAAATATCGGAAACACTAGATATATATAACTCTTCTTTAGATAGCCTTAAGATTTTTTTTGTATAATAATCATCTTCCTAGGTGTTAAGACTGTCAAAATGAAAAAATTGTACAGTAATTGGATAAAAAATCTGTTGTACAATAAAAAAACAAAAATAAAAATAAAAAAAAAATAAAATAAAATAAAACATGTACGATCGTGTGAGAAACATGGAGATCCGCAAAGAATGCAAAGCTGATGTAAGCGTTATAAGTAAGATAAAGAAAGGGAAAGGGAAATGGTTTGGGCATATAGAGCGAATTATTGAGGGAGTGTAAGGAGAATATATGACGAAAATGTGAACGGTAGAAGAAGTCGGGGATGCCCGAGGAAGACATGGCATGACCGTGTGAATCAGATACTCGAGTCCGGCCATATCAAGAGTCAGGAACAAAGAAGAGCATGTATGAGACGATGTATGAATGTGAAGAGGCAAGGAGTGTGTGCCAAGACCGAGTTTTTTGGCGTTCCGACCTCTCTGCCTCCTCCTGCAGGTAACGGCGTAATGGTTAGTTAGATAGTTTAGCCTGATTTTACAAGTAAAAAAAATGGTCGACAATTTGGGAGGCGGGTATGGGTACCGCCGCCCCGGAAACCGTTTATTGGATAACCAACACCCCTGCTATAGGTCACTTCAAATGATTTGCAAAGTTTGGTGACTTGGCAAGAGTGCCCGGGTTCATGGGGTTAGGTTTGTTTAACAGGGAGATTCCGCGTTGACGTCTTCTACTGAACTCTCTCGATCCATCGCCTTGCACCGCAATGCGAGGGATGGATTTATACCTACTTCACTCCTGGACACATTAGATTCCTTCCCAACCCTCTTATTTCCTTTTCAAAAGGACGACGGCCGGCGTAGTGCAGCGGTAAGGCGCTTGACTCACATTCCGAAGGTCACGGGATCGAATCCCGGCGTGGCAAATAAATTTCATTTGATTAATTTGTGAATTACACAATTTATTCATTTAAAATAATAAATAGTAGATATATTTGCGGCACGTTCCAGAGTGGAAGATACTCTCAGTATCGCCCTGGTGTAAGACCACCATTCAGAATTGAAACGTTGCATGAAATGGCTTTCGCCGTATTTGGTGACCAGATCTGAATAGCCAGGTTCTTTCCCACCTTCCTCTTCCCTATCTCCTTTCCTCCCCACTACCTTCCGCCACACAACATACCCCAATTGGGGATGCCATAGTCTCCCTGACTCCAGACGGGAGCAGTTGGGACTCTTGTGCGGTATTCATGTAAACAAAAAAAGACCAACAAGACAGCGTGCCCAAAGCTGACAAGATGAACGAAATGGTTTTCCTTAGGGCCTTATGTGTGGAGTTAATGTAAAAAAAAATCCTACTACCATCATAATAAGCGGAAAATATTGCTTGAGCAATGATGGGAGGACGTAGCTAATACATGAATGAACCCGTGACGCTTGGATAAAACTAGATAATTTAAACCTGTCAACCATTTGACCGATCGAGTCTAATACGAATTTATTATTAATTTAAATTGATTTCAAACAAATGGGATCATTTTTTTGGTCTGTTTCCGACAACTTACGAAGTCAAGTGAAACCAAACAGTATTTTAAAGAATTAAATTTACCTATGTCACGCTTCGGATTTTGCTGACATTAAATCGCTTGGAAACAATGGACTCTATACAGTAAACAATATAACTGAGGTACCAAACGACCATTGCTACAGTATTATGGTATTAACGCACTGGTATGTATTGTTATAATTCCGCGACGAGTGAAATTATTATTGTTATATGTGGAGAGTCGCAGGGATATATGTATAGATGTAAGTATTGTGTACGGTAATAAGATTTTATTCGAAATAATTCATAATGTATGTAATGGTATCGAACGATAAGGGGCAAGCACCAGTGGTCTAGTGTCTAAAAGACTAATTATTTATTAGTGAATGTTTTAAACTTACCATTCTCCTTTAGTTCAAGCCAAACCAATGTTGACGGGTTTTGTTTGAACGCCTGTCTCGTTATTTTCAGGTTTCTGACATTCAAAACGCAAAATGTTCTAGATAAGAGGGCAAGTTTTATGCAGGCGTGTGGGTTACCTCAAGGGACGCTTCTTGGGCCGGCATTATTTATTACTTTTAAATACATACAGGGTTTTACATTTTGAGAAAGTGTTATTGTTAAACGATGTTTTTTTCTTCGAGTTTCCATACGGTTCACTTTTCCATATAAATTCGGGTTAAAAAATTTAACGTATTCTATTTTGGTATCGATTTTCGTATAATTTAAAATAAAACAATAGCTTTGTAAATACCACTTTTATTTTTTATACTTTATGCCGACCGGATTTCGCTACAACCGTAGCTTCTTCGGGGCAGTATAATACTCTACACTAATATTAGGTTACATGTGTTTTATGCTCCTTCACTTGAGGAGTCCAGCCCATTTTGTTAAATTATATATTATAAGACGTCTATAGGATTTAGTCTGCGAGAGAATGAGATAGAATAATCGGTATCCTCTTTGTGCGGTGCTTCGTAGCCTCCCCATTCTTGTCTACTTTCGTTTTCAGAAGGTTTCACTTTTACCACGTGTGAACTGAACACTTGTATTTTTCTTAGAAATCTCGAATAAATAGTGACTTTAATTTCCTTTCGAAGGTCAAGTTTGCCAAATTTTATTAATCCGTGGATTTGCATAAAACAGAAACCTACTAAAATTCTTCTTTATATATGTAGAAGATATATATTTCTTTTGCTTTTACGATACATCTCGAATACCATATTCTAGACTAGAGTGAACATAGTTCATGAAAAGTTCCTCTCCTCTTCATACAACATCTCCAAAGTAACGCATATGGTGATGATTATAAATTTAAAAGTATTAATTAATGCAGGTCCAAGAAGAGTGCCTTGAGGTAACCCATACACCTGCACACAGCTTGCACCCTTATCTAGAAAATCTTATGTTGATTGCGAACAGGTATTACTGTGAAACCGCGGGTTTATACGCATAAATACACAAAATGATAGGTGAGCATTGTTTCGGTTAATTATAATATCGGCCTTTTTTCTACAATACAAACTGTCGCAAAAAGGTTATCGTTTCCTGGCGTTCATAGGTTGACTGCAGAGGTGACTCAAGTACGAATAATGCACATAAATACATACAAATGTCACATGACTCTTTTCATAAAGTGCAATCGAATACAATAATGCACTTACCCCAATCACACTTAAAACACAAGCATTTTGTATGTAGAAATGCATTAGAAACTACCTATCCGATTTCATAAAAAAATGCTTATTTAATATATGATAGAATGGTATTACGAATACTAAAAAATATCAGAGTGTGTGAGTGAGTAATTCACACGCAGAAAACTAAAGAAGACAAGAGTGGGCTACGAAGCACGGCACAAAGAGGAGACCGATAGGCTACAAAGGGAGGCGTCTACTAATATCTACAGGAATTCCAAAAACTGAAAAAATCGGACTAATATCTATGCGAACCAAAGTGTGGACGAATATCTACAGCACTGGCAGAGGTTGCATTTGCAATTATGTATAGCATATTGGAATAACGTAGATAATATTGCGTATGCAGTTTAAAAAACTTAATTTGTGTATGTAAATATGTAAAAATCCCTAATATCGAACTATTGGCCACATTTAGCTGATTATTAAGGATTTGGGTTTTTGTTTTAACAGCTTTCCTTATATCGAGCGCTTCTAAATTATTTAGTCTGTTACCCTGACATTTCTATGTCAGTTAGGTTAGGTTAGGTTGTGGTGCCGTGTATTTCGAAATAAATAAATAAATATCTTTGCATTATGACCTCCATGTTCGTTCAATAAATTATTGTCCTCGTAAACAGCAAAATACGTAATATTATGCAAAAACTTCATGTAGGTACGTACTTTAAACGCTTAAGCCTTTACGTAATTAGTAATTACGCAATTGAAGTAATTTATGCTTTTCCGTACAACCTCTTGCTCAGCTGCCCTCTGTAGATATTAGTCCAACCTACGCTTTGTAGATATTAGTCATTACTGGGACCGTCATAGATATTCGTCCGACCTTAGCTCTGTTTTAGTCCACACTCTAAAGTTCGTAGATATTAGTCCAACATATGAGCTGTAGATATTCGTCCGACATACAGGCTGTAGATATTAGTATCTGGAGTCCTACAAAGCCCAGCACTCTAATTCCAGTGCACATTCTCCTAAACAATTGGTAATCGTATTAGTATTTGTGTTTTCTTCTTCGGAGTCGCTAGATGTCGCATTCCTTTGTTTTTTTTCTTTTGCCTGTTAATTTTTTGAAAATTGGTTATTGGTTTTACAAAAATTTTTTTTTTTTTGATTTCGTAGGATTCGATCCTTGGGCTGCTGAATGTCTGGCCGCTTAGGTTCGTCAGGCGCTTTATACCACTAGACCAAAAGGGACCTGCGTGGGATTGTGGATATATCTTATTATTTTTTCTATCGTGTAAATACTGATTCAACTCAGCATCTAAAATGAGATTATCTTCACTAATGACTTTACATTTTTTAAGAAATTAAAAACTTCAAGTTTTCAAGTGAATTCTGTTATTTTTATGTTAGCTCCACAAAAATAGGCACAGGCCCCGAGAAAAATAATTTCCCTCAGGGTCTATGTCATATTTAGGGATCCAGGGAAAAGGGTCTTTTTCAAAAAATCAAGGAAAGAAAATGATATGAGAGATGTGTATGAATCTGGGGGTCAGTGTGTCTAGGAGTAACGGACGTATGAATCCAACCCGCCCACTGCGGTGCAAGGCGATGTTCCAAGAGGATCCTGCCAAGAGGATATTGACAAAATGTGCAAAGACAGAGTGCTTGCTGAACTCAAGACCGATAGGGCGAAGGAGCCTGGGAAGGCCAAGATTAAGATGGAGCGACAACGTCCTCCAAGATATATCTACATTGGAGCTTCTAAACAGGAGAGAGCTGGCACAAAACCGAGATGAGTCGAGGAAAACTCTTGAAGAGGCCAAGACCCACCAGGGGTTGTAGAGCCGAGAATGATGGTGATGACTTGTGCAAATTCATAGTTGCGTGTCGGTCCATCCATGCTTACTTTAGGGGAAGTGGCACGCTAAACTAACACGGGTAAACTAAGGCAGAGATATACAGTATACATACCTCCCATATTGACAAAATTGACGTATACTTGTGCAAAGAAAAAGTCCTTGCTGAACTCAAGACCGATATGGCGAGGGAGCCTTGGAAGGCCAAGATTAAGATGGAGCGACAACGTCCTCAAAGACATATCTACCTTGAAACTTCTAAACTGGAGAGAACTGGCACAAAATTGAGATGAGTGTAGGAAGACTCTTGAGGAGGCCAAGACCCACCAGGGGTTGTAGAGCCGAGAATGATGGTGATGACTTATGCAAATTCATAGTTGCGTGTCGGTCCATCCATGCTTACTTTAGGGGAAGTGGCACGCTAAACTAACACGGGTAAACTAAGGCAGAGATATACAGTATACATACCTCCCATATTGACAAAATTGACGTATACTTGTGCAAAGAAAAAGTCCTTGCTGAACTCAAGACCGATATGGCGAGGGAGCCTTGGAAGGCCAAGATTAAGATGGAGCGACAACGTCCTCAAAGACATATCTACCTTGAAACTTCTAAACTGGAGACAGCTGACACAAAACCGAGATGAGTGGAGAAAGACTCTTGAGGAGGCCAAGGCCCATTTGGGGTTGTAGAGCCGAGAATGATGACGATGACTTGTGCAAATTCATAGATGTGTGGCGGTCCATCCTTTCTGCTTATCTTAGGGGAAGTGGCACGCTGGTTAATCAGTTAGTTAGTAATTAACATGATGACAGGTCACCAACTGATTACCAACTAATTTCATAGTACAGGCAGAATAATCGAATTGTGCAAGACAAAGGTACTCGTCTAAAGTCACGGTTCAACAGCTATAAAACTATCGTCGAGTCTCGCGTGACGGATTGCTGGAGTCAAATAAGTAACTACTGCGTTTACCAGTCATCATCATCATCGACGATGACCTCTGCTGCGTAATGGTTACGAAAGATGACTCCGGATCCGGAGGTTGCGGGTTTTCTCAAGCAAGAAACATAGCTACCTAGTGAAACTATAAAAACACGATGAAACGGAAGCGAGCGACACTAAAAAGAGACAAACACATACATCTATAGAAAGAGACGAACACACAATCACGAGTACACGGTTCCAATATAATACGATAAATCGACATTTAGCAGACCAAGGATCGAATCCTATGAAATCCAATCTTAAAACCTTTCCAAAATGAACAGACAAAAGAAAACAACATCTAGCGACTCCGAAGAAGAAAACACAAATACAAATAAGATGACCAAATGTATAGGAAAAGGTGCATTTGAATTCGACGACAAATATATGAAAAAAAAATCATCCTTCACATTGATAAAAAAGTGCTTCGTAGTCTCCCCAATCTTGTCAACTTCAGTTTTCTGAAGGATTCACTTCTACCGCGTGTGAATTGCACACTCTGATTTTTTTTTAGATACACCGAAGGTCCTGAAAGAAATTATTTTTATAATGAGAATGCTGGTGATTTGTTCGGATTTCAGAACAACTCACAAAGGTCTCATAGAAAACGTTGAAACGTTCCCTTACTATCATAGTTAGAACTATAATCAAAACGGTGTTAGAAAGATAAAAACCACGGTTTATATTCAAATCTAAAAATTAACCACAAAACAATTAAAATTACACCTATCTGAATCTAAATTTACCGACCGCAATTTGAAAAAAAAAAACTATGAAACTTTGGGAATTTTTTAATAATTATTTTTACATGAAACGACAAAAAGTCGGTTGATAAAATATGTGCGTGTTTTTATTTTTTTCTTTATCAGTAATTTTAGTCAGAAAAACCCAAAGTGAGCTATTTTAAAAACATTTTTAAAATTGCATTCAAAAAATTTTTATTTCAAAAATTATATGTATCTCGATTTGTAAAAATTAAAAGCTCCATTATTTGGATTTTATTGCAAAGCGGAAATATTTTGACATTCCGACAAAATAGGCTTGAGGTGTTAAGCTAATTTTATTATACGTCACTTGCGTCTCTCTTTGCATTTTTTGTCAATTGAGTAGGCGTTTATATATATAATTGTATACTTTGAATTTTTATGTAGATACTCGCTTTTCCCGCGGCATCACCCCCCCCCTCATTAATTTCTGGTATGTTCAGATTTCAAACTGCTTGCGTGCCACCTATTTATACAAATTTCATAATGCCAGAGCTCACCAGTAGGTTTATACAAAAAAAGAATTATCCAGTTTGGTGCAATCGTTCGGAAGTTATGCGCCCACACACATTTCGGCGAATCACAACATCGTTTCCACGGCAACCGTTTGTTTTGATTTTCTTCTGACGTTTGCAATAACTCGATTTTGTTGGGGACAGAAAACGTATGATAAATAATTTCATTACGCCGGAGCTTACCAATATATACAGCCTTTAGTACTCGCAATTAATGTAGCTTTCTATTAGTAAAAGAATTTTTAAGAGCGTTTAACCAGCCAGCGGACGAAAATCCACATTTCGTCGAAAGTTGTTCTTACGATCGTGCAGGGCGATTACAACGAGAAAGATTAATTATTCCCCGTACCAGCTTTTAAAAATTATAACTCAATTTCGAATTTATTTCAATTCAAATTAGCTTTAATTTATACCTTCATCCAAAAATGCTGAAAGGCGTGATGATAAAACTATTAAAATAATGTATTTTTTGTAATTATTTTTTGATTATAAGTATTTATCATTTTTCAATAATGTCTAAATTTAATAAGAATGTGAAAAAAATCTGAAATATATTAGTTTGTAAGTGCGCAAATAAATACACAAATGGACCAATTTTCGTCAAGAAACACATGTACGTACATATTTTTTAATGATTTTATTGAAACTAAAATTAAAATTCTAAAACATGCGTTTGCTAGATAATGTATTGATTTATTTTACTGCAAGATTATATTATTTGAAATGGGTGTGGTATAATACAAAATCTTTTTTGAAAATTTAACAAATCTGCCAACGACCTATGAAATAACCTTATTATACTAAAAATTTAAAAAAATTCTCACAATTTATTACATGCAAATGCTAGATAAAAGAACAATCTTTCGAAATCCATTTATAATTTTTTGTGGAAAAGAGTCAATACGTCTAAAATCTGATTTGAAAATAACATATTTCTGGTTTTCTATGGTAATGCCCTCTTAAAGTCTTTGTGTGAAAGAGTAACAAACATACATCCATACAAACGTTCGCCTTTACAATATTAATAATAGGATTATGTTTCCATACTTTGACTGAGAAGATGTTTGTAACTTTATATATCCATTTGTGTAATAAACGAGTGTTTATAACTGGATTGTTCTCACGTAAGGTTAAATAAATAAATTAAAGAATTTTAGAAAAAAAAAAAACATTTGATAATTTCTTCGTCTTTCCCATCTAATCATCCAAACCTCTCTTTTCTATCGACTTCTTCTCATTTACAACTCTAACAAGCCACCACATTAATTAGGGCCAAGGCCAGGACACCACTCAGGCCATTTTGCAAACAGTATTCACAGTACCTAGTAATAACCTCTCAACGTAGATTATATTATATAATGACCAGGGGACATAAAACTACACTGGAAGCAGCAATTTCTGACAGGCACGTAAACTTTACCTAATGACAGTTTTACTGTCTAAGGCAGCGGTGCGCAACCAATGGCACACTTTAATATATATACATCAATCAATACATCCTTCAAAAAGAACTTCACAATTTTTTTTATAATTGATAAAAAAAATCTATTTGCGGTCAGTTCCAGAGTAGAAGTTACTCTCATTTTCTCCCTGGTATAAGAACCACTGTACACAACTGAAACGTCTGCCCGGCTTCCTGCATTTCTACCGATTTATTTGATATTTTCCTTAAATACTTCAAAGTTTTATAGCCCTTAAAAAAATTTATGTTTTTCTTAAATATAACATTTACACATTCCCCACACCGAAACGCAAATTATATGAAAGTCCCTCGATAGAAAAAAATCTCAAATCATTATAAACACGCTTTTTTCAGTTATTTTATAAGTTTTTATGTGTGTCAAAAAAATCAGTGTTTCATTAATGCTATTTTAGACTTTACCCAGAAGATTTTTACTCTATTTAAACGAGTCGTGTTTTATTAAACATTTTCACAATTTTCGCCAATATTATCGTTTTTAATATTACCGCGCTCTCTCTGACATTCGTAATTACATATCTCTCCATCTTCTTCTTTTTGAGCGGGTATACTGCGCCTTAACCAGGTCTGAATAGCCATGCATTTCCTAACCTTGCTATACCGTATCTCCTTCCCCTTCCCACTACCTTTAGCGGCATAATTAATTAGTTAAATAATTTAATTATTTCTCATTCCTTATTATGCTGTCTGATTAGAGGTAAAGTCACAAGAAGGAAATCCATAATTGGTTTTATTTTTGCTATATTACTCATGTAGAAACTGAAAAAATGTAAATTGTCGATTTCCCTAAAAATAATTAAATAAATAACTTACCCCGATTAGGAATGCCACAGTCACGCTATCTCTATAATTTTTTTATAATTCATTTATTTATATTTTAAGAATTCACAAAAATAGTTTAAAAAATAAATATATATTTCACGAAGTTACACGCTCTTGAAGTAGAGAGGAAAAAAAAGAGCGTGTCCATCTTATCACGATTTCCACCCTTCTGGTCATTTGAAAAATAAAAAAAGTACATTCTTTATCAGTATATAGGAATCAGGAGGAATAAAAAATCCATAATGGCGGCTATTCAAAATTTTTTATTATTTTTATCAGTTATTTTTTTAACTTTTCCAATTTTTTAAAAATAGCAAAAATTGATTTTTGGTTAGTTCCCACCTTAGAAGTAAAAAAAATAGGAAATAAATAAAATTCATGCCAATTTTCAAGAAAATCTGTTAAGGGAACGTACCCATACTACGTGACCAACTTTTTGAAATTTTTAACCCCCCCCCCCCGTGACCAAAAACCTAAGCCACTCGCCGCTCATTGGTACCAAGCGTGGCATTTTGAAGACCCCCCCCCCCCGAATAGGTCACGTAGTATGGGTACGTTCCCTAATAAGAACCTGAGATTTTATGACAAACGTTTCGAAAAAAGTAGTTTCGCGAAAAAAACACGCTTAAAGTTTTGCTCTATTTAGATTCTAGTTAGATTCCATCTAAACCGGTCGAACTAAAATGGCTATAACTTTAAAAATAATTCGAATTTTGAAAAATCCTTTCACAGAGATATTCTTCAATGTCTGAACTATCGAAATATGAAGAATTTTTTTTCCAGACTAGAATACCGTTTAAGTAGGCACGTATTATCAATATTATTACTATGAAAAAGGTTGTGCATCACTGGTATGAAGGGACCTTGGCTGCATATTGGCAGGTAGCTGATATTTATGTCGATTAAAGATGATTATTTCTGCATAGCAGTTGCACAATATCATCAAATCGACGGATAGGAGAGTCATTCCGTGTTAGAAACATGATTCATTGTACAAAGGGACAGTCAATGGAACCATGGAAAACACAAAACACACGTACTATACGGGGCCCGCAGATACTTTAATAGTACACGACTGCTGACCCTCTAAAGTGCACCACACTGTTGAATTTGGTAGCCACAGTTTGGCAGTCTGGAGCTCTGAATGCTGGACTATGTACAACTCCTACTCTAGGCAACTCGAAACAGCGGAATCACGAAAAGTGTCACTAAAAGATAGGATTAAAAGTTCACGCATTCGTGGTAGTCTGTGTGTCACGGACATAAACAGTAAGCTGGAGATACGACAGTTGAGATGGTATGGGCACATAAGACGGAAGCAGGCAATGACTATGGAGCTTCATCGACAGTTATCCAGATGAAGACCAAAGAACTCCTGGATGACTCAATGCTACAAAATATTACAAAGAAACGGCCTGGATGAAAGCGATACCCAGAACCAAAGAAGATATAGCCTGAGAACGAGAAGAGCCGACCCCAACAGCCTACCTAGGCAATGAGTTGGGACAGTGCAAGGAAGAAGAAGAAGACCTCTGGTCTGGGCTCCAAAATATGAGAATAAAAAAACTTCTTAACTATGTGCAGAAAATAACCGGATTGCAATCTTTATAGCACAGACATTAGGTAGGTATGCTGTCCTTGTTCTAACGGTATTATGATGGAATGTGCTCCGAGGAACTAACGTCATTGATCGCTTCGGCACCGGTCCATAGTTGGAAAACACGCCGAACGCGCGCCTAACATATATACACGGTTGCCACTACCAACATTAGAACGGGTCGCTTTAACGATTCGTTCTTGAATGTGACAGCTGGGCTCTCTCTCAGGTTGTTTTCAAGACCCATGATCACTCCTTCCTCTTCTCAAAAAGTCCCTCTACACAGCAATCCCAAAAAAGTCATTATGTGAAGTTAATGAAAAAAAAAAACAAAAGTTTTGTGATGTGCATTGCCAAAAGGTAGTAGATCCAAACAAACGATGGTGCTAAGCTTATCAGTTACCCAGCACTTGACGGCTACACCAAAAGTAAACGCCGAAAACCACATTACTTTAAATAATTATTATACCGAAATACCGGCCCTAAGAGCATTAACATGCGCAATATGGTAACATCCCTAAACACAGTATTTTTTAAATTAGCTTCAAACACTAGGACTGGAGCAAAGTATTTTGCCTAGGGGCCTGTCAGCTTTGGGAATGGTGTTTGGAGTCTTTTAATGAAATGAGGAAGAGAAGATTCTGAGATGGAAACAGTTATGAGGGGTTGGTAGGAAGCTGAGGGGCAGTGTCCAGAAGTGACAAAAACATATAAATCCATCCCTCTCACTGCGGCGCAAGGCGAGAAAGACAGAAAGACTGAAGTGAAAGAGTCTCTCATGTTTTTAACGTGTTTAGATGAAAAGGAAGAGGAAGTCATGGCACGAGTCGGAAAACCGAAGAGTATGTATGAAACTATGACAAGAGCCAAGACAGAGTTGTGGCGGTCGTTCTTCTCTGCCTGATCCGAGAAGCGGTGACGGTTAGTTGAGAAGGAATTTGGTCTCCAGGGTTAACAGCCGAAAAGTGGGGTGGTCGTGGAAAGCCAAATAACGACCATTGAAAAATATACAATAATACTGGGCATAAATTAATACATCTGCGATTGTCTCAACGCGGACGGGACAAAGCAGAGGAAAACTCGAATTGAATAATGCAGTTGTTGGAAAAAAACACGATTATGCAAGCAACCACCAGCGGGCAAAAACTGGCACAGAGCACTGAGCTCCGAATCGCAAAAATAACTGGTCAAAAATTATATAAGTACAATGTATGATTGTGTGAGAAATGTGGGGATCCGCAACGAATGCGAGACTAATCTAAACGTAATAAGTAAGATTAAGAAGTGCTTTCGGAGTGTCAGGACCCAAAGCCTGGAATGGACTGCCACACGAGTTAAGAATGATCACAGATTCAGCGGAATTTAGAGCTAAACTTAAAACTCATCTTTTCAGACAGTCGTATCCATAAGTTAAAAAAACCTTTCACCTTCGCCTTCACGGCTCGCAACATTGTAAATAACTAAGTGTGTAAAAATAAAGCAAATTCTTAAAATTCTCCAGACTTTCAAATTAAATATTAACTCAACTTTGGCATTAATCTTCTTTTAAATATAAATATAAATGTAAAACCCATGCAATGTCCAGTGTTTTGAATATAATGTCCTCCACGTGTAAAGTCGTATCTTCCCCAAGCATAAACTTTCTAATAAAGTGTGTTTTATCGGAAGTGTCCTGCAGGTAAGTATGTTTCTGTATCTATTTGAAAATAATAAAATTAGATAGAGCCTAGGATTCATAATAAATTGTAAAGCGCCCTTGAGGTGATTTTTCACAAAAACGCCGCTATACAAATTATCCAATTATTATTATTATTATTAAGAAAGTGACGCTCAGATGGTGTTGAAATGAGATCCCTGAGGCGTTTGGGCAAGTAAAGCGAATGAACGAAGAAAGGCGCGTACGGAGAATATATGACGTAAATGTGAATGGTATAAGATGTCCGAGAAAGACATGGCACGATCAGATGAATAAGATACTTGAGTCGGGCCATGTCTAGAAGCAAATAAAACAAGAAGTATGAATGAGACGATGTATTAATGTGAATGAGGCAAGGAATGTGCGACAAGACCGAGTTGTTTGACGGTATTTTCCTTCAATCTTATCTATTGATTCCAATAAACAATTATAAATTTAAAAATTTACTGCAATTCACGTCTTCCTTTTACGTGTTAAATAAATAAATACATCTTTTAAAAAGAAAGACAAACATTCCCGGGTTACGAATAGGAATAACCCAACAGTGTTTGAAAATCTCTTACTACCACCACAGTAAGCGGAAAATATTGCTTGTGTTGTGATGGAGGACTTAGCCAGAAGAGGAATTAAACACGCGACGCCCGGTTGGGACCCAAACGCGATGCCCACTCAGTCACTTACCATATTAGATGTGCAATTGTGTAAATGGTATTGATACGGGCATGTGTCTAGCATGGTGGTCGAAAAATCCACAATTTATGTAACTATCAATGCAATTCATCAAGAAATTTTTTAGAAAAGTGCCGTAAATACATGAAAAATATTAAAAATGGCGTAGATCGATGTAATAGTCATTATACGTGATGTAATTTGAAGCATCCGAAACTTATGTAGGTTAATTACACCATCTCTTTTTTCAGCCCGATTCTACTTGGAGACCAAAGTCAAAAATTTTCACTTCACGCGATCGCCACAGCAAACAAAGTGTTGTTTGCTGTGATGACAATTGAAAAGGTAGATATGAAAATAGAGATGAAAATAGCGATCGCGTAAAGCGAAAAACGTTGACTTTGGTCTCTAATTGGAATCGGGCTGAAAAAAGATGTCGTGTATTGTAGGCATTAGTACTTATTTTTTGACCAGCTTAAATAGCGATTGGTACCACTGTGCATCAATACAGTCAGTGCATATGTTAGCGTGTGGTTAGCATGCAGCCAATTGCATTATGTTAGAAGAGGAAGGTCGCCAAATCACCGATGTTTAACTTCCATTGTCTGACCGCACACACTTGGACAGGCTGTACCTGTCTGTGTATTGTGTTATGACATAGAGTCATTTAAATGGTAGGTACGAAGGTACACGACTGTTATGCAGACGCAAGATAAATTGAAAAATACGGGCTAAATACAATGCGATATTTTCAAAACCATTTCTGATTCTGATCATCGAACTAAAAATGAATAAAAATAATATTTTCTTTCATTCACAAGAATTATAGACTTTAACCCTCATAAAATAGGTGTGTCTCCCTTACTTATTACAGTGAGAAATATGATCTAAACGGAATTGGAAAGAGAAAACACCACGCTATATATTCAAATCTAAAAGTTAACCACAAAATAATTAAAAGGCACACCTTTATGAATCCAAAGTTTCCTACCGCAATTTGAAAAAAATATACAAGAGTGTGCAATTCACACGCGGTAAAAGTGAAACCTCCAGAAAACTAAAGTAGACAAGAGCGGGGAGGCTATGAAGCTAGGCTCAAAGAGGAGACCGATAGGCTACAAAGTACCGCACAAAAAGAAGACCGATTATACTATCTCATTCTCTAGCAGGCTGAATCCTATAGATGAATGTGTTTCTCTTTTTAGTAACGCTAATTTTTGTTTCATCGAGTTTCAAATAACAACGGTGCTAAAGAAGTTTTCACTTAATTTTTTTTTCGTTACCAGTAATTTTAGTTAGAAAAATCGTAAGGCGAGCCATTTTAACACTTTCTAAGGTTTGATTATTTTTTTAAAAGCGCATTTTATCACCTTTTAAAAACAGTTTTTTTGTTTTAGAATATGGCCGAGGATTGAGGGGTTAAAACTATCTAAAACGGTTCATTATATGTAAGTAAATAAGTTTTTCATCATAAGTACACGTATAGAAATAATATAAATACATCATCTTTAAGAGGCCTAATCAGAGTTTGATAATGCCTTCAGAAGGCGAAACAGCTATCGCACGTAATAATAATTACACAGTAGAACCTGTTCACAATTATATATATATATATAAATTTTTTTATAAACTGAATAATAATATTATTGAATACTAGCTGGTTCCCGGCATGCGTTGCTATGCCAATTAATAAAGAAATTGCTTCTCCCTGCGTGTCCTTTCCCATTTGTCTTGTCCCCACTCCGCCTCCTCAGCCTTCCCTCTTCCCACTCCCCTCCCCCTCTCCACGCTCCCGCATTCCATACATTCAGTTTTCAAACAGCTCGCGTGCCACCGATTGCAATTTTTTTATACAAATTTCATAATGATAAAGCTCACCAGTAGTTTTATACAAACCTTGGCCTGACAATAACGAACACAAAAATAAAAGAATTATGCAATTTGGTGCAGTCGTTCGGAAGTTATGCGCGTACATGCATTTCGGGGATTCATTTTTATTTATAGAGAAGAAGAAGATATAAAATGAAAAATAATTATAAAATGGAGTTGTACAAATTAAAGTTATAACAATAATTATTTCAAGACCCTTCAAGAAATAGTGTTTTATACATATTTACCTCAGGACAGTTCAGGAATCAAATATAGCGAATTTGTAAGAATGTTGATTTACCTGGAAATAAGGAAAACACTAAATTAGTTTCAGTAATAAATGTAACATAAAAAAAAAAACAAAAAATCAAGTAAACAATTTTTGGTTGTGCGTTTGTGATGGGAACTCTGTGGTTCAATGAACTCAGAATAGTTTTAAATTTTAGTGTGATTTTCAAAATTGGAACTGATTGTAAGAATAATTCAGTTCCTATCTGTCTATAATATTTTAACAAAATTATTTAACTGTCATTTTCAAATTTCAATTCCAATTTTGACAATGACAGTTGAAATAATGTATCAAGAATTCAAAAATAAAGTAGATAGGTACCAAAATTACTAATTGTAAAAAAAAAATATTTAAATTCCGTATTTGAAATGTGTCTTTTTTTTCTTCAAATTTCTTAGGGAGCACACATTAATTACGTGAGCAGTTTTTCTTCCAATCTAGACCCCTCCCCCTTGGTGAGATAAATTTGGTCCACTTCGTAAATTCTTTTCAAGTAAGCCAAGTTCTCACGAAATTATATAATATTCAAATAAAACAAATACGAGAAACTGCAATTTTGCAATATTAATTATTATGATTAATTATTACTTCTATTATGTAACCGCTATATTCAACTGTCACAAAATTTTAATTTACTTTTATCTAAAAAACAAAGTATGTATGTAAATATTTAATATACCAACATATAATTTATCTTTTTACATACATATATATATTTGTTTAAATACACACATTTCTTTTGGAACAAACATAATATGTGATTTACTCGCCTCGGAACAGACTTTGTCTAGTGAGGCGGGTAAAAGAAAAGAAAACAATGTAAATAACCATGAAACTAAATAAACGCCCGGGTTGCCGGCACTGAAACTGAACTGATTTAGACCTTTCAACCAAGCTTTTTAGCAAACATGTAATCAATCCTATTTCAATAATAATATCCCGTGATTTGTCACTGGAATGCGCTTGTTAATATAAATGTACATAAATTGACTGATTTCAAATTGTGGATTCTCTGATAAGTGCAGAAGAAGTATGCAACCACAACTGTTACATGGACAAAGTTAAGCAATGTTGTACGTGCATTGGTCGTTGACATTAGAAAACTTTAAAAATTAAGCGATATGCCTGCAAAGTTAGTTTCAATTAAAAAAAAAAATTTTAAAATACCAATTTACAGACGAAACTGATTCACTGTCTTGTTTTGACAAAAGTATTATTATTATTCTGTTATCGATATCGATAGCGGAAATTTGAAATGCTATTAAGAGCGTTTAACCAGCCAGCGGACGAAAATTCACATTTCGTCGAAAGTTGTTCTTCCGATCGTGCAGGGCGGTTACAATGAGAAAGATTAATTATTCTCCGTACCAGCTTTTTAAAATTATAACTCAATATCGAATTTATTTCAATCCAAATTAGCTTTAATTTATACCTTCATCCAAAAATGCTGAAAGGCGTGATGATAAAACTATTAAAATAGTGTACTTTTTGTACTTATTTTTTGATTATAAGTATTTATCATTTTTCAATAATGTCTAAATTTAATACGAATGTTAAAAAAATCTGAAATATATTAGCTTGTAAGTGCGCAAATAAATACACAAATGGACCAATTTTCGTCAAGAAACACATGTACGTACATATTTTTTAATGATTTTATTGAAACTAAAATTAAAATTCTAAAACATGCTTTGCTAGATAATGTATTGATTTATTTTACTGCATGATTACATTATTTGAAATGGGTGTGGTATAATACAAAAACTTTTTTGAAAATTTAACAAATCTGCCAACGACCTATGGAAACCTTATTATACTAAAAATTAAAAAAAATTCTAAAAATTTATTACATACGAATGCTAGATAAAAGAACAATCTTTCGAAATCCATTTATAATTTTTTCTGGAAAAGAGTCAAAACGTCTAAAAACTTTTTTGAAAATGACGTATTTCCGGCTTTCTCTGGTAATGCCCTCTTAATAATAAAATTTCAAAATTGAGGCGCTCAGCCAGAGTGGCCCAACCCTATCAGCTAAAACACAATTGCTATTACATTTTGTCATATCCATGAAGTAATTCAATGTTATTTAATAATAAAATTTCATCATTGAGGCGCTCAGCGAAAGAGTGGCCCAACCAACAACAGCGAAAACACATTTATTATATATTTTTGTTATAATTTCTGTTATTAAAATCATCCATGTATATAAATTTTTGGGCATAATGCCTGCTTTATGTACTTAAATAAATAAATATCTATGAAGTGGCCCAACTTTAGATTTTACTGATATCAAAGGATCTTTGAAATAGTTAAACGTAAAATCGGGCCACTGTGGCTTCATAGATATGACTAAAAATATATCAAATAATGTTTTCGCTGATTACGAACTTGTGGGTTGGGCCATTCTTCCATAAAAATAAATAAATATCTATGAAGTGGCCCAACTTTAGATTTCACTGATATCAACGGATCTTTGAAATAGTAAGTAAAATCGGGCCACTGTGGCTTCATAGATATGACTAAAAATATATCAAATGATGTTTTCGCTGATTACGAATTTGTGGGTTGAGCCATTCTTCCGCTGAGCGCCTCAATTATGTCTACAAAAACAGGCGATATGATTTTTTGAAAAAAGAAACTTTCTATTGGTTCTCCTGAACATTTTGTCCTTTATAACATTTCAATTTTCCAGGATTTGTAACATAATTTCAATTATTTCGACGAAAATATTATTATTGTACAAGCACAGATCCGTGAAAAATTAAGGAAAAAAATATTTAAAAACTAAAAAATATATTTCAAAGTATTATTAAGAACTAGCAGACCCGGCCACACGTTGCTGTGGCTAACGAAACACACCGCCATTACCCAACCTTTATAAAATTCACACCACCCGCTTGCCCGCTGCCTGAATTGAATATTTGAATTTCTCCGCTTTTCTCTACTATAATAAGCATGTATTATACATTTTTTTATTTTTTTTTTTTATTTATTTCAAGAATTTTTTTTTTGTTTTTACATTACAAATGATACATAACAAGGTTATACAATATATATATATTTTTTTTATTATTCTACTACACCATAAGTTGAGCAATAGGAGCTCGTGTTTATGGGAGGAGTATTTACATATTAACCTTCCTCTTGTATCACTCTATCTATTGGTGAAAACCGCATGAAAATCCGTTGCGTAGTTTAAAAGATCAATGCGCACATACATTTTGAGCGACTTCATTTCATACTACGTAATGATGGCAAAAGACAGGCATTTACTAAAATTGCGATTCCAGAGGAAAGATGTTTGATAACAAAGAAGCTATGCTAGCGTTATTCGATGGCATACTGAGAAGCAAGCTGAAGTACGCGAGCGATGTTTGGACACCGTACCACCAGAAGTACATTGATATGTTAGAGCAAATCCAGAAGAAATTCCTCAGGTATGCTTATGTGCGGAAGCATAGAACCTATCCAAGGTTCATGCGCCATATTGACTTACTTGAGGAAACTGATTCCGTAAGTCTAGAAACTAGATGGAAAGCAAGTTTTGCTATTCTGTCTTTCAAAATTTGGAACAAATTCATCGATAGCCCATTTCTCATGGGATGCTATGATTTATATGTACCAGACCACTACAGCCGAAGTCGACATCGTGACTTATTTAAAGTACCGAACGCCAGAACAGAAGTCTTAGCAAAGCATAGCATGACGAGGGGAGTGGTGCTGTTAAATGAAATTGTAAACCATTTGGATGTAAGTAACTGTTCGTTATATGCTTTAAAAATATTATTGAAGAGTCACTTGCCTAAATGCTGACAGGGTAACAAAATTGTAGTGTAATTGGAATAATTCTGTTGTACAATAATAATAAAAAAATAATAAGAATGTCCAATACGCTTCGTCTAAGAATATTAACGTCCATCGAAAATTCAAGAAAACCATTTCAAGGTGATTACTGCATTTATTCTGCGGTTTTACGCGTCTCTAAACGTGTCAACAACGCTGTGTGAAAATTCACTCTGTGTGTGTGTTTTTTTATGTTTTCACGTTGCGTTTAATAGTCGCTTGCGAAATAGGCCGTCGCCTAAAATCCTACACAAAAGACCAAAACACTGCGAGTGGTAACTTCATTGTTTGTTTTTTTTTTATTCAACTTTAAACGACGATTTAACTGTTTTCTTAGTAGAAAAGAAATATACATTGAAAAATGCAGAGAAAATCTTATTTTGAGAAGGGAAATTTCACGAGTTAAGAAATATAAAATACTGCCCTTGAAGACCTTAAGTTTTTAAGCTCTTAAAAAAACCATAATTTTTTTAACATAATCTCTGTACATTTGCTGAGTTGAAAAAGGAATTACATAGATATATGAAATTCCCTTGATAGAAAAAAAAATCGCAAAGAATTAAAAATTATAAACACCACTTCTGTGTTGGTCTGTTCCGTTGTATGTTATATTCGCAGTTTCCTCAATGTTATTTCAGATATCTGTTGAGAGATTTTTGCTTATTTTAAATTAGTCATTATTATAATTTTAATATTACTGTGCTCCCTCTAAAATTCGTATGAACGAGTACATATTATATCTCCCTTATAAACTATCTTCTACTTTTTTTAAGAATACATTGGATGCTCCCAGATTCGCCCTGGTGAAAGGCCTCACTTCAGGTTGCTTTGAAATGGTTTTAGACGTATTTGGTGACCAGATTTAAATAGCTAGGTACTCCTCTTTTCCTTCTCTATCTCAGTCCACCCCCTTAACTAACTAACTAACCATAACGCCGTTTCCCTGCAGGGGTAGGCAGAGAGAACGGCCCGCCCTTGGTCTTGGTACACACTCTTTGCCTCATTCACATTCATACATCTTCTGACTCTTGACACGGCCCGATTCAAGTATCTGATTCAGTTGTTCATGTCATGGGGGTTCTCGACTTCTTCTACCTCCACCCACTTTTTATGTGAACACGGCACAAGAGTCTCAACTGTTTCCAACCGTGGAATCAGTGAGACTATGGCATCCTCAATTGGGGTATGTTGTGTAGCCGATCGTAGCGGGGAGGAGAAAGAGATGGGAAGAGGAAGATGGAGGGGGTACCTGGCTATTCAGATTTGGTCCCCAAACACAATTAAAGCCGTTTCAAGCAACGTTTCAATTCTGTATGGTGGTCTTACACCAGGGCAATACTTAAAGTATCTTCCACTCTGAAACCGGCCACAAATATACTACATATTATTTTAAACCGGTTTTATTTTTGACCGGTCAGTGGTTGAGTGGGCATAGCGCTTGGTGAGCGTCGCGTGTTCGATTCCTCGGCTGGCTAAGTCCTCCATCACAACACAAGCAACATTTTCGGCTTTCTGTGGTGGTAGTAGGATATTTTCAAACATTGTTGGGTTATTTACTTTCTTTTTTAAATTAATAATAATAATAAAAATGAATAAATTGTGAAATAACAGGAATTAATCAAATAAAATATAGTTGTGCACGCCGGGGTTGCCAGTCAAAGGCCTTACCGCTAGACCATGGATGCCTCTACATACCACACGACGTACCACAAATCGGATATCCTACTAGATCAAAATTAAATAATTTTTTTTTTAAATTACCTTAATGGGGTGAAGGTTTTTCTATAAACTGATACGTTGACATTATTGTAATAACAATTACAATTGTTAAATATTAAAATCATCGCGTGCGTACGCAACATACGAATGTAGCACAACCTCCCACTTTAATACAGCCTCCATTATATGCCACAGGTAACAATGCTAGTAATGCCAATAATAATAATATAATTTTTTACATTGTACTTTACCACAAAATGACACATTTATACTACCCATATATTTATATTACATTGTCTCAACTTGTGTTATTCTGACTCTTGACATGGCACAATCAAGCATTTGGTTCACTTTATCGTGCCATGTCTTCATTTAGGCGGGTATGCGTATCGCCTTCACGGGAACCATTTATTGGATAACCAACACCTCTAGGTTAATGATTATCAATATTTGGTGTCTTAGCAGGGTTGCCCGGGTTCACGGGGTGAGGTTTGTCTAGGTCTTGGCGGTGCGTTTGCCCGCCTTTGGCGACGATCGGGAGAGAATGTTTGAGGGAGACCTTTTTACTTCTCCAGTCTTACTCTCCAGCCTTGCACTGCAGTCCAAAGACGGATTTATACATCTGTCACTCTATCTTGGACACATGGATCCACAGATTCCTACCCAACCTTCATACCTTTTTCTTTCCCAGATGTTCCTCTCCTTTCTTTCCTTAAAAATACCCTCCACACAGCATCTCCAAAGATGATAAAAGCCCTGAAGCATTATTTTTCCTGTGAGATGCTAATGTAAAAAAAGGCTTGACATATTCTCCTAACACGCCTTTCTTCGTTTATCCGCTCTAAATGTTTTTTTCAATACATTTTTTTAACACACAGGAAGCCATGAGCAAAATAATTTCCCTTAACCTATGTCGTCTTTGGGGATGCTGTGTGGAGGGTCTTTTTAATGTGAGGAAGGAGTGAACATGGGCCAAGAACAAACCCATGTTGTAAGAGGGAGGAACATGCAAAGACCGGCAAATCATTCCACAGCCGTGCTTGTGAATTCAAGAACGAGTCGTAAAAACGACCTGTTCTCAAATCTAAGCCAAATAAGCATCAGCCTCGCATTATTTCTGTACAAAATGTATATTTAGATATTTTAAATTAGTGTTACAATTGCTCCAAAATAAGATTTTGACCTTACTTTGGGCACACAGACATGCCCACAATAAACTTCTATGGGTTTACATCTTCAACTAAAAACAATTTAATTTTGTTTGGTAAACTTTTTACATCATTTTTCTTTTTACTTGACCCACTATTATTATGTTTTTTTTTAAACTTGACTTGTACATTATAACGCTGAACCTCAAACAATGTGTTCCAACGCATGTAACGATTGTGATAATACTGTGTGACACATCCGCTTTCGCGGTTAACATTTTTTGTTCTCAGAAACAAAATCAAAATTCGTATTATATAAGGATAATAATTTTGTCAGATAAATTTAAGAGAATTTTTCCAATTAGATTTTTTCATGGACTTTAATTTTTTTCATTCATATGCCAGCTTCTGTGTTTCCTTCTCCCTTTTGCCTGGGTCTTGACTTAAAACTGACTAACTAACCATCACGCCGTTTCCCCGCAGTGGTAGGCAGAGAGGACAAACAGCAAAACAACTCGGTCTTGGCACACACTCTTTGCCTCACTCACATCCATGCATTGTCTAATGCATGCGCTTCTATTATTCTGACTTTTGACATGGCCCGACTCAAGTATCTGATTCACTTGATCGTGCCATGTCTTCCTCGGGCGTCCCCGACTTTTTCTTCAATTCACATTTCCGTCATATATTCATCTCACACTATTTTCTTCTTTCATTCGCTCTACATGTCCAAACCATCTGAGGGTCCCTTTCTTAATCTTATTCATTATGCTTACATCAGCCTTACACACTTTGCGGATATTTACATTTCTGACACGATCATACATGGTTTTACCACACATCCAAACACACATCATTTCAACAGCATTCAGTTTTGATCTTGACTTCCCTCCCTAAATATACACTCAACACAGCATCCCCAGATAGGACATCCGCGCTAATAGAAAAGATTTCCGGAAGGGCTTCCTCAAAGTAAAATACTCAAAGAATTCAAAAGAGAAAGTTAAGAACGTACCTGGCTATTCAGATCTGGTCAACAAAACACGGCCAAAGTCATTTCCAGCAACATTTCATTTCGGAATGGCGGTCTTTTCCCAGGGCGACGCTGAGAGTATCTAAGTTCTGCCACAATTTTTATTATGAATAATATTATAAAATTTATTTTAATAGACTTCCCGAAGAAGTAAAAAAATAACAGATGTGGTATCAATAAAGAAAAAGGCTAAATTATTCTTAAGGCGCCGCAACCGGGCTCAAAAAGAAGAACATGGGGAGATATGAAATTACGCATGTTAGAGGAGCGCGCTAGTATTTAAAGCGACAAAATCGATGCGAAAATTGTGAAAATGTTTAATAAAACACGACTCGTTTAAAATAGAGCAAAAATTTCGCGGGGTTGACTTAAACAGTATATAAAGAAACACAGTGAATTTTTTTATACATATAACTTGTAAAATAACTGAAAAAAACGTGTTTATAATAATTTTTGGAGCATACTTGGCGATTTTTTTCTATCGAAGGAATTTTATATAATTTGCGTATCGGCGCGGGGAATGTCTAGATATTATCTTCAAGAATAACATATATATTTTTAGAGCGTTAAAACTAGGGAGATATAAGTAAGAAATCGGAAGAAATTCGGGTAGCGGCGGCTTAAAAAATTAACAACCAATCAAAATGCTGTAACTTCATTTCATGCCATATTATATTTATTGTCCACTCTATTAAATGTATAATTTATAAAATAACTCCTACACCAAGCTCAAGAGCTAGCTCTCTTAAAAGCCCGCAACCCGAATTTCTACCAATTTATTACATATATTTCCCTTAAACACGGTAAGTTTTAAAGCTCTTAAAAATATATGTTATTCTTGAAGATAATATCTAGACTATGCCCGCGCCGAAACGCAAATTATATAAAATTCCCTCGATAGAAAAAAATCGCAAAGAATGCTCCAAAAATTATTATAAACACGTTTGTTTCAGTTATTTTACAAGTTATATGTATGAAAAAATTCACAGTCGGAACACTTTCGAGCGTTTAAACTTGGCCACCCTGACAAATCGGCAATCGCCGAGCATTTAATTGAAACCGGCCATTACTTTGGATTTGTTCCTGAAGTCCTGGGAAGACCCAAAACTTATAGAGCACGCCTAATTACAGAGGCAATTGAAATTCATAAAAATCCTATTAACATTAATAGAGACGACGGAGCTAAGCTCAATAGCTCTTGGTATCCGGTAATTGAGGGCTACACCAAAGCTAAATGCAGAAAACCATCTTCAAGTATACTGTAATGCCAGCTCGCAGTGGAATGGAGCTGGCAACACGGTATTGCTTCGAAGTACTTAAGCACACATTTCACCACCAACATTTACACATCTGCCCTGATGATGGACACTGTAACGCTGTCTGAAACGTTGGCTAAAGGAGGAGGTAGCGCAACACGGCATAACACCTCAAAAACAAATAACAATAATACTTTTGGCCGTGAAAATCTAAAATCATATCTAAATTCACAGTGTTTCTTTAAATGCTGTTTAAGATAATGCCCGCGAGATTTTAGCTCTGTTTTAAACGAGTCGTGTTTTATTAAACATTTTCGCATCGATTTTGTCGCTGTAAATATTAGCACTCTCCTCTAACATTCGCAATTTCGTATCTCTCCATCTTCGTCTTTTCGAACCCGGTTGCAAAGCCTTAAGAAATAAAAATAACATTTTCAAATTATAGTTATGTTAATTATTTTTTAGAACAATTTCACAACCACGATGAAGTAATATTTTTAAGGAAATACCAAAATAATGATAAAGCAAATAAAAATACGATAAAGTGTGATTTTTCCCGTTTGCGGTCAGATAAAAATTAATCCTACTATAATTTAACATGTGAATCAACTTGAATAAAAAACCACGTGTTTGGATTCTAACCTTAAAATCTGAGGAAATGTTTTAACATAATAATACGATACCCAGCTAAAAACATACTGGGTCGACGTACGTTACACAAGCTGTATTCCGATATACGACCGCTTACAATCCATACATTTTCTATGGAAATAGATGCATCAGAGTCACGCTGGTCACACATTGCGTTGCATGTGGCCAGTGTGAATCTGACGCATCTATTTGTATATAAAATGTGTGGATTTTAAGTAGTACAGATGTCATAGTGTGTTGCTTACGTAGCGTACGTCGGCCAGTATGTTCTTACCTTAAGAGGCCGCTACCCGAATTTCTACCGATTTCTTACAGGGGGTATGTAACATCTGAAGTTTTTAAGCTCTTAAAAAAATAAATGTTAACTAACTAACTAATTAACCATCACGCCGTTTCTCTGTAGGGGTGGGCAGAGAGGACGGACCGCCAAACAACTCGATCTTGGCACACACTCCTTGCCTCGTTCACATTCATACATCGTCTCATACACGCTCTTCTATTATTGCGACTCTTCACATGGCCCGACTCAAGTATCTGATTCACTTGGTCGTGCCATGTCTTCCTCGGGCGTCCCCGACTTTTTCTACCATTCAAATTTGCGTCATATATTCTCATTACACTCCTTTCCTCGTTCATTCGCTCCACATGCCCAAACCATCTGAAACCAAACGTTCTTAATCTTACTCATTATGCTTACATCAGCTTTGCATTCTTCGCGGATCTCCACATTTCTCGCACGATCGTACATGGGTTTACCACACATAAGTCTCAGGGATCTCATTTCTTCAGTTATTTAAGATAATAATATCTATACATTCCCCATGCTGAAACGCAAATTATATGAAATTTTCTCGATAGAAAAAAATCGCAGAGTACACTCAGAAAATTATTATTTTCAAGTCTGTTTCAGTTATTGTACAAGCTAAAAATATGAAAAAATTCACAGTGTTTCTTTAAATGCTGTTTAAGACAACCCCAGCGAGATTTTTGCTCTATCTTAACAGAGTCGTATTTTATTAAACATTTTCACATTTAAATATTAGCGCGCTCTCTCCAACATTCGTAATTACATATCTCTCCATCTTTTCTTTTTTGAGCGGTTATACGGAGCCTAAAGGGAAAGAGATGGAAAAGAGTGCATTTGGAAAGTAGCTGGCTATTCAGATCTGCTCAACAAACACGGCAAACATCATTTTAAACAATGTTTCTATTTTTAATGGAATCCATTATATGCCAGAAAACATGTTACTAACGCCGCATTACATTTTTACGTACAGCTTTGTATAAGTAATCGATTTAGTATCGACTCGATAATGTTCTCCAGTAAAAGCAATAAAACACGCTTTAAGAGCAGTGTTAGAATAATTATAATTTATCGGTACCGACTCGAATAAAAAATAATCAAACATACGAGTAAAATACTAATACTAGTGTTGGTTGTTACACATATTATTTTATGTAGGAAATACGAGGGCTGTCGGTAAAATAAGGTCTCCAAGGTGCTGCGGTCGCGAGTAACAATTTTTTACGTGCAATCCTTCAACACTGGCGTGTAGCCTGGTTTTCCCTTGCCAAATCCCCACCACATTGCACCCTCTGTGACGCTTAGTCTCGGCGTTGCAGCCGTTGGCGATGGAGCTTCCGCTCGCCGCACCCGCCATGTGTGAATTACGCTCTGTAATTCGTTTTTAAACTGATGAAACAACGAGAGCGCCATCAATGACAGAAATAAGGGCTGCCCTAAAGAAACTGAAAAACAATAAAACTCCGGGAGGAGATAATATCCCTGCAGAGCTCTATAAATATGGAAACGAACAACTGAAGAACCTGCTACACAATCTCATTGTGAAAATATGGACCGCTGAAAGAGTACCAGAAGAATGGAAAACTAGCATAATATGCCCCATTCATAAAAAGGGAGACAAATTGAAGTGTGAAAATCACAGAGGAATGTCGTTACTTTGTACAGCGTATAAAATTTTCACAATGATTTTGAAAGAAAGACTAGAATATTACTCAGAAAACTTACTAGGAGAATATGAGGCAGGGTTCAGGAGGGGGAGATCCACCACTGATCAACTCTTCACTACTCGACAAATCCTGACAAAATGCTGGGAATTCGATATAGATATATATCAACTATTTGTTGACTTCAAAAAGGCGTATGACAGTATAGATAGGGAGAAAATATATGAAATACTCCTCAATTTTGGAATACCGCCCAAAATAGTCAAGCTTGTAAAAGCAACAATGGTCGGATCACGGTGTCGAGTAAGGATAGGAGGTGAAACAACGGAGGATTTTAACGTTTCCCAGGGGCTGAAACAAGGTGATGGCTTAGCACCCACCCTTTTCAATATTGTACTGGAGCACGTCGTGAGGAAGACAATGATCAGTACCGACTCAAACATCTGCTACAGAAGCAATCAAATAGTTGGCTACGCAGATGACCTTAACATTGTCGGAAGATCCCTACAGGCTGTAAGAGAAGTGTTTGACCCTTTGGAAACTGCGGCAAGAGAGGTGGGTTTGCAAATCAATGAAAATAAAACAAAAATCTTTTTTGTTTTTTTTTTACATGAGCTCCACACAGGAGGCCCTGAGGAAAATAATTTCCCTCAGAGCCTATGTCATCTTTGAGGATGCTGTGTGGAGGGTGATGCAAACCAGAACCCCTCACCGCAGAATAAAAGACAAAGTGAAATTCAAAGACAATTATAATTTCGAAGTGGTCGAAGAGTTTACCTACCTGGGCTCCATCATAACGCAGGACAATGAAGACCCAGTAGAAGTAAGAAAGCGCATTACAGCCGCTAAAAAAACTTACTTCGCGTTGCTGCCAGTGTTCAAATCCCGAAACGTCCATAGGAAAACCAAAATAACCTTATATAAAACAATTATCAGAACGGTCTTGGCCTATGGATGTGAGGCGGGAACACTGACAGCAAAGTCAGCGGAACGGCTGGACATCTTCGAAAGAAAGGTACTACGAAGAATCTTAGGAGCGGTGCGAGAGGGAGAGGCATGGAGAATCCGCCACAATAATGAGCTCTATGATATTTACCAAGCTCCCAGACTCTCCACCCATTTAAGACTCCA
The DNA here is from genome assembly GCA_917880885.1 of Limnephilus marmoratus. Taxonomy (NCBI): domain Eukaryota; kingdom Metazoa; phylum Arthropoda; class Insecta; order Trichoptera; family Limnephilidae; genus Limnephilus; species Limnephilus marmoratus. Next base: position 23,627,675 of record OU862934.1, on the reverse strand, counting down.
AAGATTAAGATGAGCCGGATATGTGCACCGAATGCCAAGCACACGAGTACCGAAGAAGGTTCTGACAGGACACCCGGGAGGTAAACGAAAGGCGGGCAGACCTATACTGAGATGGGAGGATGATGTCAGGAAGGATGCAAGAGGATTACTCCATGTTGCAGATTGGAAGAAGACGGCCGAGGACAGAGGGCGGTGGAGGCTTATTTTGAAGGAGGCCAAGGCTTGAAATGGGCTGTAGCGCCATTGAAGAAGAAGAAGAATTCGTTTTTAAACTTCGCTTCGGCGAATCTGAATGATGCCACTGGGATTGTATTTGAGTCGGTAGTGTATCCGGGTCTCGTCCCCAGTCACAATTGAGTCCAAGAATTCTTCGCCATCGATGTCTTAACACTCAAGGAATTCGCGGGCTGCTTCAACCCGTTGTTGTTTGTGATCTTCGGTGAGCATTTTGGGACCTAACTTGGGCAGAGTTTGTGGTCTCCCAAATGTTCTGTCAAAATCTTGTCAATAGTGGTCCTACTGACATCAGGGATCATATCACAGAGCTCCCGAACCGTCACCCGTCGATCGGCAATCATTCTTTTTTCCACTTTGACAATTTTTTCGTCTGAAACCGATGGCCGTCCGGCACGCTTCTAAATTCTTTGCACCATTTGCGCACGTTTTTGCACTCTTACACTGTTTTCCGTACACTTCAAGTAGCTGAGGATGATTTTATACCGGGGTTTTGTTCTTTGCACAAAAAACTAATTATAGAGCGTAATTCACACCTGGCGAGTGCGGCGAGCGGAAGTTCCATCGCGAACGGCTGCCACGCCGAGACTAAGTATCGCAGAGAGTGCGGCGTGGTGGGGATTTGCCGTAGGAAAACGAGGCTACACGCCAGTGTTGCCGGATCTCGCGTAAAATTGTTCCTCGCGTCCGCAGCACCTTGGAGACCTTATTTTACGGACAGTCCTCGTATATTGTGTTGGTCTCAGCCGACAAGGTAAAACAAGTACAACACATTTCTTTATGGTATTCAACCATCGCCCAACTGGTGCATTCAACGATTTACTTAACATATTTGTGATAAAATCTTTCAATACCGCTGTTATTAGTAAGATAAAATGGTGTTACAAGCGGAAAGCTGGTTAATCTATAACACACAGAGAACCCCAAAAGGCTTCTTTTAAAAATCAGGAGGTGTGTTAGCATGGTCGATCAATAAAAACCTATATCAACACGATATTGACCAAATCCGTCATCTATGGTCAGTTATCCATATGTGCGCACACGGTCAAAAATTGGTAAGAAATATTGCAAGCGACGCAACTATTGATAACTTTTACAAATAAAAATACTTTTATAAATAAAAAAATTACTCTATATAAACAGGGTGTCCGGGGGTAAAGTGCATTAACTTCGGGAGATGATTCTACATGATGGTAGGAGTAAAAAAGATTAACAACTTTTTCAGAAATTCCAACATTTTTTTCTCATACTAAAAATCCTTAGTGTGAGGTACGATCTTACTTGCTGAGAGCTTGCCGGGCGGCGTATTTACAAAACCTATACCGATTCAGTCGCGGTAACGACAATTTACATTTTAAATATACCTTTATATTGGTTATTTTTTATCACATTGCAAAAACAAAAATTGTTCTAAAATCTAGATAAAATAATCTTTCTGATGTGTATATTAGAAATTAATAATTTTATTTTTAAATATTTAAATTTTAATATTATTCCCATATATTGTAAATACACCTCTGTATTGATAATTTTGTATCACTTTGCAAAAACAAAAATTGTTCTAAAATCTAGATAAAATAATCTTTCCAATGTGTATATTAGAAATAAATAATTTTATTTCTAAATATTTAAAATTTGATATTGAAAATTTAAAGCGACTGAAACGCGGTAGGGATTGTAAATACGCTGCCGGGCGCCGGACTCGAGTGTGATTGGCCCGTAACAGCGGAAAATAATAAATCTGGCCGCACACGCCGGACTAATTTTATCTATTTACCTCAAAACTACTCCTATAAGTTGGAACAGGACACCCTGTATATACATATAGAGTAATTATTAATTAAATATAAAAAAATATATATAAAAATGCAAATATCAGTCATTTTAAATACATGTAGGATTACAAAAGATTTGTTAAATATTTGTATTGAGGGATCAATAGGATTTGTAGGTCCAATTAGGAGTTCCGCAGAGCCGAACCCTCTGATATGAAAATATCTGGAGTCGGTGAATTATTTTCCCATTTGGTCTCTGGTAGGTTGTTCTTGTATTGTTTTGTATTTATTATACTTATATAGTGCAATTGCATAGCGTGGATAGACTAGATGATCATTTGAGGAAGTGTGTGAAAGGGTATAGTTTTTCCTATGGGGAAATTTAACCCGGACATTTAAATCTGGTGCTTATATATGTAATTCTAAATATGTGTGTTTCTGGGTTTGTTTATAAAAAATGTGAGATTCCTAAGCGTTGCTAAACCATTCATCCGATTGCGACGAAACTTTGGAGATTTGATGTGCGCATGCCCACGATGGTTTCCATATACAATAGTGAGTTCTGGCATCATGAAATTCTGCATTGCTAAGGGGCCATCCATTAATTATGACACACGAATTTCATGATTTTTGACCCCTCCCCGTCCCTGTCACCCTTCAAAAAATAACAATAGGTAGACGGGGAAGTACCTTTCGATTTCAAACAACGTTCCGATTCACCAGGGCGATACTGAAAGTATCTGCCGTCTATATTCCTAAGGATAAACGACCTGACGTATGCATTAACACAAGAAAACCAGAGTAGTCCTACCCGAGAGTATAATGTATCGTGCATACAATATGGACATTGGACAAATTAAAATTTAAACAGTTTTCTCTGTATAATGCATGGGCACGAAACGCTCTAGATAGGTCATAGTAGTACTAAAAATGACCACAAGCAATTGCGGTCAATTTTGTGGCTTAACTCCTCAGGCCTCGACCACATTCTGTCAGTAGGTTGAAATAAATGTGAATACTGAATCTTGGTATTTCCTTAGATTGCATACATGTCGTAGGCCGATTGCAAAATCAGGCAGATAATGATGCGCCTAGCCACATCGGAAAAGTGCCTGAAAGTAAAATCAGGCAGATCATGATGCGCCTAGCCACATCGAAAGGTGCCTGTAAGTAAAATCAGGCAGATCTTGATGCGCCTTGCCATATCGAAAAGTGCCTGGCGGCAGATTCTAGAGTGCCTGAGGCGCATCATGATCTGTCAGATTTTACGATTGGCCTGAGACATATAACTAACTAACTAACCATCACGCCGTTTCCCCGCAGGGGTAGGCAGAGAGGACGGACCGCCAAACAACTCGGTCTTGGCACACACTCTTTGCCTCACTCACATTCATACATCGTCTCATACATACTCTTCTATTATTCTGACTTTTGACATGGCCCGACTCAAGTATTTGATTTACTCGATCGTGCCATGTCTTCCTCGTGCGTCCCCGATTTCTTTTTCCATTCACATTTGCGTCATATATTCATCTAGCACTATTGTCTTCTTTCATTCGCTCTACAGGCCCAAACCATCGGAGCGTCTATTTCTTAATCTTATTCTATATGCTTACATCAGCCTTAAATTCTTATACAAATATTATATTTCCAATTAATAAGATGACGTAGACCCTGGGGCAAATTAATTTCCTCACGGCCTCATGTGTGGAGCTACTGTTAAAAAAATGAACACCTGTGGTTTAAATATTTAAAGCCTTAATAATCTTAGTTTATCATTTTTAAACGCATTTGAAGTGAAATAACACAAAACTGCACTGTACAATTATTATTATTATTTTTTTTTAATTTTCTTTATTCATTTTGTTTGTTACAGGTTTGTTTTACATGGTTTTTCGACTACCAAGCTAGGCAAATGCCCGTATTATGGTAGTCGAAATGTCATGTTATTATTATTGTATGCTTTTATAATTCCCATGGCAATGGGCACGGCGACGGTACCACCAAGAGCATCTCATTTCTTTGATACGAGTGAGTTAGATGCAAGAAATGATTACATTATTCTTTTAGAGGAAGCAGACATACGTTTATCATTTGTCTCACTATTTTGTATGGGAAAGAATTGCACCATTATTGTAATAAGGAAAGTACGTTTATTACCTTTTTTGTTCGGTCGCCGTGCCGTAACCGTGGGAATTACAAAAGGGCCTATTGCCATTAAATTTAAGATGTTAAAAAATGCAAAAATTATGCTAAAAAAACCGAGTAAAAATTCAAACGCGGTAGAAATGAAACCTTAAGAAAACTAAAGTCGACAAGAGTGGGAAAGCTACGAAGCACCGCACAAAGAGGAGACCGATTATAATATCTCAATCTTTCGCATAGATGCATGTGTTTGTCTCTTTTCAGTGTCGCTATTTTTTGTTTCATCGAGTTTCAAATCACAACGGTGCTAAATAATTTTCACTACAAAAACTTTAAAAAAAATTGTTGCCAATTTTGACGGATTTCCTTTTAGCATAGGGCACATCTAGTGCAGGACTGATCAATGGTACAAGAGTAAAATGGACTAAGTGTAAATGGTTTCGTATAGATACGTCCGTCCTAAGCAAACAGCACTAAATATTTGGGTGCTGTTTGCTGTTTCGAGAGGGTTTAAGGTGGTATTGTTGATAAACCATTGTTTCTCAAATATAAGAAGTAAGACCACCCAAGCCACGTGTTATAAAAAAAGAATTTATTATGCGTACGGAGATGTGGATTTACAGAAGAATACTTAAAATAAGCTGGATGGACAGGGTTACAAATGAAGATGTTAAGGTTCGGATGAATAAAGAAAGGGAAGTAATTAAAACTATAAAAATCCGAAAACTTCAATATCTTGGACACGTGATGAGACATCCAGAGAAGTATGAGATCCTGCATCTCATAATGCAGGGAAAGATTGCCGGAAGACGGGGCCCTGGAAGAAGGAGAACCTAATGGCTGAAAAACCTGAGACAGTGGTTTGGCCAGTCTACTGTAGAGCTGTTCCGGGCCGCAGTAAACAAAGTCCGCATAGCCAACATGATAGCCAACGTCCGTTGAACGGACAGGGCACAAGAAGAAGAAGTACGGTGGTAAGAGAAAAAAATACATTCATCCAAATCGGGCTCAAAATATAGCCTGGTAAGTGAATAAAAATAATGCACGGAAATATTTTAAATTGCACCAGGGCAACACTGAGAGTAGATAACTTCCACTTTGGGACGAGGTACAAAAATAGGTATACCGGTTACATGGCAATATTACACTGCCAGAATTACACACGTATGAAATAACACACGGAGAGCATTACAGCTGCTGGAATTATAATGGAATTATGGGGACCAAAAAAAAAACAAATCTCACCGAACTTTCGATTTTTTTTTCGCTTTAAAAATTATTTTGTCAAAAGGCAAAAATATTCAAATAAATGGAATATTTCTAAACGCATCCGAATACTAAAAACTGTTTTTGAAAGGTGATGAAATACGCTTTAAAATTTTATGATTAAAAATAAACATATAATTTTTGAAATATAAAAATTTGAATGCAAACACAAAAAGTTTTAAAAATGGGTAACATTGCGTTTTTTTCAACTAAAATGACTGACAAACGAAAAAAAACATATTTTACTAGACAAATGTATTATCAACCCTCAGGTCAGCAACAACATCAGCGATCGGAAGGTTGAAGGAACCAAAGCGCACACCAGATACTAAATTTGGTTGAGCGCGCTTTCGGAGTGTCGGGACCTAAAACCTGGAATGGACTGCCACACGAGTTAAGAATGATCACATATTCAACGGAATTTAGAGCTAAACTTAAAACTCATCTTTTCAGACAGTCGTATCCATAAGTTTAAAAATAAAGTAAATTCTTAAAATTGTCCAGACTTTCAAAATAAATACTAACTCAACTTTGGCATTAATCTTCTAATAAATATAAATGTAAAACCAACAGTGATGAGGGTAGCAAAGGTAAAGTCATGCATCGTCCAATGTTTTAAATATAATGTCCTCCACGACACTCCACGTGCAAAGTCGTATCTTCCCCAAGCATAAACTTTCTAATAAAGTGTGTTTTAACGGAAGTGTCCTGCAGGTAAGTATGTTTCTGTATCTATGTGTAAATAATAAAATTCGATAGAGCCTAAGATTTATAATAAATTGTAAAGCGCCCTTGAGGTGATTTTTCACAAAAACGGCGCTTTACAAATTATCCAATTATTATTATTATAAACGTTATTGACAACTCATTTTTGTCATTCCATGTAAAAATAATTAACAAAAAACTCCCAAAATTTCATAATTTTTTTTTCAAATTGCGATTCAAACTTTGGTTTTATAAAGGTGTACATTTTACTTCTTTTGTGGTTAACTTTTAGATTTTCTCTTTCTAACGCCGCTTATAGCATATTTCTCACTATGGTAGTAAGAGAGACACAACCTTTACTATGAGATCCATATGAGTTTATCGAAAAGCGAACAAATTAGCCAAAACTTCTTTAGAACCGTTGTGATTTGAAAGTAGATAAAACGAAAAAGCGACACTAAAAAGAGACAACATAAGACTATAGGATTTAGCCTGCCTCTTTGTGTGGTGCTTCGTAGTAGCCTCCCCACTCTTGTTTACTTTAATTTTCTGAAGATTTCAATTCTATCACGTGTGAACTGCACACTTGCATATTTTTAAAGTGAAAACTTCTTTAGCACCGTTGGGATTTGAAACTTGATGAAACCAAAAATAGCAACGCTAAAAAAAGAGGTTAACACACATCTACAGTATTTAGCCTTCGAGAGAATGAGATAGTATAATCGGTCACCCCTTTGTGCGGTGCTTTGTAGTCTCTCCACTATAGTTTACTTTAGTTTTCTGACGATTTCAATTCTACCGCTTGTGAACTGCACACTTGTACATATTTTTATTTTAACAAATTTTTGTACAGTTTATTATTTGCTTCCTTTAGTTAAGAGGGTATTACCAGAGAAAACCAGAAGTATGTCATTTTTAAATCAGATTTTAGACGTATTGACTCTTTTCCACAAAAAAATATAAATGGATTTCGAAAGATTGTTCTTTTACCTAGCATTCGTATGTAATAAATTTTGAGATTTTTTTTTAATTTTTAGTATAATAAGGTTATTCCATAGGTCGTTGGCAGATTAGATAAATTATCATAAAAGATTTTGTATTATACCACACCCATTTCAAATCATATAATCATGCAGTCAAATAAATTAATACATTATCTAGGAATCGCATGTTTTAGAATTTTAATTTTGATTTAAATAAAATCATTAAAAAATATATACGTACATGTTTTTCTTGACGAAAATTGGTCCGTTTGTGTATTTATTTGCGCACTTACAAACTAACATATTTCAGATTTTTTTAACATTCTTATTTAACTTAGACATTATTGAAAAATGATAAATACTTATAATAAAAAAATAATTACAAAAATTACATTATTTTAATAGTTTTATCTTCACGCCTTTCAGCATTTTTGGATGTAGGTAAAAATTAAAGCAAATTTGGAATGAAATAAAATAGATATCGAGTTATAATTTTAAAAAGCGGGTACGGAAAATAATTAAACTTTCTCATTGTAACCGCCCTGCACGATCGTAAGAACAACTTTGGACGAAATGTGAATTTTCGGCCGCTGGCTGGTTAAACGCTCTTCAGTTAAAAATAAAAAGGATATTATTTGTTTCCGGTAGTTTAATGCTGCATAGCTTGCATACACATCTCACGAATGTAAAAAAAAACGTTTTTCAGACAGCATCTGAGTGTTGCGAGATGAATTTGAATATGAAAAAAAAAAAAAATTTCACTCGGCAACCGATGCATAATAAATGTACATACATGAGGAAAAGTACCATATTCAACACAAACTCTTTGAATAATCACCATATTTATGTAAATTGACATTATTGTGAAAACGCGGTAAAATATACAAACACTTACCAATGTACTGTTTATCATTAAATGAACGACGAGTTTAATGAAACTTTATTTTATGCTATTCCCAGCGAGAGATCGATATAGTTCTAGTATCTTCTGTCTTGGAAATTAACAAGATGCTCTCGTTATATATTTTATTACTATCTGTCAACCAGGTTGAAAAAGGTAGTTTCGAGAAAAACGCGTTCAAAGTTTTGCTGAAGGATAATTCAACATACAAACTGTTCGTTGTCCGGCAATTTTAGAAATTTCTTTAAAACATCTGTTGAAAGTATCCTTAAGGCGCCGTATCCCCGCTCAAAAAGAAGAAGATGGATAGATATGTAATGAGGAATGTAGGAGAGAGTGCGCTAATATTTAAAACGGTAAAATTGAAGCGAAAATTGTGAAAATCTTTACATAGTATAGAATGAAGTCGCTCCCGCTGTATGTGCGCTTAGATCTTTTAAACAACGCAAAGGATTTTCATGCGGTTTTCACCAATATATAGAGTGATTCAAGAGGAAGGTATAATATATGTGTATAAAACATGTATATTATAGTAAAGAAAAGTCGAGAAATTCAAAGATTCAATTCAGGCAGCTGGCAAGCGGGCGATGGGAATTTGATATGTGTGCAAATTAACAGATGGCGTTGGTTATAAAGGTTGGGTAAGCCACAGAAACGTGTGGCCGGGTCTGCTAGTGTTTAATAAAACACGACTCGTTAAAAATAGAGCAAAAATCTCTTAGGGGCTGTCCAAAACAGCATTTAAAAAACACACTCTTTTCACACATATAACTTATAATTTAACTGAATCAGACGTCTTGCGTTTTTTTTTCTATCGAGGGAATTTCGTATTATTTGCGTTTCGGCGTGGGGAATAAATCATATAGATATTATCTTAAAAAATGACAAATATTTTTTTAAGAGCTTAAAAACTTCAAATGTTTAAAGGGGATATGTAAGAAATCTGTAGAAATTCGGGTAGCAGCGGCTAACAAACGCATTTTCAGAAAATAAAATAACCAATTTTTTTAAACATTGTTCTGATGCTTTTAAACGAAAAATAAAACAATAATATAAAGTAGAATAAAATTTCTTCTGTGTTTGATTGTAGGTATCTTGAAAAAAAAACTGAAAAATTACAATATTTAAACATCAAATTTGCCATTATTACAGTGTAGATGTTAGTTCTACCTGATATAGGTAAGTGTACCTACTAGTCAATGAATTCAAAGTCCTCTGGTTCACGTGCTAGCCTTTGGACCGAGGGGTCACGGTACGAAACTTCAATAGAAAGTCAAACGAACGAAGTTATTATTCAACATATTCATGCGTTTTTAAACGTTACACTGTCACCGTGCAATGTTCACAAAAAATACATACATCGGTATTGGAAAACGAAATGGGTTAGAAAGAAGAAAAAAAATGCGCTGGCGCTAACAAAAAAAAAATAGAGTGTGCAATTCACATGAGGTAGAAGTGAAACCTTCACCCACACAATCTCAACCAATAGAAGCCTTGTAAGACGAGCTCATAATCAAATAGGGCGATAGTGGGTAGAATATACAAATCGAAGTGTTTCGTTCCTGTGAATACCTTAAGAATTATTTACATGTCACTCGCGGAAACAACTTTAAGATATGGATTAACCACTTGGGGACATTCTTGCAAAACAAATTTAAATTACGCACAATCAATACAAAATTCTATCAAAAAATATTTTTTCGCAGAGACGAAACATTTCACTTTTGTATCAAAATTTAACAGTTTTGCCGGTGCAGGCCTTATTATGGTATAAAATATTGATTCAGCACATATCTGACTCTGAGTATAAGAGGAAAGTTGAACATGGGCACAATACTAGGTTCACAAAGAATGAAGGCATGCTTGTACCTAAACATAATAATAAATACGGACAGCGAACCCTTGAGTATAATGTGCCTAAAATATATAATATGCTACCTGGTAATATTAAGAAATGCGAATTTCCAAATAGAGTCAGATATTTGCTGAAAACATGGCTACTAGGTAGAAATAATTTGTATTAGGCGATTTAGTTTTACTATTAATGTGTAAGTTTATTGTTATTGTATAAATTAAGGTCTAAGTTGTAATCTGTAAAAAGTTGTAATAAAAATACTGTTGACAAACTACTTAACTGTAGTTTAACGGGATATATATGAAATAAAAAAAAATTTAAAAAAAAGCGGCAAATGCGATAAGGTTTCATTTTATCTCAGGCTAAATCCTATAGATGTATGTTAGCCCAGGCAACGAAGGAAAAATAGGGGAAATAATTCATGTAGAAGCCAATTTTGGCACAGTTGTAGGGGAAGGTGTCCTTAACAAAATACTAAAAGTACTGGGGGGTGGGGGTGGAGCTAAGGGGGAGGGGGGGGGTTTAAAGGTCCCTTTTTTCAGTTTTTCGTTAATAACTCAAAAACTACTGCCTCTAGCGAAAAAGTGTTCAGGTACTAAATTATCTCCATAAAATTCTCTACAAAATAGATTCTATAAACTTTTTTGTTAGGATCAATACTTAAGCAGATAGGGAGGGGGGAAAATGTAAAATTAAAAAAAACTGTTTTAATTTTTAAAAATGAAATGTTTGTCGGTAAAAATCAAATGCTTATTGTTAAAAAATCAAATAATTAATGCTTAGGGGTCGTCTCAATTTAGTGTCGTTGCCGTTACATCGAGTTTCAAATAACAACTGTACTAAAGAAGTTTCACTTAAAAAATCAGAGTGTGCCATTCAAAAGCGGTAGAATCGAAACCTTCAGAAAACTAAAGTAGACAAGAGTGGGGAGACTACGAAGCACACTTTTTATCAAGTTGAATGATGATTTTGCCATATTTTTACGTGTCTGCGAGAATAATTTAATAAAATCAATGTTATATTTTGCACTTTTGAATTTCGAATCAGCAAAAACACGATTTTAAAATTTAAAAAAAATATACATTTTAACAGTAATATTTTATATATACTCTTTAAAAAGAAAGCAGAGAAAAAAATGTGTTTAAATACTCGGGCAATACCTACACCTTAAGAGTTAATCAGAATTCTTGACTATAGAATAATATAATATTGTATTTAGATAAAAAGCAGTCAGCTCGTGGTTTGACATATTAATTGAAATAAAATAATAACTTAGTTTGTGACCACGATTTAATTTTTTTATATACCAACCGGTTCCGCTTTACACAAGCATCTTCAGGGTATAAAATTAAACTGATGATTAAAATGAGTTTAATTTTATAACCTGAAGATGCTTGTGTAAAGCGAAACTGATCGGTACATAAAAAAATGAAATAATTAAATAGTGGTTGCAAACTAAGTTATCATTTTATTTCAATTAATAAAATATTGTGTCATATATAGGTAGAGGAGATGTACCGAATATGGCATACGTTCCTAATGTGAGATGGTGGTGTTTCTCAAAATGCAAGTAAGAACAGCCGCTGTACAAAGCCTTCCCGATTCCCCACCAACCGACCTTGAATATTCAGGACTCATCCTGACGCCGACCACACCACACTCACCTGAGAGAGTGATTAAGTTTTTTGTGACTCCACCGATTATATATTTACGTAAGTTTCACTTAATTTTTTCTCAAAATTTTTTATCCTATTACAATATTTTTATTTAAATTTTATGTTTTCATAATAATTTGAAGTTAAATTCAAATAAATTTTATTCTACGAATATATTTGTTTGTATTGATCTTGTTCCTAATATGGGATTTCTTGATGACCCTAATATGGAATACCATTTCATATTAGGAAGAGTGTTTCCAAAATGGAATTCCAGTACAACTAAATTTCTTCCAGGTTGTATTTTGGCCTGTCGTAGTCGAAACAGTGTGAAACAATGTCGTAGAAGAAACAGCGGAAGACGTGGGTCAAAAAAAATATGATAAAAGTCATGGAAGCTGTAAAATCTAAGACCGTGGGATATCAGAGGCGAAGAGTGGATCTAATGTTTAGCCTGCTGCCATTGATGCCATTTTTGAGTGTTCAGGAAACGATTATATTGTTTTAGTGATTATTGCATGCAAATTTTTTAAAAAATCAGTGTATCCCATAATAGGAGCACTTTTTTTGATATCGGTTTTTTCTATTGTTTTACCTTTCGTTTAAAATGAAGACGTTTGTGGGTTTCTTTTCATATTTCGTTGACATTTTTAGTTCCGTAACAATATTTCCAAAGATTTCAATGTATAATTCTTAATAAACGATTCAATGATAATTAATTAGATTTTTTTAAACTAAGCTATTCCATATTCGGTACATCTCCTCCACTTGATCCTTTGTTTGAATTCTTCACAAAGGTGAAATCAATTTTTGATTAGATTTTTTTGACCCATTTACTCCTTAGTAAGTATTCAAAAGAAAAAAAATATGGTTTGGTATGGAGACATATAAATACGAATGTTAGCGCTAATATAAAAAAATTATAAATACGAAAATATTTAATAAAACACGATTAGTTTATATTAGAGCACAAGTCCTTCGACAATATACCTGTGTTGCAGTTAAAGATATATTATGAACTGTGATTTTTTCAAACCTATAGTATGTTAAATTGAAGAACAAAATGTGTTTTTAGTAATTTTCGGAGCATATTTTGCGTTTTTTTTTCTATTCAGGGAATCTATCTATCGATCTATATTCTATTTATAAATAAAAATGAATCGCCTAAATGTATGTACGCGCGTAACTTCCGAACGACTGCACCAAATAGGATAATTTATTTTTTTGTGTTCATTATTGTCAGGACAAGGTTTGCATAAAACTACTAGTGAGCTCTGGCATTATGAAATTTGTTTAAAAAAATTGCAATAGGTGGCACGCGAGCTGTTTACAAACTGAACGTTCCGTGACTGGGGGGTGGGAGGGGAACTCGGATATGGGTTTCGCGGGAGGGAGGGGGAACCAGGGAGTGTGAAGAGGTAAAGTGGAGGAGGCGAAATGGGAATGCGAGAGGGGAAGGGGATGCGGGAGAGGAAGGGGAGGCGGAAGGGGAACGGGACGAATGGGAAAGGACACGCAGGGAGAAACAATTTCTTCATTAAATGGCAAAGCAAGACGCATGCCGGGTACCAGCTAGTTTCATATAATTACCGTTTCGGCTCGATAAATTTATAGATATCATCTTCAAAAATAATACACATTTTTTATGCACCTAAAAATTTAACGTGTTCAAGAGAAATATGTTATAAATCGGTAGAAATGCGGAATGCCGGGATTTAAATTCAAAGCAAATTTGTGAAATTGAACTAACGCACTCACAGACGACCAAAATTATCTTGTTTGATGAATGTTACGAAACGGTTAGCAGATAAGTAAAAATTAAATAACGAATGTAATGTTAAATAAAATTCTTCAAAATAAAACAATAATTAATTTAGGAAAATGTTAAAATGTTTCTTTTCAAAATTGTAAATAAAACTGATCCACATTTTTTTTAAGTGGGGTCGTCTCGAATAAGAATAACAGAAGATAATGTATGAGACTGTGTATGAATGGAAACGGCGAATGAAACCAACTAATAAACCATCACGCCGTTTCTGCACAGGGGTAAGCAGAGAGGATAGACCGCCACACAACTCTATCTTAGCAACATTCCTTCCTCCATTCACATGCATTCATCGTCTCATACAAAAATATTCTAAAATTCATAATTTAAGATGGATTCAGAATATAACGAGGAAGACATGACACGATCAAGTGAATCAGATACTTGAGTCGGGCAATATCTAGAGTCAGAATAATAGAAGAGTATGTATGAATGTGAATGAGGCAAAAAGTGTGTGCCAAGACCGTGTTGTTTGGCGGTCCGTCCTATCTGCCTACCCTGCGGGGAAACGGCATGATGGTTGGTTAATTGAGCGGTAGTACCCACTCAAAAAGAAGAGAGATATGTAAATACGAATGTTATAGTGAGCGCGCTAATGTTAAAAACGATAATACGCGTAAACTGTGAAAATGTTTAATAAAACATGACTAGTTTAAAATAGAGCAAAATCTAGTGGGGAATGTCTAAAATAGCATTTAAAGAAACACTGTGAATTTTTTCATACATATAACTAATAAAATAACTGAAAAACGTATTTGTAATATACTTTTGAATGTAGCTATAACTTTGTTTGAACCACTTTTATATTTGAGTAAATCCGACCGGTATAAATTTGCACCGAAAAAGGAACGGTCGTTCTGAAACCGGTCGGATTTACTCAAATATAAAAGTGGTACAAACAAAGTTAAATAGTTTCATTTATATATTTATTATAATTTTCGGAACATACTTTACGATTTTTTTCTATCGGGGGAATTTCAAATAATTGCCATTTCGGCGAGGGGAATGTTAATAACATATATATTTTTAAGAGCTTTAAAACTTAAAAGGCCTTACTAATAAACGTGTTTTGAATTTTAAAGAACTGATCAACCCTCCTTACCACACGTAATTCGTTGTTTGTCAGTTGTGTAAAATTAAAACACGATTATTAGTAACGGGAAAATTGTTAGAAAATATGTAATAAATCGATAGAAATGCGAGAAGCCAGCCTTAAAACGAATGGCATAGCGTTGGAAAAATAACATGAAAATAATAACGTCACATATGAATTGTTTTTCAAGATATGAATCACAGGCTTACTTAAATAGCTGTAATATTAAATTGTTTAAACAACTCGGAAAAATAAATATCAAACACGGCACATGGATAAAAGAAAAAATGTACAGTAACTCAAGAAGTAGGTATACGTAATGAAATTATTTATAAAACATACCTTTTAGCAGACTTTGAGACCGTAAAAAACGCTGTTGATTGCTTCAATGGATTGCACTCGATTTTAATATTCGTAGTCACATCAATTCCGCTGCGAAAATTTATTTAAAATATTATTATTTATATAGGAAAATTCTTGAAAATGTCGAAGTTTAAATTAGTAACAGAGCGAATGCTAAATGAAAAAAAAACGTAACTTTAAGAAATGAGTCATATAAAATGACAATTTTCAGAAAACCCCTTCAGTAATCATTAAAAAATGTAAAAAAACACGTTTTTTTATATTAGTTATAAGTTTGCCCGAGTTATCTCGGGAGTGGCATTTTTCGTACATAATAGCCGCCCGAATATAATCGTGGGTGGTGATTAAGAGGTTAAAAATGGCTTTTTTTCCTAATAGGGATGAAATAAAAAGCCTTGATAAATATTTTAAAAATTTAACATTTTTTTTTTCTGTTATGTTCAATTTTTAAAGCAAGCCGCGTGTGTGATTTTTCGCACATAATGGCCGCCTGAATATAATCGGGGGTGGCCATTAAGAGGTTAAAAATGGCATTTTTTTTTTATTAAGAATGAAATAAACAGCCATGAAAAATATTTTTAAAATTGTTAAGAAATAATGAATTTAGTAGTTTTTTTTTGTTTTTATTACCACGATGAAAAAATTGAAAGTTTTTTTTCAATTATTTCTGGCTTTCACTCTTCAAGGGTGTTCTAGGCCATCATTTAAAATTACAGAGAAAGGAAAGGTGAATTTATATATTAATTTTATTTAAATTAGCAAAGATCAGATTATATGGAAGATTGGAGTCGAGTTCAGACTTATAAGAGATGACATGTTGAATAGAGGGGAGGTGATTTTACATAACGCTTGATAGAAAAGAGGATATTTCTTTAGAGAGGGACAACCAAAAAATATGTAATCTAAAGTTCCCACATCTAGACCACAGAATGTACAATCTGGGAGTCAAATTGTAAGTTAAAAATTTAAAAATAAAATATTGTTATTTTTCGTTAAATTAAAAAAATGCCTGTTTAATTTTGTAACATACTGTATATTTTTAAAGTACTTAGTACTTACTCGAAAGAGAAATTTCTCAATAATTAGCACTGAATTTAGTGTGTATTTATGTGTGACGCGTTCTTAGCAAACAACAGATATCGGTCTCACGGCTAGAGGCGCCGAAGGCTTTGAAGTTTGGTGAATTAGAAATTGTGTATTATTAATGTGACTGAAGTGGATGGTCGAAAGAGTCCGGACGACCGTGCGCGTCGGGGTATCGACAACGACTGGGAACGGCAAACAGTGTTCGGGCGACACGAGGCGGTTCAATGGTGCGGATGGAAGGGAGACGGGTGTAAGTTCGAAAATGATGATTTTGAGAGAACTGTTAAAAAAGGTTGAAATATAAACAGTAGTTCATTATTTTTAAAGGAAGCGCAGTCGGAATTGAAGCGAATTACACAAAGTTAGGGCTGTGTAATACGCATATAAAAAAAATAATAGAGGGTATTACCGGAGAAAACCAGAAATATGTCATCTTTATATCAGATTTTAGACTTATTGACTCTTTTCAACAAAAAAATTATAAATGGATTTCGAAAGATTGTTCTTTTATCTAGCATTCGCATGTTTTAAATTTTGAGAAAAAAATCTTTATTTTTAGTATAATAAGATTATACCGTAGGTCGTTGGCAGATTTGTTAAATTTTCAAAAAAGATTTTGTATTATACCACACCCATTTCAAATCATATAATCATGCAGTAAAATAAATCAATACATTATATCTAGGTATCGCATGTTTTAGAATTTTAATTTTAGTTTAAATAAAATCATTAAAAAATATATACCTACATGTGTTTTTTGACGAAAATTGGTCCGTTTGTGTATTTATTTGCGCACTTACAAACTAATATATTTCAGTTTTTTTAACATTCTTATTTAACTTAGACATTATTGAAAAATGATAAATACTTATAATCAAAAAATAATTACAAAAAGTAAGTTATTTTAATAGTTTTATCATCACGCCTTTCAGCATTTTTGGAAGTAGGTATAAATTAAAGCAAATTTGGAATGAAATAAAATCGATATTGAATTATAATTTTAAAAAGCTGGTACGGAGAATAATTAATCTTTTTCATTGTAACCGCCCTGCACGATCGTAAGAACAACTTTCGACGAAATGTGGATTTTCGGCCGCTGGCTGGTTAAACGCTCTTAATTTAAGGCCCCGAGGAAAACCATTTCCCTCGGGGCCTATGTCATCTTTGGGGGTGTTATTGGATATGATTAGTGTATACTTGTGCTGCTCTTTTTAGTGAAAGAAAGGAGAGAAAATTCTGGTAAGAAAAAATGTTCGAGGGGTGGCTAGAAATCTGGGGGTCAGTGTGTCCAGGAGTGACGGACGTATGAATCCATTCCTCCAACTGTGAGACTATGATATTCCCAATTAGGATTTATTGTGAGCCTAAAGGTAGTGGGATGGGGATAGAAATGAGGGAGAGTAAGGTTAGGAAGCATTTGGCTATCCAGATCCGGCCACCAAACATGGCCAAAGCCATTTCAAGCGACGACGTTTCGTCTAAAAATGGTGCTCTCTCACCGAGAAGATATTGACGTCCTTGTCAAAGTTACTGAGATACAGCGTGTTGTCTTGCTTACTCCAACATATTAATGTAAGCGAGAAAAGATCAACAAGTACAAACGAGCATATACATACTTTTTATGAAAGTTTTTCTGTTTCTAGGTATTTTTTTTGTAATATAAAATATTTTTTAAACTTTCTCCGTAATTTCTTTTATGAAGACATTTGGTTGAAACAAGTTCAAAATTAATATATAGAACCCTCTGTTTTAACCACGATTATTGTTTAAAAAACCAACATGTTTCGTTCATCAGACGTTCACTTAAAACCAAGTAAGCATTACTTAAAAAATATGTTGATATTTTAAATCATAAACTTGTTAAAAGTAAGAATTCCATAAATTTCGAGTTAAGGGTACGATCAGGTACAAAGCGGGTTTCGGTTTTCAGATTAACGGCGTTCAGTGCCCTGTTCTACCGGCGGCAGTTGACGCCGAGATGTGGACAAACAGAACGCGGATAAAACTTGCGCTACCAGCGCGGTAGCCTGACAGCAGCTGTCAGTTTTTACGAAATGTCGAGTTCGTAGACAACGATTATTTACTCTTGGAGAATCCTTTCTTAAAATTAAGGAATAAAACAATGGTATTTGGTAATTGGTATCTTTAAATATGAAAAAAAACCTCAGGAGAACATGATAATATGTTAAGTACGTGTCTGAAAGAAATTCACTTGTGACATTTGAGGTTATTTCAAAATTTTATCTTTTTGATTTCATTCCATCACTTGTCAACAACATTTCTGGTGGTATGGAATGTATTTCTTTTATCCCAGATTGGCGATTGATTGAAAATAGCGGCAATTAACAGATTTTGACATCAGATTCTGACCGGCGTCACCGGCGAACAGGAATTAAGAATTCATTCCGGTAAAGCTTATCGGCGCCGCCTCGCGCGGACATAAATCTGAACCTGCCTTCACTATGTTCGGCCTGATACGTTGACATACAAACATTCTTGTCAGCACGCCTGCGCCAGTCGGTCGCCCATGCGCCGAATAATCAGAAAACCGAAACCCGCTTTGTACCTGATCGTACCCTAAAATAGTGCCACAAAATATGATTGCTGTGTTTGAAAAAGTGAAACAAGTTGTATGCAAGCAAAGCATTTGTGAGATTATAATGTTTTCAACCTACGGTAATAATTTTTATTCCCGAAAGGCGTTTTACAATTGTTATTGTTAGTAGTCTTTTTCAAATTAACTCCACATAGAAAGAAGGCCCTAAGGAAAATAATTTCCCCCAGGGTCTGTGACATTTTATTTATTTTTCTTTGTTTTACAGTTTTTTAGAGAAAAATGTGTCCTTACTGGGGTACCCCGTTCTAAGGACACGTTGTACAAGTTTTCTTATTTAAATTATAAGTAAATACCTATGTTAGAATATTACCGAGGAAAATTATGAAGTTAAATCTAAAAGAAAATACAAAATAAGCGTTATTCTTTGTCAGGTTGCAAAATTGTATCTATATTCTTCCTTCCCATGTCCATAATCCATATTTTTATGCTTCTTTTGAAGGCGGTTATTTTTTTATGGTTTTTATTACAAGAGGGAGTAAATTAAATAATTTTATGGAGAAGAGATGCTGCGTGGAGGGTGTTTTTAATATTTCGGGTTATTATACGCCAGGGATGGCGAACCTTTACGTTTCAACGTGCCATTTTTCTGAAGAAATGTTTAATGAGGTCATAGACGTGCCATCAAATTTTATTTATTTATTTATTATATATAGAGAACTGAATTTGTGATTATTGTAAAATAATAAAAATAAAAACTCTTTATTTACTACTACTAAATAGGAACGTTTAGCACATACGAGTAATTTAAATTAAAGTAAAATTAGTGTAACTTCTGTTGTTGAAGGTTAGATGACAAATAACATATGTTAGGGTTGTAAGATGTTACTTTTAGCAGAATGCTTGCTGAACTGGACTCATCTGTCAAACGGTAAATAACCGACTTTTTAATGTTATTTATCTTTGAAAATAATGACACGCAGGCACAAGTTGATGAAAATATTGTTAAAATAGCATGAGTCAGCTTCTTCAAACAATTAAATGTGTCTGGTAACGCATTCCATGTTTCCAAAATTATGTTATTAGCATTTTCACTTATATTACCTGTAAATCTTTCTGTTTCAATTCATTCTAACTCTCTCCTTTTTTCAATATTTTTTTGAATCCATATTGAACTAACTGGAAATCAATCAGCTGCATTTCAAAATCATCAATTTCCAAGCTATCAAATTTTACAGATCGTTTTGCACGCATACATAAAAAAGTTTAAAAAATGGCTAATCTTACGTTTTATCTAACAAAATTTACTGTTACAAAAATGAATTATAAACGTTATGGTCACCAACTTTTTTGTCGTTCGGTGTAAAAATAATTTATAATAAATTCCCATAGTTTAAACTTTTTCAAAATGCGATTCAAAATTGTACTTTTTTTGTAGTTAACTTATAGATTTGAACATAAAGCTTGGTGTTATTTCTTTCTAACGCCGTTTACAGCATATTTCTCCCGATGTTAGTAAGGGAGACACAACGATTTCTATGATTTCTATAATAGTTGTTCCGAAGAGCGAACAAATTTGCCAGAGAGGTTAAGTCTATTTGACGAAGCAGACTTGAAAATCATTGTATATAATTATAGCTTCAATTAAATTTGTACACTTTACTTTGCTTTTTGACTATTACATTATTTATTTGCCAGTTACGAATATGTTCACTGTGTACTTAGCTTTATTTCATTTCTTTACCGGGTAACTTTTTACTAAACAATTTTTTTGTAAAAACTGACTTGTGTTGCCCTTCTTCTCAGGTAAAGAATTATTATTTAACACTCTTTAGTGGACATAACATTAAAAATTATATTAAATATCAAACGGTGATGCTGTATTTAACTAAATAATGATTGGAAGATGTTAAATTAAGATGTAGGAAATGTCGGCTAGCATTTTATAATACGTACATCGATGGTTGGACATCATCAAACAACACTTTTCTTTTTATACGTTACAACACAATGACCGGAGGCCAAAGCCGAAGATCTACGTCAACTTTTTAAAGGTGTTAATTATTATTCACTAGCTGGTTCCCAGCATGCGTTGCGATGCCATATTTAAAGAAATAAATTGTTTCTCCCTGCATGTCCTTTCCCGTGCGTCCCAGTTCCCCTCCCGCATTCTCTACCCTCCCGCGTTCCCCTTCCACCTTCCCCGTCCACCCTCTCTCCTCTCCCACTCCTCCGTCCCGCAAACCTCCCTCCCGCGTTCCATATATTCAGTCCCAGTATATTCAGTTTTCAAACAGCTATTATAATTTTTTTATTTAAATTTTCATTTTTCGTATATTACAAACATTCATTTTTGTATATTATAAGAACAATCAATCAAATTTGGTACCTAACATAGGTACCTATTTGAAATATCTATAATTTAAAAATCCATAGACAATTCTTTTAACAAAAAAAAAATAGCTGCCTGCTAAATTCAATTTCATCAAACGCGCGAACTTAAAATAGTCGAATAGTTTTCTGAAATTATTCAATTTTCTGCGCAATTTTTCTTTCCGTAAGAAACTTCTACAAAGTATTAGAAAACTAAAAAAAAAGATGAATGAAATAGGTAAATTCGTTTTGAAGTTTTGGCATGACCAAGGGAAACAGGGATTATATATTTATATAGATTTTTAAGTTAATGAGAAAACCTCAAATTGTAATCTATCTATCTATATAAATAAAATTGAATCGCCGAAAAGTGTGTACGCGCATAACTTCCGAACCACTGCACCAAATTGGATAATTCTTTTTTTGTTGTGTTCGTTATGGTCAGGACAAGGTTTGTATAAAACTTTTGGTGAGCTCTGGCATTATGAAATTTGTATAAAAAAAAATCCAATAGATGGCACGCGAGCTGTTTGAAAACTGAATGTACCGGGACTGAATGAATGGAATGCGGGAGGGGGGAACTCGGGAGGGGTGTTCGCGGGACGAGGGAAAGTGGGTGAGGGAAGTGGGGAGAGGGAAGGCGACGTGGGAACGCGATAGGGGAAGGGGTCGCGGTGAGGAAAGGGGAACGGACGAATGGGAAAGGACACGCAGGGAGAAACAATCTCTTTATTAAATGGCATTGCAACGCATGCCGGGTACCAGCTAGTATTTAATTAAATGAAGACAATATTAGCGAAACTCAATCGAAAATCTAAAACAGAAAAATCAGAAAAGAGCCCCAGATGTGACCGTATCTTTTTCTGATTTTTCTGTTTCAGATTTTCGATTGAGTTTCGCTAATATTGTCTTCATTTAATTAAATATTATAATTTGAAGTTTTTCTCATTTTGTTAAAAATAAAAATAAATATTCATCCTAGACGTTCCCGGCATGCGTTGCTATGCCATTTAATAAAGAAGTTGTTTCTCCCTGCGTGTCCTTTCCCATTCGTCCCGTTCCCCTTCCTATCACGCGTCCCCTTCCCCTCTCGCGTTCCCACTCCGATTCCTCCACCTTCCCTCTCCCCACCCCACTCCCTCCCTTCCCTCGTCCCGCGAACCCCCCTCCCGAATAACCCCCCTCCCAGATTCCTCTCCCCCTCCCAGATTCCCCCCCCCCCTCCCACCACGAACCCCATATCCGAGTTCCCTTCCCCCCTCCAGCATTCCATAAATTCAGTCCCGGTACAATCATTTTTCAAACAACTCACGTGCCACCTACTGCAATTTTTTTATACAAATTTCATTTTGCCAGAGCTCAATAGTAGTTTTGTATAAACCTTGTCCTGACAATAACGAATACAAAAAAAAACAATTTTGCAGTTTGGTGCAGTCGTTCGGAAGTTATGCGCGTACATACATTTCGGCGATTCATTTTTATTTATATATAGAAGATAGAAGAAGAAGATTTCCCTTACACACGGTAAGCTTTAAAGCTCTTAAAAAAATATATGTTTTTCTTGAAGATAATATCTAGAATTTGCCCGCGCCGAAACCCAAATTATATAAAATTCCCTCGATAGAAAAAAATCGCAAAGTATGCTCCAAAAATTATTATTAACACGTTTGTTTCAGATATTTTACAAGTTATATGTATGAAAAAATTCATAGCGTGTCTTTAAATGCTGTTTAAGATAATGCCCTCGAGATTCTTGCTCTATTTTAAACGAGTCGTGAGTCGTGTTTTATTAAACTTTTTAGCAATTTTCGCATCGATTTTGTCACTGTAAATGTTAGTGCTCTCCTCTAACATTCGTAATTTCGTATCTCTCCATCTTCTTCTTTTCGGTTCCGGTTGCGGAGCCTTAACACCCCGTATATTTACATACATGGCTTTGTTTGTATGTGTCGGGTAATTGAAAAGTGTATTGGTGGGTAGGAACCTGTGGTTTTATCAAAAGACAATAGGTTATAACTGTAAATATAAATAATAAGCTGTGAGGGAAAAATGTCGCGTAATCTAACAAGGAAAGCTGATAAGCTAATTGGTAACAAACAATGAATAATTCACGTCAATCGCTGTGAACGTTCGTTAGGTTACAAGTTAGAACACACCTATGTTGATGTCCGACATTTCTTCTACATATCCGTAAATGTCTATAATTACCCCTAAACATCCTAAAGTATCCATAAACATACCTAAATATCCATAAACATCCTTAAATATACATTTAATATCCACAAATATTCACAATGGAATATAACTCGGTAGTTTGGTCTCCATCTTACAAAATTCACATTAATAACATTGAGCGAATACAAAAAAAATTTCTGCGTTTTATAAATTTTAAATTAAATATCCCACTACAAGATTGAAATATTATTTATTATTAATTATTTTAAAAATACACACACTAGAAAACAGACGTAAAATAAACGACTTAACATTTTTATTCAAAATACTTAACTCTAAATTTGACTGTTGCGAACTACTGCAACTCATAAACTTACGAATACCGACAGTAACTATACGACAAAATACACTATTCTACTGTAGCATTCATAAGCGGAACTACATTGCCCACTCTCCGATACAACGATTTCACACTATGGGAAATCAGTACTTAGGTGATATTGACATATTTAGCATAAACTTGGCGAAATTTGTTGATATTGTGAAAAACTTATTCCAAAATTATTCCTAAACCTATCTGTTTTTTCTGAAAACCTATGAAATCGCTGTATTTTTGTATTTTTATGACTTGTGTGCTTTTTTATCAAATTTTATTTTTATTATTTCTGTATATGTTTAAAAATAATCTGTCATGAATTATTTGTACTACCAAAATGTAAAAGCCCTTTGGGCGTTAAATAAATAAATAAAAACAACCTTAACAACCTTAAATATCCGAAGAAATCTATAATTAATATTTCGACGAAAATTGTGTAAGTACCTACAAATAAAGAGAATCATTTAAAAAAAGAACGTTTTCCACAAGAAAGGGCACAGGAGAATAACGAGGCATTCCAAAAATATTACACCTCATAAATATTTTTTTCCTTGATCCATCTTATTGATCATAAATCATTATAATTTTCAAAGTCTATATTATTAAATCCAATGTAATATACTTGTACTTGTAAATTATAATAATAATAAGAATATTACTAAATTTTATTTTGTTAAAATCAGCATCACTACCATTATACCTCTAAAATAAGTACAGATAGCGTAAAATGTACGGGGTTCTCTTCATAACATCTGTCAAAAAGTCAAACCAAATGATAAGTTCGCAGAGAACAAACAATAAATCTAGTGAACGTTAAATGTCAAATTCAAAAATTGCCATATAAAAAAAGTAAATCAGTGTGGTATTTTACAAAATTAATAGGAACATTTTCAGAGACGGGACATTTTCATGCAGTGACGTCACGGGCCCAAATAATGGATTTATTTATTTAAAAATAAAAAAAAATAAAAATGTTTCGAAAAAATTTTCGTAATCTTAGTAAAAAAATCTATCCACACGATTTTTTCTAAGTCGTTATGAAATCCATGCATGTGGTCTATTATATAATATATATATAATAAAAAAAACTTTGTTGGAAGTTTCAATACCATCGTTTTGCACAAATACATTCGAACGTGTCCTCTTTAGAAAGATTTGGCTGTACGCTGCATTTGGCCTTTACTTTTCTGCGGCACGCGGTCTTCGCGGCAAATCGTCTTAAACGTCATTATTCATTATACTTTCACGTGACACCATACAAATCGGTCGTCCTCCTCGCGGATGGTTTGTATTTAGTGTGAAAGCAACAGCCGACAGATTGTTTCAAATTCCGACAGTGTTCTCGATGTTTGTTTGCCGTATGAATTCCTACGAAATCTGGGCGAAGGATGTTTGTTTTGAGTTGTGTACCAACAATTTATTTCGTCGGTCGGAGAAATGCCTTTGAATATAACATGCGTCAGTACGGTTATGAGGAGCAACAAACTCGGAACAAAATTGGAATTGCAGAAAAAACAATCCCGAAAAAAAAAACAGCTGTTTCGCTTTCCAAAGGCATTTTCAAACATTTCAAAGGCAAATATGTGTTCTACTCGTAGCATTTATGCATATCATCCAAAATATTTCTAAGCGATCTAATTTTCTAACCAAAAACCGAATGGTCAGATGCTAAGTGTTTTCGATATTATTTATGGAATGGAAGCATGGACGCTTACTGAAGAACTAATTAGGCAACTTGAGGCATTCGAGATGAGGATCAACAAAAGAATACTTAAAATAAGCTGGGTGGACAGAGTTACGAATGAAGATGCTATGGTTAGGATGAATAAAGAAAAAGAAGTTATTAAAACTATAAAAATTCGAAAACTTCAATATCTTGGACATGTGATGAGACATCCAAAGAAGTATGAGATCCTGCATCTGGTCTATTATAATGCAGGGAAAGATTGCCGGAAGACGGGGCCCTGGAAGAACCTGAGACAGTGGTTTGGCCAGTCTACTGTAGAGCTGTTTCGGGCCGCAGTAAAAAAAGTCCGCATAGCCAACATGATAGCCAAGGTCCGTTAAACGGACAGGGCACAAGAAGAAGAAGAGTAGTCCAAAACAATATTTCGAATGAAAAGCGCCAGGAGTTGGATTTTTGGAGGTGGATCGAGAGACTGGTTGAGGGAGGCCGTTTGACCTCTCCAGCCTGACTCTAGACTAGACTCTCGACCTAAAAATCTGGGGGTCAGTGTCTCCAGTAGTGACGGACGTATGAATGCACCCATCCCATTGCAGTGCAACGCGATGTTCCGAGAGAGTCTTACTGGAATAGAAGCCTAGCTGGTGGGCACTGGTGGGCAGATGCATCCGCCGCCAATACCCGGAAAAACGAACAACTTGGGGTGACCTATGGCAGAGGTGTTGGCTATCCAATAAACAGTTAATAAATACAGGGATACCCATATCGGCTTCACAAATGTCAACTCATTTCAAAGCAAAAAGAAAAAAATTGAGACCGTCGCAAGAAGTATCAATAAATAAATAAACCATGACAATGTGTAGGAATTCCTGATGAATAACCATCACACAATTGTACGCGTTTTAATGTATAGAGCGGAAGTGGAAAGGTGACGGGTTAGAGCCCGGAATAGATAGTCACAAAGCAAACACTTTACAGGCGTTGGTGACAATAATTCAAGTGAAAATGTTTCATTCCTAAGTATGCATAGATAGGCGAGGAGCTTCAAAAAACTCTGCGAATTTCAATCCACAGTAAAAAAATCAGAGTGTGCAATTCACACGCGGTAGAAATGAAACCATCAGAGAACTAAAGTAAGCAAGAGTGGGGAGACTACGAAGCACTTTTTTTTTATCAATGTGAAGGATGATTCTATCCATATTTTTGTCCAATTCCTCCAAAAGAAAAAAAGTGATCGTTTTCTTGCATCTCTCTCATACACAGCACCGTGACATCTACGTAGGACCCCTAACGTGACGTGCTAGCCATGACGATATTTTTTAAAGTATTGAATATAGTTACAAGGATAATATTAAAGTGTGAGTGAATTCCAAAAATTGAAAAAACGTTAAATGTCAATGTGCTGATGGTTTTGCTTTTGTTCTTAAACATATTAAAATGCTGCAGTTCTTTCTTACACACTAAATAAACGGTGAACGTGTATGTTTGTACACCCCCAAAGGAAACATAGAATCATCTCCCTCACACGTATAAAGAAAATGAAACGTAAAGACAAAGTAGCATTTTGGAGGAATCAGTCACAAGTATTTTGTGTGTCTCATCTTTTGTCTCACCATTATTTAATGTGTAAGAAAGAGCTGCAGCATTAAAGCGAAAAGTAACGGATGTTTAGCCTCAGCCGCGTCTGTCTATTTGTTCGCGATAAAATCAAAAACTACTGAACGGATTTTCATGCGGTTTTCACCAATATACAGAGTGATTCATGAGAAAGGTTTAGGAATATAATTTATCAAGGTTTTGGGTAAATTGGTTTAAATATATAATATATAAAAGAGAATGTCTGTACGTGGTGGACGAGCAAGCTAACAAGCGGCGCGAAGTGGATTTGATTTGTATGCAAATCAACAGATGGCGGAGTGAGTTAATTTATCGTGGTTATAAAGAAGATGGCGTTGTGTTTCGTTAGCCACAGCAACGCTTTACCAGGTCAGCTAGTAAGAGAAAATTATAAACATGCATTTTTGCTCGCGAGGTCCACTGTTCACAAAACTACTAGTTTTACGGGGTTCTTTATTTTCCACTCTATCGTATAATTAACGCATTCAAATACGCTCATTTTGTATTGGTAATATATTGCATACGCATTAGAGACCATTGAAATAAAAGACATCGGAAACACTACGAACCGTGGGTCCCGAACCACTGACCTACAGTCGTATGGGTGGGTGTTTACAATAATGGGCCCATTAGCATAACGCATTAACATGGCCATTGTTGTATCTACCGTAGCAAACAGGGATGCGACTAAACATCCAAGTTTTATTACTTCGATGTTTTCATGGTTCTTGGATGCTTTACCGCCAACTACCGAACATACATAACGGTGGAATGACACGACCAGAAGGGTGGTTCTGCATCTTTTGTGACAACGTAACTCGTGTTAAATCGGTTGTCATCGCGTAGAAACATCAATCTAATACGAAAAACTGATATTCATTTATGGATGCCTATTAGGCTTTTATGTTAGTAGTTGTAACACAGAATAAATAGTAATTTGTGTTTTTAAGTGGGTAATTAACCCGCACCGAGTGACGCACGAAAGGCATAAATAAGCCATTGAAAGCCATAGAAAATCATACAAATTTGAAAGACGATAACGCACGACGGACGCCTTCCGACGGATTTTGCCTTTTTGTCTAAATTGTCTTGGGTGGGGGGGGAGGGCAAACCGGGGCATCCTAATTTATAGGTTTGATTGAAAAAAATCTTGATTTACAAAGCGACAATCACGTTGTTCGACGCACGTTGTTCTATCGAACACATTATAAGTTGTTCTATCGAACGTATCCTAAGTCGATTTTGAATGCGTGTATGTGATGTCTCCGCCAGGGGAATCCCCGTCGCATCCAGAACTAGGGGCTATTCGAGCTGAGCCGAATAAACCCGAGCGGTCGAACGTCGAACGAGCATCGTCGAAGCGAAGCGACGATCACTTATATTACGAGAGGGGGCGCCACTATCGAGTTTCTGCCCCGGTTTGTAAAAGTCGTCGATCCGGGGGTGAATACGGACACAGATTAAAACGAACGCTCGACAGTATAATAGGTTGATTAAAAAATATATAGATTACAACAAACCTAACGCGAATGGTAGCACTTAAGTCATACTTAAAATAAAATCAGATGATTAAATTCCATGGGGTCGGAAAAAAAATTTAAGCATTTTTTAAGAACACTTTCATACAATACACAGCTTATTAAAAGGGCGTTAACGTACTTGACTTATCTACTTTAATTAGAGATTCCTGACATTATTTCTAGTAAAAAATATATATGAAATTTTGATCTCCGGTGACGTTTTGTTTGGTTTTTATTTTTTTATATTTTTTTCACTTCAAAACAAAATAAAATAATATTTCTTAATAAATGTCATCAATGGTCACTCAGCCGAACAACCACCCAACCCCTCACCTCCACTCTAACTGTGCATTACCTACTAATTTTGATGTTTTAACTAAAAAAAAAACATCAAAAATGTAATTTTTCTACTATATAATATTACAAATAAGACTCGTGATAAAAGCCTAGTTTTTAAAGCATTTACTTGTGTATTTTTTTTTTACATGAGCTCCACACAGGAGGCCCTGAGGAAAATAATTTCCCTAAGGGCCTATGACATCTTTGGAGATGCTGTGAAGAGGGTTTTTTTAAGGAAAGAAAGGAGAGGAGAGTTCTGGGAAGAAAAAGGGTTTAAGGGGTGGGTAGGAATCTGGGGTTCAGTGTGTCCTCAAAACTTCACCCCATGAACCCGGGCACCCCTGCTAAATCACCAAACGTAGCGAACCACTTGGGGTGACCTAGGGCAGAGGTGTTGGTTATTCAATAAAGGTTCCCGGGGCGGCGGTACCCATTCCCGCCTCCCAAATTGAAATGGTTAGGTAAGTGTGTATATATACAATGCAAATAAATATTAAAATACGAACGAAATAACAATTGCACGTTTTGCAAAAAACGTCAAACTGAACCAAAAATATAATATGAACATAAAGCATTCGATGTTTCAACAAATAAATATTTCACATTTTTCGATGTGTAATTTTAACAACACGATGTTTACCAAAAAAATTCAACCCTGTTCGTTACAAAAACAGTAGCATACGTGACTTATATTTAAAACATAAAAAAGAACTCCCTCTAAAAATCAGAATAAATACGAAAAGTTAAAAAAAAAACAGAAACTACATTTTTATTCCTACCCTAAATAAGGGTAGATATTATTATTTTTAACATACAGTTAAGAGGAACGGCTGCGAGAGCTTTTCATACTACACTTAAATTTGTTTTGAGGCCAAAATACTTAACCAAGCTTAATAATATATTTTTTTAATCAAAATGCATTGCAAATATTCAGTAAGGATATGAGCTACTTTATTTATTTATTATTACTCTTTTCTCTTAATATTCACTAAATAATTAAGACACATCAGTGAAAACCTATTTTATTAATAGAATAATTTATAAGTGTTTCACCAACCATTATAAAGCATTATAGCTGTTAGTTTTCCAAATATTATAAAAAAAAAAAAAATAATAATATTTAGGGGGTATTTTACCAACCTCCTGATATCTTATCCATACGATAACGAATATTAATAAATTAAAAGATAAATTCTCACAACAGGAAAAAAACTCAGCTAACTTATCTTATACACAGCCACTATTAATAGATTCAAGTACCGAATAGTAAACTCTGACTTTTAAATAAATAAATCGTGTTTAATTGATCCAAAATGTATTTGTTATATTGTAATCATAATCCATGAGGAGGATGGTAAAATACCCACTTAAATGATTCTATTTTTCATGATTTTAAAGGTAACTTTGTGAGTTAATAAGTAAGTATTTGAAAAAAATTATTTTGCCCTATCTAATCTACTACGTAAATGTAATAATATATTAAAAAAATATAAATATACATTTTTAAGAAGTGATTTTGATGGGCTTAAATGAAAAATCAAAAACGACTGATTTACATTGGATCACAAATTTATCGCACATAAATTTTTAATTTTGGCCCAAAAATGCTTTTTTACATAGTGTGGTGAGAGAATATTTATTTAATATTTACAATTAACTAAAAAAAAAATATTTGTCAAAGCTGCTTCTAAAATAATGAAAAATATAATCAAGCAGCGCGTTTCTGTACTACATATTTGCTATAACTTTTGGTGAAATAAATCATTTTTTAGCTTGGTTAAATATTTTGGTCTTAAATTCAAATTTAAGTTTTGCATGAAATTAAGTCAGGCGTCCGTTCCTCTTAATGACGATGTTAAAACAACAACAAAAAAGTTTAAACGACTGAAAGAGTGATTTAACGTCAAATTCAACAAAATTATAACACAGCTCTAAAAAAGGTCTGAATATATTAAAATTTAAAAAAAAAAACTTACCTGTTAAAATGTTTGTCTTTGCCAGGACGTCATTTGTTCACTTTTTAAATGTATAATACCGAATTAAATACGTTTTAAAATACATAATGCAACGATTTTTTTTTAAATCATTATAAAACAATAGAAAACTAGTAAAATAATATGTTAAATATGTGAATTTATAAACACGGATTTTATATGGACACAATGCGAATCAAAATACGGTATATGTCGTTCTGGAACCTTCCCAATGTTTTTGGGACCTTTTATATGATTTTATCGGATCAATACTTTTATCTTTTGTTTCTACAGATTGATAGGGTAACCCTAGGAACGATTAAACCTTTTTTGTTATAATATCTATTATCTTTAGTTAGAAAATGGCATAGAATATAACAGGAGGGTTCTGCGATAATATAACTGAGAAGAACTTAGACGGCAAGCTTTGTTGCTGCTAGCATAAAATCTGCTTTTACATATATATATATTACTAACGAGTACCTGGCATGCGTTGCAATAACACTTCAAGAATTAAGTGTTTGTGTTTTAATTCTGTTGCTTTTCCTTCCCTATTCCCCCCCCCCCTCTCGCTACCTCCCTCTCTCCTTCGTCCCCCTTCCCCCTCCCGGATTCCCCTCCCCTCCCTGCCGAAATACGCTCATTTTTCAATCAACTCGCGCGCCACCTATTGTAATTTTTTATTCAATTTTCATAACTCGAGCTAACCCTTATATATAGAAACAATCGCGGGCATGCGCACAACAAATCGCCAAAGATTCATATCAATCGGATGAATGGTTTAGGAACAGCATAAGGAACAAACAAAGAAACATTCATTTTTATATATTAATACTATCTGACCCGACAAACGTTGTTCTGCCATATAAATTATTTCTAGTGAATATATTGTTGTTAAATAAAAAATAACGAATGTATTGTAAGTGTGTGGGGATGGGATCTATGACAGAAAGAGGAATGGAGCGCTGTAGACGATGACCGCCGATAAAAGCAAAAAACACCAACTAAAGTAGGAAAATGAAATAAAGAAAATCAATATGAATTTCGAAAAGCAATTGCATGTACAATATTTTTTGTCAGTCCGTCTTTAGCCAACACAAGTAAGCTCGATGGTTTGCCCACGCGAGAACATGATGCCGAATGAAATATCAATAGATGAAAGTTCGATGAGGCGGGCGTAGCGCCATCTGTCATTCAACAACATAAATAATTTCGTTCTGTTTGAAATACGAAAGACGGTAAAATTTGTTCGCACAAAAATACTAAAATCGCGATTAAAAACTGGGAGGGTGGGGTAGGAGGGTAAAAATATGGTGTTATAGGTATTTTTGATGCAAAATAAAAAAAAATAAAAAAAATTGTCAAAAAATTGATTTTTTTCTTGGGTAGGGACACCCTAATCACCTAGCGGTATGAAATATACTTTAAAACCTATTCTCATACCTACCAAATGTACATAAAAAAAATCATAAAAATCGGTCAAGCCGTTTCGGAGAAGTGCGACCACAAACACCGTGACACGAGATTTTCATATATTAGATCTTGCATATTTTTAAAACGAATTGACATTCAATTTTGTAATGCTTTTACAACGAGGCGATTGTTTTTTTTACATTACCTGCGCACAGGGGGCCCTGAGGAAAATAATTCACCCTTAGGGCCTATGCCATCTTAGGGGGTGCTGTGCGGAAGGAAGGAATTTAAGAGGACGAAGTTCTGAGAAGGAAAAAGGTAAGAGAGGTGGGTTGGAATCTGGGGGTCAGTGGGTCCAGGTGTGACCGAAGTATATGTTCATCCCTCCTACTGCGGTGCGAGGCGATGGATCAAGAAAGTCCGGCTGGAGAAGTCTAGGTAAGGCTTCGTTAGATTTTTTTAACAACCATTCTATCTTTAACGACCTCCGTAGTCCAGTGGGTAAGAGTCTCGACTCACAATCCGGAGGTCGCGGGTTCGAACCCGGCATGCGCAAATAAATTTTATCTGATTAATTTGTGTTATTTCACAATTAATTCATTTAAAAAAATAATATATAGTATATTTGCGGCATGTTCCAGAGTGGAAGATACTATCAGTATCGCCCTGGTGTAAGACCACCATTCAGAATTGAAACGTTGCTTGAAAATGGCTTTCGCCGTGTTTAGTGACCAGATCTGAATAGCCAGGTACTTCCCAACCTTCCTCTTCCCCACCTCCTTCCCCTCCCCACTACCTTCAGCCTCACAACATACCCCAGTTGGGGATGCCATAGTCTCACTGGCTCCAGACGGGAGCAGTTGAGATTCTTGTGAGGTATTCACTGTAAAAAAAAAAAAAAATCTAAATGTCATTTTAAAAAATAAACCATCTCTAGCCACAGAAATTTCTTCATTTCGTGGTTTGACATTAAACTCGCATATTTATGAATTAAAACAAAATAGCTGTGTATGACCTAGTTATGTATTCATAAAAATGTCGCCTACCGGTTTCGCGTATCATACACAAATTACACACGATGTCCGGAAACAAGCGGGAAACTGGTGCATCGCATTTGGAGTCCACATTGTGGTACAACTTTCATGATTTCTGCTTTAGTTTTCGAAGAAATCAACACACTTTTGAAAAGTGATAAATATAGGCGCATTAAAAAGCCATGAAAAAAAAACTAACCTATAATAAACCCAACCTAACGTAACCTTCTTAAGGCCCGGTGTACCAGCTCAAAAAGAAGACGATAGAGAGATATGTAAATACGAATGTTAGAGGGAGCGCGCTTATATTAAAAATGATAATATTTAAGCGAAAATTGTGAAAATATTTAATAAAACACGACTCATTTAAAATAGACCAAAAATCTCGTGGGAATGTCTAAAATAGCATTTAAAGAAACACTGAATTTTTTCATTCATATATAACTTGTAAAATAACTGAAAAACGTGTTTAAGTATAATAATTTTCGGAGCAAACTTTGCGAATTTTTTATATCGAAGTATTTCATATAATTGCCGTTTCGGCGTGAGGAATATATATATATATATTTTTTTTATTTTTTTTTTACAGTGAATACCGCACAAGAATCTCAACCGCTCCCGTCTGGAGCCAGTGAGACTATGGCATCCCCAATTGGGGTATGTTGTGAGGCTGAAGGTAGTGGGGAGGGGAAGGTGGTGGGGAAGAGGAAGGTTGGGAAGTACCTGGCTATTCAGATCTTGTCACTAAACACTGCTAAAGCCATTTTCAAGCAACGTTTCAATTCTGAATGGTGGTCTTACACCAGGGCGATACTGATAGTATCTTCCACTCTGGAACATGCCGCAAATATACTATATATTATTTTAAATGAATTAATTGTGAAATAACACAAATTAATCAAATAAAATTTATTTGCGCATGCCGGGTTCGAACCCGCGACCTCCGGATTGTGAATCAAGAGTCTTACCCACTGGACTACGGAGGTCGTCTACGGTAAATCTTAAAATTTTCCAGTAAATCCTAAGATTTACCAACTTTCAATGTTCGCAATTATTATTCTTCGGATTTACCGGTAAAACCGAAGATTGACCAATTTATGGGCTTTTACAGTAACATATAGATATTATCTTCGAGAATAACATATATTTTTTGAGAGCTTTAAAACTAAAGTATTTAAGGAAATATGTAATAAGTCGGAAATGTGGGAAGCCGCGCCTTAATAAGTTTTATCAGTGTTAGATACTCTTAGTAACGCCCTAGTAAAATACCATAATTCAAAATCGAAATGTTCCTCGAAATGTCTTTTGCCGTATTCGGTGATCATTCGGTGAAATAGCAGGTACTTCCCCACTCCTTTAAGGCTTACAATATACCCCAACATGGGATGCATTAGTCCCACTGAATACGGAGAGTCAAGGGTAGATGTGTTATGTTACCTTGTTTCGAACGTTGACGTGATGGAGGGGAGGGGGGAGAGACAGGGGCAGAGGGAAAGATTGCAAAGGAGACACAATAGCGGTATGGGATAGCAAGGGGTAAATTTTGAAAATCCATGCCTTTCACACGGACGGCTTGTATGTGGCTTGCTCACGCGTCGGAAAACCTTCTGAATCATTCGTGTACGCCAAAGATATTCAAATACAAAAGAGATATGCTATGGTGTCCGCGCAACTGTCAGCGGACTACGAACTAATTAGAGTAGTTTGAATACGAAAAGAATTTGTCAATTCGTTGATTTTGAAGGAGTGCATTAGTCCTTACCTACTACCTACAATTCACTCTTGAGTTGTAGGTATGTACAATGTACACATTATTATTATTGCTGTTGAGAAGTGAAAATAGATTTCTGACTCTGACTACTTCATGTTTGAAATTTTGTAAGCAGATTATTACAGTTTATATTGTGTTTTTATATATATATTTTTTTAATAATTTTCAGGGTTATATTTTTGTTAAGTTCTTATGGGTACAGGACCCTTACTTTTTCAGCCTTACTCATCATGAAACCGTACCGCGGCTCTGTAGCGTCGCGTTAGCTACACAGCAGAGTAAGCCTACACTGCTCAGGGTAAAAATCTTTACTCATCATCATAATGTTTCTCGACAGCTGTTATGATTTTTTTACGGTAGCAACACTGCTCCAAAGCTGAAACACGCGGCCAATTTAGCATTTCGCGGCGTGTTGCCAACTTCACGTTTATTCATACGTCAACAGTCAACATCAGTCAACACAACGTTGACTTTGGTAAATCTATATTTAGACCTAAAATCTCCTTTCGTGAGTGCCGCAAATGGATCGTACCTTTTTTTTAACCTTTTCCGTAGCCGTGGTGCACGAATGCCGCGAATACGGTCAATATTTGCCAAAGCTCCGTTCAAAACATCAAGATTCTCATAAAAGTTCGCCATTTCGTCAGTTACAACGCACAGGGTACTGAGTTAAGCCTGGTGATCGGGTGGTTTAAATTCTGACAGCTACTACATCTCCCGTACAGCGACGTGGTAAAAACACGCGCATGCGCGCGATTAACCCACCATGTTGAGTAACAATTTCACCTAACCCGGTCTTGCTCCGAGGTTGTATCTTATTTTGCGATGATGAGTAAGACTGTTTTTTGTTTTACTTTTTAATTATAATTTTAATTATGTGAAAATCTGTCATTGGATATTATGTATATAATTAATGTTATTATTATAACTGTAAAATATCTGCTGATTTTCCATAATAAATAAAATAAAATAAATTAAAAAAAGTATTGGTTAACAATATAGTTTGAATACGGAAAGAATTCGTTCATTTAGTTTAACATTCGTTAATTTTTCGTCCATTTAGTTAATTTGTTAATTGGTAAACACTATCGGCGACACCCGGAAGCGCAGTCCCACATAGTAAAAACTGCATATAGCACATCTATTATATTTCAAAATCTTTGGTGTACGCACATAAAATATTGGTGACCGGACAACTCAGAATGAAATCAACTCAGAACTTTCTTTGAAAATTCATTAAGAATGATGAAAAAAAAAAGTTAAAAAGGCTACGTTAGGTTAGGATTATGGGCTATTTTAAAATGATTTTTTTCATAGCTTTTAATGCCTTTTCAAAAAGGTGTTACCAAAAATATTACATTAAAATTTGTAATCCAAAATGTACCCGGTATAACAACGTGTGTTGGGTAGTCGCTAGCATATTACAAATGCGAAAGCTCTCTGGCAAGAGTGTTTACCTCATGTAAACAAAACCAATGGTTGGAATCATTCAAAATATCACCATATGCAATTAATTTAAACAAGGGTGGGTGGATGATTGAAATAATAGGGTTGATAGTATTAGAGATTGCATCACTTTTCAAAAGGGTTGAACTTTATCACTACTCCAATTTATCATGTAACCACGTACACCAAGTGTTAACAATATTCTTACATTTATTTTTAATTTTTAACTTTATGAGTAAAATCTCAAATAATAATATTTTATTAACTGAAGACAATATTAGCAAAACTCTATCGAAAATCTGCAGACAGAAAAATCAGAAAAAAATATTTGCTCCACTGGGACTCGAACCCAGGACCCTTTGCTTACATGGCAAGTGCTCTACCAACTGAGCTATATCCAATTCGGTCACTTTTAACTGTATCGTACAAAGCCATTCACATTTTTTGTTGGTACTTGCCAATTGATTTGAGAATTATTGTATTACTTATGTTCTCTATTTTATGCGGGTGCTTGCAGGTTTTTACAGATGCAATGCCGCCTCATGGAGCCTCATGAATGAGTTTTTCTTTTGCCCTGTTTAATTTATCTTTGTCTTACTAACCTATTTTTTGCATTTTGTTTTTCCTGTTGAGCACTTGCATACTGCTTACTAACAACGTATGCATGGACACTGGAGGTCTAGATTCGTTCAAAATAAATAAATGTAGCTTCGTTTAACAAAAAAATTAGAATCTTGCGAGAGCCTTGAAGGAGTAACCATCTGTTACTTATGCCAGGGCGGGTAAGAGGTGGATAACCTCCACTGTATCATACAAACTCGTCAGACTAACTCCTGTTTTACAGGGACATTTGAGGGTTTAGCTTCGTGCATCATAAGTGTAGCTTCGTTTATTAAAAAAAAATAGAGTCCTTGTGAGAGCCCTGAAGGAGTAACCATCTGTTACTTATACCGGGGCGGGAAAGCGGTTGGATTACCTCAAGTGTAATCATACTTCGACTAAGAACTACCAACATTATCTTCAATTTCTTAACGCACATATTACTGGCTGCTATCTTTATATATGATTGCAAGATTCAACCCGAACTAAATGCTATCTAGATAGTGTCTGCATAAATTTTTATCCATTTATTTTTAATATGCGACATCTATTGACTATTATATAAATCTATTTTTAATTTTTAAATTTATGAAGACTAAAAGGGGAGGGGAAAAGGGAAGGAAGGTGGAGGGGAAACGCGTGAGGGAAAGAGGAGGCGAAAGGGGAACGTAGACGAATTGAAAAGGACACGCAGGGAGAAAAAATATCTTTATTTAAATGACTTTGCATGCCGGGTTAAGCTAGTTTTTTTTTTATATAATATAGATATCAACAACTAGCGTATCAGTACGTTTTGCTTTTTTGACAAGGTACTTTTTTATAAAAGTTAGGACCCTCCAAAAATCGTTAAAGTTGGCTGGTTTGAACGCTATCAACATTGAAGTACCCACCACTGTCCCGCCCCGGTATAGGCGACTTATGGTCGCCCCTTCGGAGCTCTCGCAAGAATCTAATTTTTTTTGAATGAACGACTCTACATTTAATAAAACGAATCTAGACCTTCAATGCCCCTGCATACTTTGTTAGGTGGCGGAAATGTAGGATCGCCTACAGACTGTACTGTAATGGTCAGTATACTAATACTACAGGTGTTAGTGGTACATAAGAAATTCGATATAGAAAACAAAAAAATAATATTTCAGCAACCATCATGAGTTATGCATGCAGTTGCTGATGAACGGAGGGAGACCACACACCCCAGAGCTGCAGGTATCTGTGTATGGAATAGAAAAAAAAAGCAATGAAATAAGTGTAGATATACAAAATTGAAATAGAAATGGTGAAAGTAACCAACCGGCGACCGGCAGTCCCCGTGAGAATGAAGAAGGTCGTGTGTCCAACATTACGACATCCAAAGGAGTCGTCCTTTAGCCAGCTAGCCGGTGGTGCCTAGACGACGTAATTGGACGACCATTCAGAAGACCCTAGGGAGGAAAGCGTCGGGTAGCCGGAGGCGGGACGGACAACCTTCGGACGCCGCTCAGTCTTTCCCCCAACCCATTCATGTCAGGGGGGGTGGCGCGGGCGCCGGGTGGAGCCCACCAAGTCCAACAGGCCGGCCCAAACAAGTAAAGCTGGGACAAGGCCCAAAGTCCAACCCCTTTACTGGGGAAAAGGACAAAACAAAATAGCCAACGGAGTTCAATTCAACCTCCAAAACGCTATCAACAGACGTTCACTACACAAACCAGTCAATGTGTTTATTGGGGATGTACCTGGCTATTCAGATCTAGTCACCAAATAGACTTTTGACGGCCTCCGTGGTCGAAAGGGTAAGTCTCTTGACTCGCAATCCGAAGGTCGCGGGATCGAATCCCGGCTTTTTTGTTTGGTCAATTTGTGTTATTTCAGAAATGATTAAAAATAACATAGAATATATTTGCGGCACGTTCCAGAATAGAAAATACTCTTAGTATCGTTCTGGAGTAAGACAACCATTCAGAATTGAAACGTCGTTTAAAATGGCTTCAGTCGTATTTGGTGACTAGATCTGAATAGCCAGGTATATAACCTTTCTCTTCTTCATCTCTTCCCCTTCCCAGTTACCTTAAGCCTCAAAACGTACTCCAATTGGGGATGCCAAGAGCCTCCCTCGACCGGGGATGCCGTCGTCTCACTGGCTCCAGGCGGTACGGAGCGGTTGGGACTCTTTTGCGGTATATTTAAAAAAAAAATCATAGTGCAATTCACACGCGGCAGAAGTGAAACCTCCAGAAAACTAAAGTAGACAAGAGTGGGGTGGGGACACTACGAAGCACCGCACAAAAATTATAGTTTGAATTCTGTCAAACCATCTGACCTTTGAGAATCACAAATCACAACAGTTCGTTTTCTGAAAGTACAAAGTTTTTGGGAAGTGAAACATTCTTTAGCATCGTTGTGATTTGAAACTCGATGAAACGAAAAATAGTGACACTAAAAAGAGACAAACACTTACATCCATACGATTTAGTTTGCGAGAGAAAGATACCGACTAATCGGTCACCTCTTTGTGTGGTGTTTCGTAGACTATCGGTCTCCTCTTTGTGCGGTGCCACGTAGCCTCCCCACTCTTGTCTACTTCAGTTTGCTGAAGGTTCCACTTCTACCGCGTGTGAACTGCACACTCAGATTTTGTATTTTAGTGGGTGATTTTCGAATGAGAAAAGTGAATTAATCCACAATATCTGTGGGGATATAAGCACTGTAATGTGAGCACGTATAAAGCTGCTTATCTCTGATCAAATATTAGTTCCTGATAACTTTATTGATAAAGCCATATTGTAAATTCTACCTATACGGATCGGTGGGAAGCTAGACTCTAGATCGGGCCATTTTCGAGAAAGCATAAAAATAATATGTGTTGATAAAAGCGGTACAACCGAATTAAATATTCAACTTTCAACTCACACCTAACCCTTCATGATTTTAACCCCTCATACCTCTGGCTTATTATGACCAAATATCAAAATATTTCCGCTTTGCTATAATAAAATCCGAATAAATGGATTATTTCTAAATGTATCTGAAAACGAAAAACTCAAAAAGGAACATCTATTAGATCTGCCGGATCCGCCCCGATGATGGTCACTGCTACGCTGTCCGAAACGTTAGCTAAAGAAGGAGGTAGTGCAACACGGCATAACACCCCAAAAACAAATAACAAAAATACTTTTGGCCGTGAAAAACTAAAAAAGACGATAAAATATTTCTCTTCTTCTTGTGCCCTGTTCGTTCAACGGCCGTTGGCTATCATGTTGGCTATGCGGACTTTGTTTACTGCGGCCCGGAACAGCTCTATGGTAAACTGGCCAAACCACTGTCTCTGGTTTTTCAGCCATGATGCTCTCCTTCTTCTAGGGCCCCGTCTTCCGGCAATCTTTCCCTGCATTATAAGATGCAAGATCTCACATTTCTCTGGATGTCTCATCACATGTCCAAGATATTGAAGTTTTCGGATTTTTATAGTTTTAATAACTTCTTTTTCTTTATTCATCCGAACCATAACATCTTCATTCGTAAAACTGTCCATCCAGCTTATTTTAAGTATTCTTCTGTCGATCCATACCTCGAATGCCTCAAGTCGCCTAATTAGTTCTTCAGTAAGCGTCCATGCTTCCATTCCATAAATATTATCGAAAACACGTAGCATATGACCGTTCGGTTTTTA
Source organism: Limnephilus marmoratus (assembly GCA_917880885.1). Lineage (NCBI taxonomy): Eukaryota > Metazoa > Arthropoda > Insecta > Trichoptera > Limnephilidae > Limnephilus > Limnephilus marmoratus. The sequence goes on along the minus strand of OU862934.1, from coordinate 23,587,265 downwards.
TTAATTTTAATAACAACAAAAAAATTCGAGTGCAGTTCACACGCGGTAGAAGTGAAACCTTCACCCACACAATCTCAACCAATAGGAGCCTTGAAAAGTGAGCTATTAATCAAAGCGGCCAACGCGGTAAGGTTTCATTTTATCTCATTTTCTCGCAGGCTAAATCCTATAGATGTATGTGTTTGTCGCTTTTTAGTGTGGCTTCCGTTTCATTGGGTTTCAAATCCCAACGATGCTAAAGAATTTTCACTTCAAAAGCAAAACAAAGTTAACAATTCATACGCGGTAGACGTGAAACCTTCAGAAAACTAAAGTAGACAGAAGTGGGTGGGGGGCTACGAAGCACCGCACAAATAGGAGACCGATTATACTATCTCATTCTCTCGCAGGCTTAATCATACAGATGTATGTGTTTGTCTCTTTTTAGTGTCACTTGTTACCGTTTCACCGAGTTTCAAATCACAACGTGCTCAAGAAGATTCACTTAAAAAATTATAAATGCAACTAAACTGGATAATGTTGTATTCACTATTAAATGCACAATCTATCTATATATCTATATAAATAAAAATGAATCGCCGAAATGTATGTACGCGCATAACTTTCGAACGATTGCACCAAATTGGATAATTATTTTTTTTGTGTGTTCGTTATTGTCAGGACAAGGTTTGTATAAAACTTCTGGTGAGCTCTGGCATTATGAAATTTATGTAAAAAAATTGCTATTGGTGGCACGCGAGCTGTTTGAAAACTGAATGTATGGAAAGCGGGAGGGAGGGAGGGATGGGGGAGGGGAACCAGGAAGGGGGAGGGGATCCTGGGAGGGGGGAGGAGCACCTGGGAGGAGGGACGGGTGGAGGGGGGGAGTGGAGTGGGGAGAGGGAAGGTGGAGGTGACGGAGTGGGAACGCGAGAGGGGAAGGGGTCGCAGAGAAGAAGGGGAGGCGGAAGGGGAACGAGACGAATGGGAAAGGACACGCAGGTAGTAACAATTTCTTTATTAAATGGCATAGCAACGCATGCCGGGCACTAGCTAGTATATAAATAAAAATGAATCGCCGAAATGTATGTACGCACATAACTTCCGGACGACTGCACCAAATAGGATAATTCTTTTTTTTTGTGTTCGTTATTGTCAGGACAAGGTTTGTATAATACTACTGGTGAGCTCTGGCATTACGAAATTTGTATAAAAATGAATCGCCGAAATGTATTAACGCGCATAACTTCCGAACGAATGCACCAAATTGGATAATTCTTTTTTTGTTGTATTCTTTATTGTCTGGTGAGCTCTGGCATTATGAAATTTGTATAAAAAATTGCAATAGGTGGTACGCGGGCTGTTTGAAAACTAAATGTACCGGGAATTAATTGATGGAACGCGGGAGGGGGGGGAAGGGGACCAGGGAGGGAGGGGGGAGGGGAACTCGGGAGAAGGTTTGCTGGAAGGGGGAAGGGGGGTAGTGGAGTGGGAAGAGGGAAGATGGAGGAGGCAGAGTGGACACGCGAGAGGGGAAGAAGACGCGGGAGAGGAATGGGGGGGGGGGCAGATGGGGAACGGGACTAATGGGAAAGGACACGCAGGGAGAAACAATTTCTTTATTAAATGGCATAGCAACGCATTCCGGGTACCAGCTAGTAACTGTATGTTTCCTAAATAAATAAAAAGAATAATATAAACCCCTTATCAAATTTTATTAATTGAAGATTAGATAAACGAATTAAAGATTACATATAATTTAATTCACTAATAGTTGGTAAAATATATTATATCAAATTATCATTATCATAAAATAAGATAAAAAAAATATCAATGATTTTATTTCAATTAAAATTTCAGTTTTGTCTACCAACTACGCGATTCAGACGTTTCGTACCAAATATTACAGTGATTTAATTTATTCAAGTCATTATTGTGTGTTGTGTAGTGTTGGGTAGGACACGACATCAGGATGAGTTTGTATGAGGTACTCAAATACTGAAATGAGGTGTTGAGGTGTTCCACCTCAATTAAGGCGATTCCCGAGAGAGTAAGGTTGGGGAAATCAAAAGAACTCCCTTAACCACTCTGTCCGGATTCGGCCTGCCATGCAGCTGGTGGGCAGACGCATCCACCGCCAAGACCTGGACAAACCTAATAATTTACAATAATTTTTTTTTTTTAAATTGGGGCAGTTGGGACTCTTGTGCGGTATTCACATAACAATAATTTACGATAAAAAAATATATAATAACAAAACAAAAAAATTTCACCTCGCCATCTCATACCTCATGGTTCTAATACAAAAATGTCATGCAATTCAAGAATCACATCACCTCACCACCTCATACATTTGTTCCATACGATACGTAACGTGACATGTAGTTCAAAACACCAACCACCTCACCTCACATTTGTCCCATTCGTGACAACATGACATGACATGTGATCCAATACACTAACCACCTCACCTCATATTTGTCCCATACGTGACATGACATTTACAATACACCAACCACCTCACATCTCACCTCATATTTGTCCCATACGTGACACGACATGAATGTAGTCCAATACACCAACCACCTCATATTTGTCCCATATGTGATAACGCGACATGATATTTGTAGTAATACAAAGAAAAAGAGTTAGTACAAATACATTTAGTGAGGTGGGGGGACATTTTACCTTTTTGTATGGGACATTTGAGGTGTCTCTTGTCTGAGGTACTCAACACTATTATTGTGTCATAACAATATTTGGCTATTTTATATAGCACTATTTTAGCACAGTTACAGTACTGTCAAGGCCCACGATAAAATGGTAACAAAACTGGAAGAATGGAACATTTACAAAACTTTGGAATTCAATAAATTGTTAAAATTCTGTGACTGTTGTGTTGTCCAATTTGGAAGTTGGGTATGGGTACCGCCGCTCTGGGAACCATTTATTAGATAACCAACACCTCTGCCATAGGTCATCCCAAGTGGTTAGCTTTGTTTGGGGACTTAGCTGGCGTACCCGGGTTCATGGGGTGATATTTGTCTATCCGATCTGGAGACTGGTTGGACTGTCTTGGACTGACCAACACCTCTGCCACAGGTCATCCCAAGTGGTTAGCTTTGTTTGGGGACTTAGCTGGCGTACCCGGGTTCATGGGGTGATATTTGTCTATCCGATCTGGAGACTGGTTAAGGGAGACCTTTTGTTGGCCCCTCCAGCCGTACTCTCTCGACCCATCGCGTTGCACCGCAGTGGGAGGGATGGATTCATACGTTCGTCACTCCTGAACATATTGAATCACAGATTCCTACACACCCTTTATACCTTTTTCCTGACCAGAACTTCCTCTCCTTTCTTTCCCTAAAAAGACCCTCCCCGCAGCACCCCCAAAGATGGCATCCTGTGCGGAGAAAATGTTAAAAAAATCAGAGTTTGCAATTCAAACGCAGTAGAAGTGAAACAACACGATAATTTTTTCTATATTTTTGTCGTCGAATTCCAGTGCACCTTTTTCTATACATTTCGGAGTCGCTAGATGTCGCTTTTGGGTGTTTTATTTTGCCTGTTAATTTTTTGGAGGGGTTTGAAGATTGTATATTGATTTTACAAAAATTAAAATACATATGTTTTGGATTTCGTGAGATTCGATCTTGGTCCGTCAGGCGATTTATACCACTAGATCAAAGAATGCTTGCATGGGACCGAGGATTTATCGTTTTAAATTGGAAACGAGTATCCGTGAAATAAATAAATATTTTATTGCTACTCGTATATCATTCTCTCGCAGGCTAAATCCTATGTGTTTGTCTCTTTTCAGTGTCACTCGCTTCCGTTGCATCGAGTTTCAAAGGAGGCGTCTACTAATATCTACAGGAATTTCAAAAACCGAAAAAATCGAACTAATATCTATGAGAATCAAAGTGTTGACGAATATCTACAGCTCAAACTGTTGACTAATATCTATAAGAACCAAAGTGTTGACGAATATCTACAGTACTGGCAGAGGTTGGATTTGCAATTATGTATAGCATATCGGAATAACGTAATATTGCGTATGCAGTTTAAAAAACTTAATTTATGTAAGTATGTATGTAAAAATCCCTGATATCGGCCTATGGTCACATTTAGCTGATAAGTCCAACCTACGCTCTGTAGATATTAGTCAACACTCTGAAGTTCATAGATATTAGTTCAACATATGAGCTGTAGATATTCGTCCGACATACAGGCTGTAGATATTAGTAACTGGAGTCGTTTCAAATCATAAAGGTGCTAAAGAAGTTCTTCAAAACGTACAGCACTTAGTATTGTGGCATCATAAACTAAATGGCAAACCATTCCCAGGATATGAACCCAGCACGCTGAGTTCTGTCACTAAATTTTAAAATATTCATACGAGAGGGTTCATCCGTTTTCTTTCATCGAAGTCGAAAAGTCTATGTAAATTTCTCTTCAGTGCTACACATCAATACATTATTCCTTGGGCTTTACATATACACGGTGTTCGGAAACAAATACCACAAGCGAGAAACTGGTGAATCTACAACACATACAGAAACGATTTTTTTTTTCAATGTAAGCATTTTTTTTATTTTTTTTATTTTACCTCCGTTTCTTTACAGGGGTAAACCAAATACTTGGATTAGCACATGTAAAGAGTCGGAATAACATAAGGGTATGTATGAGACGATCTATAAATAATGTGTATGAAGCAAGGAATGTTTACCTAGACCTAGTTGTTCGGCTGTCAATCCTCAATACATTTACACGTGCTAATCCAAGTATTTGGTTTACTTGATCGTGTAACGTCTTCCTCGGACGTCCCCGACTTCTTCTGTATTTCACATTCGCGTCAAATATTCGCCTTACATTTCTTTGATCATTTTTCCTTTCGGTAACTTCGAACTTTTGGAGCCGGGTCTATACTTTGACCGGGATCAATTTTAAAAGACACTAAAAGGAAACCGGGCAGCGTTTTGTCCATGCAAACGTATTCCCCAATTTCCACTCTGGGTTTTTGACACTAGTGCAAATATATTTTTTAATATAATAAAGATATCGACCACCAGCGTGTCGGTACGTTTTGCTTTTTAAGATAAGGTTTTTTTTTACATTTGCTCCACACGGGAGGCCTTGTGGAAAATAATTCCTCCCAGGGCCTGTGTCACCTTTGGGGACGCTGTGTGGATGATCTTTTTAGGAAAGGAAGGAGAGGAAGTTCTGGGAGGAGTTACTTCTTGTAGGAGTCCTCCAAAACCATTAAATTTGACTGGTTTGAACGCCATCAACAGACGTTCAGTATCCGTCATCCTCAAAGATGACATGGGAGCTATTGTATTTTTTTTTAAATCTACTGGTAAAACCCAAACTCTTTAAATTCATGTAACTGGGCAGGACACCGAGTATTTAGGCATTCCGAAATATTATAATTTTGGGGTCAAATAGATAACTTGTAGGCGACAAACCTTTTCTTTTTCAAGACAAAATTTGAATGCAACTTGTAAAGGGTGATTCCAGTATCGCGGGTGCAACATTTAGACGCATATAAAGCTTCCTAATAATAAAACAAAAAACATTTTTAATGAAATTATTATTGGAAGAGCTACATTTTAACATGTTTACTTTTTATTGGTTTATAAGAATTTAATTGAAATATTAAAATAGTCAGGAGGGAGGTTCAAAGTGCGATCGCGGGTGCAACCAATTTGGCCCACCCTTTCCAGATCATAAGACAAAAACACAAAAGTCTGTTAATTGTGATACATCTATTATGTTATGCCTTGATATTTCGTAAGGCGTTAAACTAATCTACTAAAAAAATAAACAAATATATAGAAAACAAAAACAACCAATGAATTATTAGCTTTTTAAACAATCGCGGGTGCAACATCAAATTATCGCGGGTGCAACTCGTCTAGTTTAAGTGTATATAAACTTCAATAAACCCTGATAGAGGACCGAAATAACAAATCCAACAATGCGTATTACTAATCAGTACACTTCTTTGTCATTTATGTGAATTATTTCTTTTCGGTTACGTCCAAATTTGCCGAAAATTCTATGAACATATTACATCCATCAATCCTTTACAAAAACAAAAATTTGTTTTTTTCTTATTTTCTAGAATTTCTTTTTATATTTTGTAATTTGTAAGAGGTTCCAGATTGTTATCATCCCAATCACTTTCTGTTTCAGTTGTGGTTTTCGGAGATTTCAAAACCAATGTGAATTGGAGACGAGACACTGAGGTTCGCGCCACGGAAATGGTATCGCCGTCTTCAGATTGAAAGAAATGTTTTGATTGAATGCCTGATTTATTTTTCAGCCCTTCCTATTTATCATCCAACGTGACCATCTTTTTTTTAACTGCTTTTTTTTTAATAAAAAGAAGATTTTTCAGAGAGACTGCCTGCCAAATCATAGAATTTCTATAAAAAAAAGCTGAAAATAATATAAACACACCTATTAAATATAAATCACTAGTAATACACAGCATATATTATTATTGAAGGCATAAAAAACAATAAAATATATGATAAATCACACAATAAGGGTAGTTGTCAAAGAGTTGCACCCGCGATTCTAACAACACAATCGCGGGTGCAACCGATTTGAGTCAACGTTTATTTCAATTCAGCTAACATTATACTCTTAAAAACGTTTAATTCAAGTTTGCCTTTAATTTCTTCTTACTTTTACAAAGTTTCAAAACTTTGGCACTTTATTTCTGTGAAAAACACAAACTTTTATATCTTTTGTATCGCGGGTGCAACAAGCAAAGAGTGACTTCTTGTAGTCAACGATGCTTAAAAAATAACAACAAGTACTTACATCTTTCGGCACATAAGAATAAATTAATATTGTCACTACACGTTTAGCAGTAAAATATAACTTCAAACCATCGGTAACAGCTGTTTCGCGCCAGTGTTGCACGGTGTGATTTTACAGTTTATATACCGATTCTTCGAATGATAATGTTTCCAAGCGCGCGAAAAATTTCAACATGAAGTAAGATCAATTATTTTTTTTTATTATTAAATATTGACCTTCTTCTTTGAACTGATATCAAAAAAGTAACAAATACTGCGATTTAAAAAAATTACTGTCGAGAATCGTCTACAGCGGAATCGCCCTAAACAAAAACTGTTTTACACCACAGCCACCGGTATGTTTCTAGCACTGAGAATCATGTTTTGAGTGACAATAATTGCTGAATAATAATTTTTTTCTGTAAGCCTGAGCCCAAATACGAATCTGCTTGTTGAATACCTTTGTACAACTTACCAAAGCCACAATTACATTGAGCGAGTTTACAAGCTACTATCTACTAAGTTTAAAAGCGGGTGAATCGGCGAGTGAGATTGTCATGATGACACACAAAACTCTCCACTCGCTCAGTAGCGACTAATTCCGATGACATTTTTGTAGGAAACTGAGCTCGCAGGTCGCTGCTAGCGCCACCGCGAGGAATAACGACGCCTGCATGAACTAATTCTGTCAGATGCTTGACAGCGAAATCAGCTGTTTGTTGGCGGCCATACTGAACGCATAAATAAACCAATCACGAGTAAGCGAGTAGCAAAGTAAAGTTGACGACCTTTCAACTTTTTTCGTAGATAGTCAACAACCTGCTAGTTAGCAAGTAATACGATTACACCGAGCGAGTTTACTAACAGATAGTGAATTTTCCAGATAGTAGCTTGTAAACTCGCCCAATGTCATCGAGGCTTTATTGAATACTTATACTTATACCTACTTGCGTTGTGCCTGCTTATGTTTTTCATACTAAGTTTATTATTTATGTGCTATATACTTGTTATGACGCTCCTGTACACCTTACCAATGTTACATGTAAAAGCCTTCAAGACATAAATCTATATAAATAAAAATGTATCACCGAAATGTATGTACGCGCATAACTTCCGAACGACTGCACCAAATTGGATAATTCTTTTTTTGTGTGTTCGTTATTGTCAGGCCAAGGTTTGTATAAAACTACTGGTGAGCACTGGCATTATGAAATTTGTATTTAAAAAATTGCAATAGGTGGCACGCGAGCTGTTTGAAAACTGAATGTACCGAGATTGAATGTATAGAATGGGAGAGAGAAGGGCAGAGGGGGGGGGAGGAGAACCTGGGTGGGGTGTGGGGAGTTCATGGGACGGGGGAAAGGGGGAATGGAGTGGGGAGAGGCAAGATGGAGGAGGCAGAGTTTGAACGCGAGAGAGGAAGGGGAGACGGAAGGGAAAGGACACGCAGGGAGAAACAATTTCTTTATTAAATGAAAACTGAATGTACTGGGACTGAACTCGGATAGGGGGTTCATAGGAAAGGGGGGAGGGGAACCAGGGAGAAGAACCAGAGAGGGGAACCTAGGAAGGGAGAGGGGAACTCGGGACGGGGGTTCGCGGGACGGGGGAAGGGGGAAAATGGAGTGGGGAGAGGGAAGGTGGGGAGGCGCAGTAGGAACGCGAGAGGGGAAGGGGGCGCGGGAGAGAAAGGGGAGGCAGAATGGGAAAGGACACGCAGGGAGAAACAATTTCCTTATTAAATGGCATAGCAAAGCATGCCGGGTACCAGCTAGTAAATAAATAAAAATAATAATTTTGTGTTATTTATTTTGTTTAAATTCGGAATCGATTTACTCGAAAACGAAAGCACAAATCTAAAACAGTTATACCATAAAATCGACATCAAATGTGATTGTACTGTACCACTAGATCCCAGACACCATGTATATTACGGTTGTAAACCTAGTTGAATTAGTATTTTTTAAATATTTGTCGTATTATTTTCCTGCGTTGGCAGTGAGTGAGTGCAACGGGTCGCCGAGTATCGCCCAATAACACGGCCGCAATATCCGCCGCGGGCCTTTGTTCGATACCCAGGCGTTTATCAGGGCCAGAGGCTCTCAAGCCGTGGGCAACGACTCGCCCATACTTCCGCCAGGTGTCGGGCAAAGTGCATTATCGAGTTAATGAACTAAAACACGAGTTAATAAAGATGTTTTTGGGGGTATGCAGAGGAGAACCGCACGTGATACTCCTGCCACAATTTGCCCTTCATCAAATGTTGTGAGACTGAAGTGTGTGTAGAGGGGAAGAAGATAAACCATACCTGGCTATTTAGATTCAACAAATTCAGCTATATAATTAAACGAATTTAATTATTTTGGTTCAATTTCATTTGTCTGTGATGTGCGTTAGTAGTTACCCCTGCGTGGAATCATTTGCTTTGAATTTAATGTAATTTTCAAAATTGGAACTGATTGTGTGAAGAATTTAGTCAAGGGATAAAGTAGGTAGGTGCTTGCATGCAATATAATATTTTAACAATAAATAATTATAATTCGTTTTTCAAAATATAAATTATAATACACCGTGATTTTTCACGGGTTTACGATAGTAATTTCATATTTTTAAACACATTTTTCCATTTCAACAAAATCGAATAAAGACTTAAATTTTTAATTTAATTATTTGGGAGGCGGGTATGAGTATCGCCGCCCCGGGAACCATTTATTGGATAACCAACACCACTCCCATAGGTCACCCCAAGCGGTTAGCTACGTTTGGGGACTTAGCAGGGGTGCCCGGGGTGTGTTTGCTGCATGACGGATCGGGAGAGAGTGGTTGAAGGAGACCCTTTGACTTCTCCAGCTATACTCTCTCGGAACATTGCCTTGCACCGCAGTGAGAGGTATGGATTCATACGTCCGACATCCTGGACACGCTGAGCCCCAGATTCCTATCCACCTTTCCTTCCCAGAACTTCCTGTCCTTCCTTTCTTAAAAAGACCCTCCAAAAAGCATCCCCAAAGATGGCATAGGCCCTGAGAGGAATTATTTTCCTCAGGGCCTCCTGTGTGGAGCTAATGCAAAAAAAATCAGAAGTATTAGAAATAAAAAAATAGTGACATTTTAATTGTAAATTCCTGTAATAAAATGACTTATACTCACTAAAATTTTTCAACCTCATAATTAAAAATGTTTGTGGAAAGCTGTTTTTTCAACTTTTTTGATGTTTGAAATTGAAATATTGCAATTTATAAATATTAATGTTTATTTCAAATACAAAAATCTAAAATGTAATTTTATTTAGCTTCTAAAATGGTATTTGTTTTTACGGCATCTTCAAAAATAAGAAATATATAGGACGGATACGTTTTAAGATTTTCACGGCCAAAAGTATTTTCGTTATTGGTTTTTGGGGTGTTATGCCAACGTTTCGGACAGCGTTGGCTAAAGAAGGAGGTAGCGGAACACGGCATAACACCCCAAAAACAAATAACGAAAATATATAGGACATTTAAATACATTAAAAAAAATTGTGAAATTCGATGAGAAATTATTATTTTCAACAGAACTCTGACTGGATAAGCAATTTATATATCTTTCCATGAACTGTTTTATGTCAGTTTCTACAATTAGTAAGGTTTTCGCACACACGTTGTTTATTAATTGTATACATTTTTAGCAGGTTTATTAGTAAGGCTGTCATAGTTTATATTTTCAATTGGAATATTAAGTTTATAATTTACACATGGTTGTTAAGCAAGGTGTTCATGATATAATATTCACCTAAATAAATTTATTTATTGATTCTTCACAATTTACCATGAATATATTATGTAAACATAATGTGTGGCCCCAAATTCTGGACTACGTGTAACTCCTACTCTAGGCAGCTCGAAACAGCAAAATGTGAATGCTTAGATGGTCGGCAGGAGTACCACTAAAAGATAGGATTAAAAGTTCACACATTCGTGGTAGCCTGGGTGTCACGGACAACAGTAAGCTGGAGGAACGACAGTTGAGATGGTATGGGCACATAAGATGGAGACCATCAGACCACACAGTGAAGCAGGCAATGTCTATGGAGCTTCATCGACAGTCACCAGAGGAAGACCAAAGAACTCCTGGATGACCCAATGCTCAAATACATTACAGAAAAACGGCCTGGATGAAAGCGATACACAGAATCGAAGAAGATATAGCCTGAGAACGAGAAGAGCCGACCCCAACAGCCTACCTAGGCAATGAGTTGGGACAGTGCAAGGAAGATTAATTAATTAATAACATAAGCAGATTATTAGTTTATATTATATTTTATATTGTATTTTTATAGCTTTTCATTTACAATTTTCGAGGTTATATTTTTGTTAACTTCTTCCGGGTACAGGACCCTTACTTTAATCTTCAGATTTTATGACCGGGTTAAATCTTCCTCACAGGAAAAACTAAACCCTTTCACACACTTTTCCACAAATAATCATCTAGTCAATTCACGCTATGCAATTGCACTATATAAGTATAATAAATACAAAATAATACAAGAACAACATGTCAATCCAAACTTTGGCGAATTATTTTTAAAACCTGATTGTGCCTAAATGCATACTCGGACGGCGCTAATACAGAACATCCCGATATAATACGTTCTATATTATCCGGAAAAGCCAAACATTTTCTATAAAAATCATCAATTTGATTTATATCTTTGATCATATGCTTCCTATAATTTTTAGTATTAATGTCTCTATCTTGAATGGCAAGCATAAATCCTTCTATTTCTGCGCTCAACTCTCCAACACTCAACCATTAGTTTGACGAAAGTTTGTCAACATACGTTTGGTTGAGATAATTGAATCAGTTTTGCGTGAATAATTTTATTTGATCAGGAATCAAATATTTCCTGGTGAGTATTTATAAGAATGTTGGCATTCTTGTCATATAAATTGAGAGGTGTAATGTTTCTATCTTCCTTGCAAATTATTTTGTGCATTTCTGAGCTATTAGCTTTCCGATGGAAAAAAAATTCGTACCATTTCTACGTGATTGTGTTTCAAAGATGTTATTTTGACCTCCAAAATTTCTAGGTAAATTAATTCGTTCTATAGCTGAATTTGGATGATGGCAATTAAACTTTGTAAACGTAATTCTAATTATGCCAAATGAGTACGATAATAATGTGAAAATCTATTATTAGATATTATGTGTATTATTAATGTTATTATTATAAATGTAAAATATCCGTTGTTTTTCCCTAATAAATAAAATAAAAATAGAAAAAATAAAAAGAAGAAGATTGTAGGTAAAAAACAGCCTGTATAAATATTGAATCACTTTCATTCTGCTCAAATTGGCGAACTATATGCAAGAATATCATTGAACTATAAATATCTAAATAATTATGCGCTAATGAGTGGTGTAAAAAACACACGATACTTTGATATCGATATCGCTCAATTAAAAATTACCCAAGTGCATATCACGTATCGATATTTCCAAATAGATGTTTTTCCTTAACTTGTATGATTCATTTTGAAAAGAAAGAGTAATTAAACCTTTTTTAATTTATTTTTGGAATAACTTAATAAGTAATGTAATTTTGTAATCCCTGGTAAAATTGTTTCTTACGCAGACGACACGGCAATAATAGTGGATGGTAATCATTGGAAAGAAACTTTTTGTATTTATACAACTGATTGTATTTCACTGGTTTTAACATGGCTAAAATACAACAAACTCGTTTTAAACCATAGCAAACATTTTATTTACCTTTTTATAAAACCATTAAAAATAAACCTACAGACAACATTAAAATTAGAATCCATAATACTAGTTGCAATCAAGAAATGTGCTTCATGTGCAACGCACTCACTAATGTCGAAAATATAAAATATTTAGGAGTATCAATAGATATAAATCTTAATTGGAAATCATTAAATAAATTAAGATATCTGACCTACATATTTTATAGACTTAAGGAAGTACTAAACATTGAAAAATTGAAAATGATCTAGTTTTCCCTGGTGCAATCATCAATCACTTATGGCATTATAGGATGGGGTGGTGCACTTGATACATTTATTAAGCCTCTACAAATAATTCAAAAACACATAATTAAAGTCATATATAACAAAAATAAAACATTCTCGACTAACTTATTATACAAAGAAACTAAAATATTTAATATACGTAAATTATTTATATTACAAACTTTGAAATATGTATTTAAAAACAAAAATAATTTCGAAATAAATGAAAACAGAATGAGCAAAAGAATAAATAATATATTTTACACCCCACAAACCAATACTAAATTATTGCAGACGCATAGCAGTTTCATTGGTCCTCGTTCATTTAACCTTCTACCACTACAAACTCAAATGATAAATAAAATGATAAAATATGTAAAAGAGGTAAAATTATGGTTGAATAATGTAGATATTGAAACGCTATTTCTATAAATTTATCCTTCCTTCTACAACACACTTTCTGTAACTTTCTAAACTGTAGTACAATATGTTTTCAGTTTATTTTTTTATAATAACTAAAAAATAAAAATAAAAAATAAATAAATAAAATCAGTATGTTTTTTTTCATATTATAATTTTAATTTTATAATAGCCGAAAAAAAACCTTTTTCACTTATTCTACCTATGAAACTTTATATTTTATATGTTTTTTAAGTCTATTTTATACTTTGGGTACTTAGAAATATAGTATTTTGTTTTAATATTACCCACACTCAGGCAGTGCCTTAGTGGGTTTTCATTTCTTGTTCATACTATTTGTTATTATATATTATGTTATTATATGGATACTATTTGCTATTATACATTATATGTACAAAGAAATGAGAATAAATAAAGTTAAAAAAAAAAAAAAAAAAACTAAAAATTGAAGTCAATATTAGCGCGACTTTCAAACGTAAATTTGAAACAGAAACACCAGAAAAAGATTCGGGTGCATCTAGGAATTGAACCCAGTAATTAATGAGTAGTTTCGCCATTTAAATATTGTATTAGCGAGAAAAATAGGTCTACCTTTACGTACCTGAAGGCAGAAGGTAAAAATCACGAATTTTAAGGGGGGTTACTAAGGTCCCCCATAATGTATCGCGGAGCGATCGTGTCTTTTAAGAACTAGCAAGTAACATTTAGATATTAGTTTATATTTTTCTATAATTACGGCATTCTAATTGAACATCCCATATTTTAACCAGCAATCAATCAATCGTACGTATATAAGTATAACACTGTAAAAAGGGATAGGTCCACGGACATATGAATATATCTGGACCTGCCTTAAGTGATAAAAACGTATTATTTCCCCCTCCCCATGGAGCCGGCTAGAGCTCCGCCTTGGACCCAGCTCGCTCCATGGGGAGGGGAGAGAACCTCGCTTGAATCTAAAATATGTGACGTCATCATTCTTGTCCTGAACAGCGCGGAAGTAACATCCATACATTTTTCGAAATAACACGCCAAAAACGGTAGCTTGTGCTATACATTTCACCCACATATTATATGGACATAGCGAATGTGGGCGGTTCTCCAGTGTGCTCGTCGCTGGTAACAGGAGTAAGTAAATTATGAAATATTTATAAAAGTGTCTTAACTAAACACGGCAACAAAATATTGCTATGTGAATTGGGGCGAATCTTTTCGGGGCGAGCATTTGGCCTTTGCAAATATGTTATTAACGTGGCAAGCAATTCGCGCTCCCATGTAAAAAGGTCTATTCATTCAAAGCAGATTTTGCTTTTAAGAACTAAACGGTGATATTATAATGCGAGATGCCTATATACTGTCAGATTGATTTTTTAACGAATCACGGTCATTTTTCCTCTCTTCGCCCCCCATAGTTTGGTTTTACCCCTCATCTGTATGTTCTGTTCATTGAATTCTGATGTCTATGGATAGGTCGTACAAAATCGAGCGTAAATCGAATACATATTCTGTTATCACAAGGAAAAAAGCTGCTAGGAATTTTGAATTATCACATTTTGGTGTAATTTTAATTGATAAACATGAAAGGTCTTGTATTTGTGCTTAAGACAGCAGTATTATCTATTGTAGCATTTTCGAGTAAAATGCAATTTGTACGACCGCACTCGCGGATTGACTGCGGCGACAAATTAAAAAAAAGTCATGGGGATCAGGGGGTGGGGGAGGGAAGAGTAATTTCGAAGGAATTGGGAAGATATTATTTAATATCTTAAAAGAATAGTAACGGGATATTAAAAAAAAAACTTAAATAGATATCGCACAAAATTCTCGTTTGGGGGATGTGTATTACCCCCCTCCGGTGCGGGAGAATTAAATCATACTAACCACTCAGGTATTTTGCGATTGTGCAAGTTTATTTTCTTAAACGAACTGTCAAATTTATAAAAACTTTGTGTTATTTCCGCTTTGCAATTAAAGCTCTATAAATGAAATATTTCTGAAAGTTGCCGAATACTAAAAATTGTTTTTGAAAATTTATGAAATAAGTTTTCAAATTGTATTATTACAAATAAATATTAACATTTGTAAATATTAAAATTTAGAATGCAAACATAAAAAAAATTGTAAAAATGACTTACGTAATGTTTTTATGTGAAAACGGTACTAAAATCACGGATTATGTAAAAAAAACACTTATTCTATCGTATAATAATTCTTATAGAATAATTCTTCAACGAAACAGATTTTCAAAAATAATTAAAATGTTAAAGGAACTAAATTGGTTGACCGTGAAACAGATGCTGACCTTGAACACGATGGTATTTATCCACAAAATATTGAACAACACGTTACCAAAATACTTCTCAAATAAAATTGTAAAAGACATTCACAGATATAACACAAGGACGCGCAAGGAAATTAGGCTACAAAAAAGGACAAAGCGAATACGCAGAACAGTCTACTGTACAAGGGAATGAAGTTGTATAACACACTACCAGAAACTTTAAAGTCCACACCAATTGGAAAGTTCAAGATGTTTTGTAGGAGCTACATAAAACTTGAAAAAATATAGTGAATATGAAATATTTTAATCAATTAGAAATTTGTAAACTTCAATGTACAAATTACTAAAATAAAAATTATTATTATTATTATTATAAATGTATAATAAACAATTTTGTCTCCTCACTTTTTTATCATTTCATACAAGAATATTTAATAAAAAAATTACAACTTCTAACGGCGCGTAGGCGATTTGGCGGGTGAAAACTGTTTCTACAAAATAAGTATTTTTTTTTGTATTTTTATGGACAATTTTGAATAGAGATGTGAAGCTAGATTCAATATGGATCTTCTACTTTTTGTTTTAGGATTGTCACTATAACAATAGCGGAGTTATAACGATTTCTGTGGGAATACCGCGCTAGCTTGAAAACAAACTTGTTGTACTTGACTGCTATTGTTATGCTGTCGTGTAAACAAGCTTAGGGGTCGGAGTGGTTAAATCATTTTGCAATCATATCAAGTATTCACATATAATAAAAATATATTGTAATTATAATAAATTAATTGTAAATGTTTGGGAAGGCCTGCTCGGCCCGTATATGTGTGAAACGCACCTTCGATAAGGCTCAGAGCGAGGCTTATCGCCTAGCAAACAATACTTTACTTTACAGATAAGTATGTCGTACCCACCTACCATACTGGGGGAGTACTGGATCCAGTCAACCTAACCGACAGGCGTGTCCGCCGAGGGGAATGCAGAGAAACGTGGCAGATATTATAATAACTAGATGGTTCCCGGTATGCGTTACAATGCCATTTAATAAAGAAATTGTTTCTCCCTGCGTGTCCTTTCCCTTCCGTCTCCCCTTCCTCTCTCGCGTTCAATCTCTGCCTCCTTCACCTTGCCTCTCCCCACTCCATTCCCCCGTCCCATGAACACCCGCCCCCCACTCCCCACCCCCCACCCAGGTTCTCCTCCCCCCCCCCCCCCCCCCCTCTGCCCTTCTCTCTCCCATTCTATACATTCAATCTCGATATTTTCAGTTTTCAAACAGCTCGTGTGCCACCTATTGCAATTTTTTCATACAAATTTCATAATGCCAGAGCTCACCAGTAGTTTTATACAAACCTTGTCCTGTTCAATAACGAACACCAAAAAAAAGAATTATCCAATTTGATGCAGTCATCCGAAAGTTATACGCACGTGAAATAGGTGGCACGCGAGCTGTTTGAAAACTGAGTGTAACGGGACTGAATGTATGGAATGCGGGAGGGGGAGGGGAACTCAGGAAGGGGGTTCGCGGGAGGGGCGGAGGGGAACCCGGGAGGGGGGAGGCCAACCTGGGAAGGGAGAGGGGAACTCGGGAGTGGGGTTCGCGGGGGGGAAGGGGGGGAGCGGAGTGGGGAGAGGGAAGGTGGAGGAGGCGGAGTGGGAACGAAAGAGAGGGGAAGGGGACGCGGGAGAGGAAAGAGACGAATGGGAAAGGACACGCAGGGAAAAACAATATCTTTATTAAACCGGGATTTTATCATGCCGGGAACCAGTGTTTTATAAGCGTAATAGTCAGCTCGTTAATTTATTGTTTCATGTAAAAAAAACTAATACAAATTTCCCACAGTTTCAAATTTTTTTTTCAACTTGCGGTCGGAAATTTTGGTTTGATAAATGTGTACATTTTAACTATTTTGTGGTCAACTTTCAGATTTGAATATAAACCGTGGTGTTTTCTCTTTCTAATACCGTTTAGATCATATTTCTAACCACGATAGTAAGGGAGACACAAATATTTCTGTGAGACCCATACGAGTTGTCAGGAAACTTAGGGCACGTTGGTGCAAGGATACTTTGGACACGTTGCTCGCCAAACTGAGGACTCCAACTTGGAGAAACTCATAGTCACAGGCAAAGTGTTTGGCAGAAGAAGCAGAGGAAGGTCACCAATGCGCTGGAGTGACCACATATCACTAGCATTTGGTACTAGGGTGTCCTAGGCTCTCCACGCAGAGCAGAACCGCAAGGACTGTAGGAGCCCTGTCTACCATGAAAACCTGAGGTCACGACGCTCAGAATCGAATATAGATAAGTTCTAAATTTATTGCTTTAAAATATATTTAATAACTAACTAACTAACCATCGCGCCGTTTCCCCGCACGGGTAGGCAGAGAGGACGGACTGCCAAACAATTCAGTCTTGGCACACACTCCTTGCCTCGTTTACATTCGTACATCGTCTCATACATGCTCTTCTATATTCTGACTCTTGACATGGTCAGACTCAAGTATCTGATTCACTTGGTCGTGCCATGTCTTTCTTGGGCGTCCTCGACTCCTATATTCTCCTTTCTTCGTTTATTCGTTCTCATGCCCAAACCATCGGAGCGCCCTTTCTGAATCTCACTCATTACATCAGCCTTGCATTCTTTGCAGATCTCTACGTTTCTCACACGATCGTACATGGTTTTACGGCACATTCGCCACAGGGATCTCTTTTGTACAGCATTCAGTCTATTTTGATCTTTTCTCTGCCAGTTCCATGCCTCACTGCCATACATCAGGGTAGGTACCAATACCCCATTACGGACGGCTAGCTTCGCTTCTTTGGACAGTTTTTTGTTGGCGCCAACGGCGTTCAGTCCTCCATTAATGGAGTTACCTGATTTACCCTTCTTTCAATATCTCTATCAGCCTTCCCATCTCTCGTAAATATACTTCTCAAATAGACAAACTCATCCACCTTCTCCAAATATTCAACATTCACAACTATATTGCACACTGTTTTCGTACTCTCTCTTTCAAACACCATGACTTTAGACTTACTCACATTCACCATTAACTCATTTTTCATACATACTTCGATCATCCTAGACACGACAAACTGTAGATCTAACATACTTTCAGATTTCTCAATTTCGCGCCCAATCCCACCTATTTCAATTTTGCATACATACATATCCATGTATAGATTGGATAACAATGGTGAAATTACGCAGCCTTGTTTAAAACCTTTTGTGATGTCAAACCACCCCGTAAAACCATCATTCACCCTAACACATGCAAAACTTCCCTCGTACAGAGACGCAAAAATCTCGATAATTTTATCTGTCATTATTTCATCTGAAACAGCTTTTTTAATGTTTAATTGGTTTTGATGAACATATTGACAGAATAATATTAATTTAACTGTCAAAAAATGCCTACATAAATAACTGTTATTATAATGAAATAACACTGGCCCTAAATCAGTACCTTGGGGAAATCCTTTTTTGATAATAGATATTATTACTTATTATAGGTTAGGAAGGAACCGACTCGGATATTGAAGGTACCCAAGCCTCTGGTACGGAAAAACGGAAATTATATAACAATAATGCATATATCATAATTTATTGCTATACAAGTCATTGCACGACCATTCTTCGAGCATATCAGCAAGTAGCGCAGTTCATCGAACCCCCTGCAACTCGAATCGGAGCCATAAAATTAACTTGTTACCCACCGAGCAATCTAAAACGCAGTTAAAGGAAACGCGACTAAACCTATTTATTCGTGCGATTCCTGAAAAGCGCTGATTTAGTACCGGGCAGTAAAACATAGAGCCTTAGAACAATGGGTGTGCAATATGACGCTACGCATTTTGCCATGGGTTTATGGTTATTAGTACACGGCGGTCAGAAGCAGGCAGCGTGAAAAATAAACCAATTTTTAATATAGCAAAAAAATTATTATACAAATTATTGAAGCTGTTCTCGAACTTCAAATGAAAATTTATCATAGGACGATACTAAAAGTGCCAGTATCAAAACACAAGTATGTAAAACAACTGAAGGTGACTCAAAATTGGACCATAAAGACCATACTATCATTAAATTCAATGTTTCTAAGACCCAATCATTACTGATTTTTTTTTTTTTTTTTTTTTTTATTATTCCAACAAAAACATAGTTTACATAAATATATAATTTAAACAATTTATCGGTAGTCCCGCGAAGCTGCCACATGGCTGCTTGTCTGCAGGTTCTACCTCAATATACACTCGTTAATATTAGAAGTAAAAAAATAATATGTGTAATTTCAAAAATGTAAAGGAAATTGAAGACCTCAGTAAAAAGATTTAATATTACAAATATTTAAAGAAAATATAATAAAAAAATAACATAACAACCAATGGGATAATTCAATAATATAACAACCAATACAATAACATAACAACCAATATAATAACATAACAACCAATACAATGGAATACAATATTTTAATAATCTTCCTGAAGGACATAATAAAATAGCAGATTTGGTATCTTTTTCGATTGAAATTAATAAATTACTTGGTTTTTACCACTTTTATTGTTTATAAAACCGACATGTTTCGTCAGCAAAGCTGACTTCTTCAGGGTTATGACAGAACTATTATATTAGTTCTGTCATAACCCTGAAGAAGTCAGCTTTGCTGACGAAACATGTCGGTTTTATAAACAATAAAAGTGGTAAAAACCAAGTAATTTATTAATTTCAATCATAATGGTGGCACAAAATAAGTTTGCTGTGTTAGAAGAAGGTATCTTTTTCGTTATTTGTTTTTGGGGTGTTATGCCGTGTTGCGCTACCTCCTTCTTTAGCCAACGTTTCAGTGTCCATCATGATGATGGACACTGCAACGATGTCCGAAACGTTGGCTAAAGAAGGAGGTAGCGCAACGTTACTCTGAGAGCGCAACACGGCATAACGATGATGGACACTGCAACGATGTCCGAAACGTTGGCTAAAGAAGGAGGTAGCGCAACGTTACTCTGAGAGCGCAACACGGCATAACGATGATGGACACTGCAACGACGTCCGAAACGTTGGCTAAAGAAGGAGGTAGCGCAACACGGCATAACACCCCAAAAACAAATAACGAAAATGCTTTTGGCCGTGAAAATCTTAAAACTTATCAGATTTGGTATCATTTAAGAATAAACAAAAATTTTAACAAAACAAAAATCGACTTCAATAAATGCACTAAAAAGTAAAAAAATAATTTCGTATTCTTCTACAACTTCATAATCAACTTACTTTTTCTAATCATCAATATGTAGGTACGATTGTTACTTTTGGAGTCGGTGTCAGTCAAGGTAGGTTTGTAACTACATACATAGTTATAGGTGTAATGTGCTTGTGTCGCACAAGCGACTTGACGAGGCGAGAGGCGAGAGCGGGGCCGCGGCGACGCGGGGAGCTGTCAAGTACTTTTGAACACTCCGGGCCGGGTACCTTTCCTGACACACTCCAAAAATAACAATCTTACCTACATATTGATGATTAGAAAAAGTAAGTTGATTATGAAGTTGTAGAAGAATACGAAATTATTTTTTTAAATTTTAGTGCATTTTTTGAAGTCGTTTTTTGTTTTGTTAAAATTTTTTGATTTTTAGTGAATCTGAAGTACACTAACTAATTTGTCTGAATATGGGTAAACCTACTAAACGTGCTGCTCATATGAGACAGACATAATTAATTGACCATAGCGACGTTAGGATCAAATTAAGAGATTCGGCCGAGTTTCGTTAATTTGTCATGGATCCGATAATCAAAACCTAACCAAACTCTCTTCAAATTACTCTTAAAGTACATCCTTTCCAATAAAAAAAGAATCATTGAAATCGGTTTGGCGTGATATTGAGTTATTCGTCCATTTGTCGCGCACATACTTAATGCAAATTTAAGACTTATATGGTTTTCTCATGAATGCCATTGTCGGAACTGGACCAAATTAAAATGGGACCACACGGGAAGCACCAGCTTTCAAATAAAAAAAGAATCATCAATATCGGTTCACCCAGTCAAAAGTTCTGAGATAACAAAAAAAAAAAAAAAAAAAATACAGTCGAATTGAGAACCTCGAAGTCGTTTAAAAAGGTACAAATATTTAAAAAAAAAATTAACCTCCATAACATCACCAACCTTGAAATGAAAATCTAGTCTCCTTCAACGGAAGCAATCTTCCGAACAGGCCCTCTCTGCTTGGTGTAACTCCAAGTGACCAGCTCAGATATGGGGGCTCCATCGAAGCCAGAGTAAAGTTAGCCTCTCAAAAACTGGGCGTTCTGTACAGGGCCCGCAGATATACAGCGGGGCTAAAGAAGTTTCACTTCAAAAACAAAATGGCCGTTTGATGACAATGCTACATATGAATTTGTGGGAAACAACTGTGTGTAAGAGAATACTGAAATACGAGAACAGGTGCAAAAAAACTTTATAATATCCCATGCGGGAATTTGAACCCCCGACCTCTGGGCCCGAAGCTAAGCATCCAATCATCTGGTTTCGATGATCCACCCACACCAACACCTAAATTTGGGAGGCGAGTACGGGTACCGCCGCCTCGGGAACCATTTATTGGGTAACCAACATCTCTGCCGTAGGTCACCCCAAGCGGTTCGCTACGTTTGGTGACTTAGCAGGGGTGCCCGGATTTATGGGGTGAGGTTTGGCGGCAGATACGTCTGCCCACCAGCTGCATGCAAGGCCGGATCGGGAGAGAATGGTTGAGGTAGTGCCTTTTACTTCTCCAGCCATACTCTCTCAGAACATCGCCTTGCACCGCTGTAAGAGGGATGGATTCATACGTCCGTCACTCCTAGACACACTGACCCCCAGATTCCTACCCACTCCTCATACCATTTCCCTTCCCAGAACTTCCTCTCCTTCCTTTCCTAAAAAGACCCTCCACACAGCATCCCCAAAGATGACATGGGCCCTGAAGGGAATTTTTTCCTTAGGGCCTACTGTGTGGAGCTATGTAAAAAAAATATTAGGTAAGTATGTCAGTATCTTAGTTAGATTTAAAACCCCTCCGCAACGTAAGCAGATATATGCGTTAAAAATACGACAGCAGTCAAGTACAATAAGCGTGTTTACACGTCAGCACGTGTGTCTCCATAGAAACCGTTATAACTCCGTTATTGTTTTAGTTACATCCGTAAAATAAAAAGCGAAAGGTCGATAATAAATCATGCTGCACATCTCTATTCAAGTTGTCCATAGAAATAGATAAAAGAACATTCTGTCAGACGCGCAGTCTGACACATAATTTATCCCGCCAAATTTCCTACGGGCGCCTGACATTGTTAATTTTTATTAAATACTAGCTGGTACCCGGCATGCGTTGCTATGCCATTTATAAAGAAATTGTTTCTCCCTGCGTGTCCTTTCCATTCGCCCCGTTCCCCTTCCGCATCCCCTTCCTCTCCCACGTCCCCTTCCCCTCTCGCGTTCCCACTCCATTTTACCCCTTCCCCAGTCCTGCGAACCCCCCTCCCGGATTCCCCTCCCCTTCTACCCGTGTTCCCCTCCCCCCTCCAACATTCCATACATTCAGTTTTCATACAGCTCGCGTGCCATCTATTGCAATTTTTTTATACAAATTTCATAATACCAAAGCTCACCGGTAATTTTATACAAACCTTGTCCTGACAATAACGAACACAATAAAAAAAAGAATTATCCAATTTGGTGCTGTCGTTCGGAAGTTATGCGCGTACATACATTTCGGCGATTCATTTTTATTTATATAGATAGAAGATAGATAGATAGATTTTTATATGAAATGATAAAAAAAGGTGACAAAAGTGTTTATTACACATTTATACAATAGAATAAGTATTGTTGTTTACATAATCTGTGATTTTAGTACCGTTTTCACATAAAAACATCACGTGAGTCATTTTCACATTTTTTTAATGTTTGCATTCTAAATTTTAATATTTACAAATACTAATATTTATTTGTAATATAATAATTCGTAAGCTTTTAGTATTCGGCTACGTTTAGAAATGTTTCATTTATAGAGCTTTAATTGTGAAGTGGTAATAATACAAAGTTTTCTTAAAATGTCATTTCGTTAAAGACATTAAAAGTGCATATTGGCGATTTTCTGAGGGGTTAATATTCTCGTGATGAAGAAGGTGCCTTCCGAAACCGGTGAAGAAATAACTATAAAAATAAAGTGGCTTCAAACAAATTGTAACAATAAGTTTGAACAGGGTGGCCACAAAAAAGGGATTTCAAAATTCCCTGATAATTCCAGGTTTTCCAGGGCAGTTTCTACATTTTTCCCTGATATGTTTAATTTGACGTAAGGGGATATCGTTCGTTAGATAAATAATAAAGGTAATTCCATCATCTATAGCATTCATTATTTCTTTGCATCACAATAATCTATTAAAAACAAAATACACTTGTTACAAATTTACGAAATTTGGCCTGAAGAATTTCTTCGAGCTTTTGAAATGATAGAGATATGATCATTAAAAAACTATCTAAAAATGGAATAAAAGGAAAGGCATTGAAATGGTTCAAGGATTATTTAAATAATAGATATCAAACCACAAAAGTGGGTGAGACAATCTCCGAACCAATGAAGATTACATTGAGAGTACCACAAGGGTCTGTTCTCGGACCTATTCTTTTTATAATGTACATTAATGATATGGTAAAAGTATTGAAACATTGTAAAATAAAATTATTTGCAGACGACGCATTGATATATATATATAGCAGGAGAAGATTATGGACTCATAATGAATTATTTAAACGAAGACCTACATCAATATGGCTGAAGAAAAATAAACTAAAATTTAATGTAAACAAAACTAAATGGTAAATATTTCGCTATGAGTCCACGCTCAAAACACACTTTAAAAAATTAAAACAAATTGTACTAGGTAGATTACAGTTATTAAAAAGTAAATCAGTAACCGGAATTGAAAAATATTGCATTTTAATGGTTATTTTGTTATCTTTAAAAATGCGAAATGTCATTTCTCAAGGAACGCCATGTTGTTAATTACGACGGCAAACGTCTCACGTGATTTTTCGTGTTTAAGAAACCGAACAAAATAATGATTCATAATTAATACCTACGCATTATTTATCATTTCCGAAGACTGCAATTCGTACTTATTATTGTCTAACTGACAGAAAGTGATTTTTTCTTTTAAAATCGCGTATTTCATCGTCGTAATTAACATGGCGGTCCTTGAAAAATGACATTTCGCGTTTTTTAAATTAAAAAAAAATTAAAATGCAATATTTTTCAATTCCGGTTACTGAATTACTTATTACTAACCATTATCTATTACTATAGTTTTAATTTTTTAAAGTGTGTTTTGAGCATGGACTCGATAGGGAAATATTAGGTCCTTACATATGAAATTGGCGTTTTGCCGTACTGGCAACTTTGATCTCAAATATCTTCTCTTTGGTTAGGAATTCCAAATTCAAATTTATACAGCTATTTACTCATGTATTTGTGTTTCGAAAATTATAATTCATTTGTTTTTTACTTAATTGTTTTCGTCTTTGCGTCACTTAGTTTACAAAATGGAAAACTTGAAATATCGCGTTATTTACGAGTACGAGTTCCACCGTGGCACCAGTGCTGCAGAAACGGCTCGAAGGATTAATGATGTGTATGGTGACGGTGCCACAAAAGAAAACACAGTGTTTTTTTTGTGTCGTTCACTACAGCTTTCTAAAATCTGGCAAGACGATTACGGCAGATGTCTATTGTCAGCAACTGCAAACCATGATGGAAAAGCTAGCTGCTAAACAACCGAGGCTGGTTAATCGCTCTAGACCACTGCGGCTTCATGACAACGCTAGACCACACACTGCACAACAGACGGCTACAAAATTAGAGGAGCTTCAATTGGACATCCACCGTACTCTCCGGACCTTGCCCCAACAGATTACCATTTTTTTCGAAATTTGGATAACTTCTTGCAAGGGAAAAAATTCAACTCCGATGGGGCAGTCCAAACCGCCTTCAAAGATTTTATTGATTGTTTTTTTAGTAAAGGGATCTATGAACTACCTATGAGATGGAAAAAGTGCATAGAAAGCAATGGTACATACTTTGATTAAATAAATATATTATATTTAAAAAAAATCGACTTTATGTTCCTTCCATACAAAACGCCAATTTCATATGTAAGGACCTAATATTTACCAACTAAATTTATGAACATTGGAAAACGAGTAACCCAAACAAAAAAAGACATATTAATAGACGGTGAAGTTTTGAAAGAAGTATTTGATATTAAATATTTGGGAGTAATAATTGGCTCCAAAAATCGATCAAAATATAAAACCAATTATTAAAAAGATTGCCAAAAAAATTTCGTTGTTGGGAAGAATAAGAAGATTCCTTGACACAGTCTCCAGTAAAAATGTGTACAATGCAATCGTTGTACCACACATAAATTACTATTAGTAGCAGCAGCATTCTATTCTTAGCCAACGAGGGATTAATGAAACAAATGACAATTCTACAAAACAGAGCTACGAGAACTATATTGAAGAAAAATAGGTACACTTCAGTCAAGAAAATGTTGAAGGAGTTAAATATCTTGTCATTTAAACAAATTATTTACTTCAATACTACATTGTTAATCTACAAAATAATCAATGGCCATACGTCTATTGAATTCTTAATAAAAATTGATAAACTACAAAGCAAACATACACATGAGACGAGGAAAAGAAATGAATGAAGACTCCCCTTCAGGAAAAAAAACACAGAGTCAAAAGTCATTGATGTACAGAGCATTGAAGAAATTTGGAGAATTACCATAAGAAATAAAATTGGAAGAGAGCATAAAGGCATTTAAAATTAAATTGCGAAGGTATGTGATTGATTTGGTATAGATGTGTTATTTTAAGTGTATGTATATATTTATATAAGGATGTATTAGGACATAGATAACTATGTACCTATTTAAAATACCGCAATAAAACAACTTTAGGTTTCACAAATCGCAAAATAACAAATTAGATTTATTTTTGGAATTCCCTGATATTATAATTTTTTTTGAAATTCCCTGACATTTCCCTGATAATTCCAGGTTGGGTAAAATTCCCTGATAATTCCAGGTTTTCCAGGTCCTGTGGCCACCCTGTTTGAAGTACAACACAGCTCATAATCACCAACATAAATAATATAGCAACAATTTGAAAGCTTACCTTAGATTTCGCGTTCAATTTATCCTGATGAAGAGTTGCATTTTGCCTTCGCAGCGTTTTTATCTGTGAACACAACAAAATATGATTAATATCATTCGTATCTAAGAATATTACCTTATCAAACATCTTAACCAAAAGATTAAACTCAATGTCAACCTCGCATATTTATACCTACGAGAAAGGCAATTGAAAACACTAAACCCATTCAAACAAAACATATATTATTGACAACAAGCCTTCAAATAAGATCCACACGACAATGATAACACAGAGCAACAAAAAAAAATTTTTTTAGTTGCCCTGGATATCTTTGCGGATTTTATACTTTCAAGTACCCAGTTTACGGATATATTCATGAAAGTACTGAATTGGCTCTGGTTTTTATGATTTTGGTCTATCTTGTATCATCACTACATAGTATAAAGCAGTGGTGGGCAAACTTTCTTCATGGGGGGCCAGAATGTTTTAAGAAATTTCAGAGGAGGGCCAGGAGTACAGCAAAAATGAATTTTGTTTTAAAATCCATATTTTTATTATAAAACTTTACACACAAACGCTAATAATATAAGTTACAGATTGCAATAATTTAACTTTTATTCGAAGGCCCTGCTTGGTGGGTGTGTGAGACATATGAAATTGATTGGCCATAATGTCTTCAAATGCAGGTTTGAGCTGCGATGAAGTAACCTTTAGCAGCGAGAAAAGGTGCTCATCAGTTAATCGATTTCTGACTGAGTTTTTCCGCAATTTCATTGTCCAAAAATTCTGTTCGCAGACATACGACGACCCAAACATCGCTATTATTTTCTGGCGTGATCAATTATCTTTGAATATTCAGTTTTTGGCAGTGTTCTATAAAAATCAAATTTTTCGGAATTTAAGAACAATTGTTTTAAATGGGGCTGCACTGCATTTCAACAATTTCCAACCGAAATTCTGCAGGGAAATTCTCCGGGTCCACATTAAACGGCACTGAAAAAACATCAAGCGAAATAAAATTCATAAAATCTTGAACCTAGTTTCAAATGTATTTCCATTTGTATTTCTATTTTACTTTAAAATGTTGTTATTTTTTTCTCTTAGTTTTTCACTAAATTTATATATGTTTTTAATTTTGATTTATATAATTATATGTTTTAATTTATACAGAACACTTGAGTTCTTAACATTTAATTTTTATTATTAATTTTTGTATTTCAAAATTTGAATTTGAATTTTCATTTTTACTTTTCTTTAAAATATGGTCTTTTTTTTTCTCTTTAGTTTTAAGTATTTCTTAATATTTTTTGAAATGTTAAAATATTAAATGTACGACTACCACAACACGGGCTTAGCCTAGTGTGGTAGCCAAAAAAAAACCCAAATATCTGTTACTAATAAAAAATATATGAAATAAAAAAAAAATAAAAATAAAAAATAAAAAAAAATAAAAAAAATTCCGTGTGAAGTTTCCTCAACGCCTATTTATATTTTTACCCCGACGATCCTTTGAAATTAATAGTATATAACAGGTATATTTATAATTTCGAAAGATCGTCGGCGGGCCGGATTAAATACTTTGGCGGGCCGGATCTGGCCCGCGGGCCGCACTTTGCCCATCACTGGTATAAAGTAAAGCCGCTCCCGCTGTTTGTACGCTTATCTTTTGAACTACGCAACGGATTTTCATTCGGTTTTCACCAATAGATAGAGTGATTCATGAGAAAGGTTTTTAGGCATATAATTTGTCAACGTTTTGTGTAAATTGGTTGAAATATATAATATATGCGGGCAGCGGCAACGGGCTGGGGGCAGTGGGCAGCGGGTTGGCAAGCGGGCGATGTGGATTTGGTATGTATTCAAATTAACAGGTGGCATTGGTTATAATGGTTAGGTAATGGCGTTTTCAGTAGACGGCGTTGTGTTTCGTTAGCCACAGCAACGTGTGGCTGGGTCTGCCAGTTTAAATTAATTAACAGGTAAGTTGGCTCTTTAGAACTAGAGTTATTAAGAGGGCATTACCAGAGAAAGCCGGAAATACGTCATTTTCAAAAAAGTTTTTAGACGTATTGAATCTTTTCCACAAAAAATTATAAATGGATTTCGAAAGATTGTTTTTTTATCTAGCATTTGTATGTGATAAATTTTGAGAAATTTTTTTAAATTTTAGTACAATAAGGTTATTCCATAGGTCGTTGGCAGATTTGTTAAATTTTCAAAAAAGTTTTTGTATTATACCACACCCATTTCAAATAATATAATCATGCAGTAAAATAAATCAATACATTATCTAGCAAACGCATGTTTTAGAATTTTAATTTTAGTTTCAATAAAATCATTAATAAACATGTGTTTCTTGGCGAAAATTGGTCCGTTTGTGTATTTATTTGCGCACTTACAAACTAATATATTTCAGATTTTTTTAACATTCTTATTAAATTTAGACATTATTGAAAAATGATAAATACTTATAATCAAAAAATAACTACAAAAAGTACATTATTTTAATAGTTTTATCATCACGCCTTTCAGCTTTTTTGGATGAAGGTATAAATTAAAGCTAATTTGGATTGAAATAAATTCGATATTGAGTTATAATTTAAAAAAGCTGGTACGGAGAATAATTAATCTTTCTCATTGTAACCGCCCTGCACGATCGTAAGAACAACTTTCGACGAAATGTGGATTTTCGTCCGCTGGCTGGTTAAACGCTCTTAAGGCATATAATTTGTCAACGTTTTGTGTAAATTAATTGAAATATATAATATATGCGGGCAGCGGCAACGGGCTGGGGGCAGTGGGCAGCGGGTTGGCAAGCGGGCGATGTGGATTTGGTATGTATTCAAATTAACAGGTGGCATTGGTTATAATGGATAGGTAATGGCGTTTTCAGTAGACGGCGTTGTGTTTCGTTAGCCACAGCAACGTGTGGCTGGGTCTGCCAGTTTAAATTAATTAACAGGTAAGTTGGCTCTTCAGAACTAGAGTTATTAATAAGTGTTTAGTTTTTTGGTGAAATTCGCTTTCTGCGACTTTATTTCGCGCATGACATTGCGTGACCCACTCCCCCCCCCCCCCCCGCATGCCTCATGTGGAGAATCCTTAACTGTTGGTAAAGCCAATGTAATAAATGAGCCGTTGTTAAGCACAGAAAAAATCATACTTCCGCCACTACATATCAAGTTAGGTATGATGAAACAGTTCGTTAAAGCGTTGGACAAGGAAGAAGAATGCTTTAAATACATTCGTAAAACATTTTCGAAGCTGAGTATGGAAAAGTTAGAAGCCGGAATAATCGATAGTCCTCAAATTCGGACATTAATGAAAGATACAAATTTTATAAAAGTTGTGACTGATTTTGAAGGTGAAGCTTGGAGGACTTTTGTGTTGGTGGTGGAAAATTTTTTGAGGAACAGGGAGAACACTTCCACCAGGACTTAAAAGTGATGGAAGAAAGTGTTACCATTAAAGTGTAATGACATATTGTTATGTGTTAGTGTTATAAGATTAAAGGGAGATGTAATAATGAGCCTTTGTCGGGCTCGGGTGTAATCTGCTAGTCAACTTTGATTTCCTCACAGGAAACCTTGGACGCCAAACCCAGCCTAATGTCTGGGTATGTCAACCAGCGGAGAACACGGTACTCAATTCTCAGAGTGTGGGCCATTAGTTTTCATAGCATTCCTGAAAAGGCTGCACAAGGAATCTACTTAATAAAACAAAATGTGGAGTATAGAATCGGTTCACTGTATTGTTTTCGTAAGACATAATAAAATAAATGGTATGGACTCACCCCCGGGACCAATATCGTAATTTTATGCTATTCCTAGCTACCCTAATTAAATTTACTGCCGCCGAACTCCCGATGTCGGGAGAACCAACCCCAGCTCCTGGTGGCAAGGGTGATCCCAACCTCTGCGGCTCAGCTTGGCCCTGCGACCTCCTCAGCAGTCGCATGGAAGTGATGTTAGACCTGGACCCTCAGGAGAAGGAAGGAGTACCCAGACTCTACTCCAAATTGTAAAGGAAGGCCCGTCAGCAATTCGAGGCGAAGAATCGTTCAACACTGCGGTATTCTCGGGTTTGTTCCATAAATAAACCCTTGGGGGGAATTCGATAGTTGGCCTGCATATAATCACGGCGCGGCGAGTTATTATTTAATCCGATGACTCGGATAATGAGGTACAATAGTCTTTTCACTCGGACATTGCCAATTCACTCGTGGTCACTGGGACCCTCGCGAAACTCACATTTTACGTGAATAAATCTTCGGTTAGATGCACCGCGCACCATGATAAGCGTGGCGGGTTATTATATACACCGATGGCTCGGATAAAGAGGTACATTAATCGTAACACACGTACATCGCCATTAAACTCGTGCTCCCTTTTGGGACCCGCGCGAAAACTCGCATTTTACGCGAATAAATCTTTGATTTTTATATTTAAAAAAACACAACGTGTTTCCGTCCCCCGAATGCAGATGCCCAAAGCTTGGATTATAATCACATCGTATTAAAACTTAAGATTAATTGACCGTTGTTTTCACGGCTTACCGCACATCACGCCGTGAAAACCAGAGTGCGGATCCGGAAACCAAACCCAAAAAATGCCGCCTACCGACACGTTGAACGAAACTCCCCCAGGTTTGCCAACCTAACCAATTAAAATGCATTTAAAAAAAATAGTACCTAACTTACGATAAATACAATCGCTTCATAACAAAAGGTATCAGGGTAGATAGGACCATCGCATGATGGCAGATTACTGTTGGGGTTTAAAAAGAGATTGTCCCCAAAGAAAATATTTATATCAAGGGCAACAAAACCACTGTTGACCAGTGTAATTTGTAAGGCGTAGATTTTGTGAAAAATTACTTCAAAGGCGATGTACAAATTAAATTACTTGCAAGGATTTTTCTTTTTTTATCCTTTTTAGACACGTCATAATAACGTGACAAAATGAAAACAAATTACAACCATCTAAAAGGCTAATAATAATAAGCAGTCAATAATAATAACATGATAAAATCAAACTTTCCCCAAGGTCCCCATTTAGGTCCACTGCTATTCCATTTATTTATTAATTCTGTAAATATTTTATTGGAACAAATTAAACATTAAACACTAATTAAACAAAGAATAAAGAACAACTCAAGAAATTCGAGGTGGGCGAAAAGTGATTTTTTTCGTGATCCAAAAGTCTCGCAAATCTTGCCTTAAATTACCAATACAAAACTGTGCTTCATCATGAAATTTAAATGGGTTGGCGATACAGATGTCAGGCAAGTGTAAGAGAGACAGAGTGTGTGCAAAATGGGCTAGAACAAAAAATCAGTGGTGACATTGGTTTCAATTCAAATTTACAAGGAAGGCATTTCTAGTCCTTACTATATATTCAGTACAATATCAGTATCTACGAGTATATAATTAGCCATGAGTCACTAGTTATAAGTCTTAAGTTGTAGGTTAGATAAATTATGTTGTATAATGTACGCAAGATGATTTTTAAGGAAAACAATGCTAGTCAAAGAACATCAAATTAATGTTACTATGATTTATTGGTAAAAACGTTCACACAAAAATATCTAACAGGCCATAACAATAAAAAAGGAATTCCCCAAGGTACTGATTTGGGACCACTGCTATCTCAATTATTTCATTGCAATAACAGTTACTTATATAGCGCAGTTTCTTGACAGTTAAATTAATATTACTCTGTCAATATATTATCTAAATCAATTAAACATTGAAAAATGTGTATCAGATGATTTAATGACAGATAAAATTATTGAGACATTTACAATAATTTGAAAGATACTAAGATTTTAAACCATTTCCAAGAGCTCTTTATAAAAGTGCATTTTTACCAGCGCCTATAAACAACAATCTGTTACATTCACCTTGTCAAATATTTTCAAAGCTTCGATCAAGGACATTTTATTATCTTTGCTTTGTGTTTCCCAGACATGGCGCGAAATCGAGAATATTATTTTCGTATTTTTCCTTGGAAATACGAAAGCAAGGGGGTAAACTGACACTAACGACGGTTGACTTTTTTACCATAACTAACCGTTGCGCAAGTTATCTTGTTCAAACTAAACGCTTAGATAACAGAGCCCCTCGCTTCGAAAACACACGTGCGTTGCTAAGAGAGAGTTAATAATAATAATAAAATTCGAAGTATTCTTACGTCTGAGTCGGATGTTTTGGTAACGTCACCGTCATGCATTTTTTTGCAGGCTAACAGAATTTATCGGAAAAAAATATCCATATTTGAACTGCCATGTATCATTTTCTTTTTTTATTAATTTGTATTTTAATACACATTAAAATGGAAGATGCTTTACGCAGTTCCAGAGTAAATAAGCTGCCAACAAGATTGCTTTAAAATGCAAACTGATCTGGATGCACTATCTAAATCAGCGGTCGTCACACTTTTCTGGTCAAGGGCCACATTACGACAAGTGAGGTATCACCGCGGGCCGCACACTTATTGGCCTTCGACGGGGGGGGGAGGGGAGGGGGGGGAGATGACTGTCACGGAATCAATAATTCGATAAAAATTATTAATTATCAATTCTTTTGTATTTTAACTTTTAAATTCCGGGTTGCTACCTCCTTCCTTCTTGTATTTATGATATAATTCTTACTAATAATACACTTGATATTATATTAATTTTCATTTTATAAATCAGCCAAATATTATATAATATTTTTTCCATATTATCCAATTTATCTTTCAGTTCAATTTTCATGAATTGAATGAACATGAATGAATTTTCGCGTACGTGATAAAAATTATTACAATACATACAATAACAAAAATTAACCAATATTAAAGTTTGCTTTGCTTTATTAGTACGTGATTTTCATGTTTTTTTTCTTTTTATACCATATTCTTTTAATCTGCCTACGCCCTCACTGAAACAGGCAGCCGCCTAGTATGGTGGTTTAATAAATCTAATCTACTATTGTCTAATAATCATTGTCACAATCTATTGTCTAATATATGTAACATGTATTTTATAAATAAATAAATAAACTGTGCCTTCTCAACGCCCCCTATTTTTTTCTGGGTCTTCTACTGCACCTCCTGAAAGTCTCAAACACCCACAAGGGGCGTTGTGACCTATGACGTACGCTATATGCGCGTTCAAAATCAACATAAGATGTGTTAAAAAACCAACTGGGCGTTTTAAAAGCAAATGTCAATCAATTAAAAACAACGTTTTAAAATCAATATCATGTAATAAACACAAAACATTTGTAAAAAATAAAAATCAGGTTAATATAATTGTAAATGAAAAAAAAAAAATTTAAATTGGCTGATATTTGAGCGGGCCGCACAAATATCCCCGGCGGGCCGCACTTTGACGACCACGGATCTAAATGGTCGTTGGCAAACAAATTAGATTTTAACACAAAGAAATGTGTCACAATGTCCTTTACTCGTTGTGAAAAGATTATAGTTTACGATTTTAAAATAAAGGGCGAAACGTTATCACGTGAAAAATCCGTGAAAAATCTTGGTGTCGTCTTTGATCCCGAACTGACATTCTCTTACCTTATATCGCAGCTCACTCAGTCTTGCTACAAACTTCTTGGGTTCATCATCAGGACTTGTAAGCAGTTTGACAACCAAGAAGCTATGCTAGCGTTATTCGATGGCATACTGAGAAGCAAGCTGGAGTACGCGAGCGATGTTTGGGCAACGTACCACTAGAAGTACATTGATGTGATAGAGCAAATCCAGAAGAAATTCCTCAGGTATGTTTATATGCGGAAACATGGAACCTATCCAAGGATCATGCACCATATTGACTTACTTGAGGAAACTGATTCTGTGAGTCTAGAAACTAGACGGAAAGCAAGTCTTGCTATTCTCTCTTTCAAAATTTTGAAAAATTTCATCGATAGCCCATTTCTCTTGGGATGCTATGATTTATATGTACCAGACCACTACAGCCGAAGTCGACATCATGACTTATTTAAAGTATCGAACGGCAGAACAGACGTTTTGGCAAAGCATAGCATGATGAGGGCATTGGTGCTGTTAAATGAAATTGCAAACCATTTGGATGTAAGTGACTGTTCTTTATATGCCTTAAAAACATTATTGAAGAGTCACTTGCCTAAATGCTGATAGGGTAACTAAATTGTACTGTAATTGGAATTATTCTGTTGTACAATAATAATAAAATAAAATAAAACAATCTCAGCCTAGATATATCTTGCTTAAGAGTAGGGTCTAATTTATTTACTTAGTTAACTAATGAGTAGGATTCTGAAAATTTCGCTGTGGAAAGTTTTTTTGTGGAAGTTTGAGTTATTTTGGAGAAATTTGCGTTATTTTTGCGAAATTTGCATTATTTTTCAGCGTCACGATTTTTTTTTACATTAGGTCCACACAGGAGGCCCTGAGGAAAATAATTACCCTCAGGGCATATGCCATCTTTGGGGATGCTGAGTAGAGGGTCTTTTTAGGGAAAATAAGGAGAGGAAGTAGTGGGAAGGAAAAAGGAGAAGGGTCAGTGTGTCTCGCAGTGACGGACGCATAAATCAATATCCTCCCACTGCGGGTAAGGCGATGTTCCGAGAGAGTCCTGCTGGAAAGATCTATCTACAAGTCTCCATCAACCAGTCTCTCCCGATCCGACCTGCCATGCAGTTGGTGGGCAGACGCATCCGCCGCCAAGATCTGGACAAGCCTCACCCCTCAACTCATAATGAAACCAACTCAGAAACACCTCAAAAAGGTCAATAAAAGCTATGAAAAAATAATTTTAAAATAGCCGGTAACCCTAACCTAACTTAACCTATTTGACCAATTTTTTTATTTTTTTTATCACCACTCCTAATGACCTTTCTGAGGTGCTTCTGAGTTGGTTTCATTATGAGTTGTCTGGTCACCATTCCTAAAATAGTCACTTTCGCGTTATTTGCATACAACGGCAAAGATCGCGTTTTCTGCGTCAAATGATGAAATTCGTGTTATCTCAATAAATTTTTATTTTATTTTATTCTACTAATGAGTTATGTTCAGCAATCAGATCTAAAATGCCATGTTCTTTCCGACCTTTCTCTTTCCAATCTCCTTCTCTTCCTCACGTCTTTAAACATCATCATTCTTCAATTTGAGAATTCCATGTAGGTCACATTACTCAAAAATTGAATATGGATTAAATTCGCAGTAAACGAAAATACAAATCATAATTTTTTGAATTAACCTTTGCAGGTATTTGAACCCGCGACTTTCATGGCCCGTAGCAAGGGGGTATTTCACATCTTCTGGATAAACCCTCGAGTACTCTTCGAGATTTCGCTGTTTCATCACCGCTTAATAGCGCCAATATTGACGTCAATTAAATGTAAGAAATGTTTAAACGTCCTACTGGGAGCCACTTGCCGGTGGTGAAATAGTCGACGGGTTGCCGCAAAATTAATTTTAAGTCATGATTTTTTTCTTGTATTCCAGTAAAAAATAAAATTACATTTTCACTCATTTAACTAGAAATAATTAAACACATTAAACTAAACTATATATAACAATACAGCGCTATTCTGTATCATTATTTTGTTTATCAAGAATAAACAAACATTAATAATTTTTTTTTAATTTACCCAGCTTTTTTTCGTTTTTGATGTCGTTTGGGATGCAATTATATAAGTTGCCCCCCTCGTAACTAATGGATTGTTTACCATAGTTAGTATGGATGGTGTGTATGTTATCGTGTAAAGTGTTTTTGTATTTGGGACGTTTTAATGGATTCTGTGTACTTTTGACAGATCCTACTATGTTCTCCAGAGTTCCATGACAGTCCCCCGGCGCGCGTATTTATATATGTATAGCTTGTGTCGCTCTCCATAGAGAGAAAAAAAATGGCCTTATATTTAAAATCCCGGGGTCTCAAAAGTTTCGTATGATCTGTAGCTATTCGAAAACGTAAAAATAAAAGAAATTATTATTCACAATTATTATTCACACAAAAATGGCCGGAAGTTTTGAATAAAAAATAGATTTCGTGATTTGGAAAAAAAATAAAACAAAGGGTTCATATTTTATATTTTGTACCAAACTTATTTTTCATTCCATTACTGCAGTACAAAAAACCCAAAAAAAATTTTTTTTTTAAACATATGTGATGTGATGGTTATAAATATAAAAGGGGAAAATAACACTTTTTCTGGATAAAATCTGAATTCTTGTTGACTTACTTGTATTCATAAACTTGAGTTTTTTTTTACTTTTGTCAGTTATACGCATTTTTTAATAATAAACAAACATTAAAAGGCTGAAAAAAAAATTGTTAAAAATTAAAAAAAAAATGGTTTAGGTTTGTTTTCTGATTTTCAAAGCATTTTAGTGGGCTAATAACCATTTAAAAAAAAATTAAATGCAGTTCGCGCAGTAGCAGTGCAGTAGCGAAGAAGGTTCTGACAGGACACCCGGGAGGTAAACGAAAGGCGGGCAGACCTAGACTGAGATGGGAGGATGATGTCAGGAAGGATGCAAGAGGATTACTCCATGTTGCAGATTGGAAGACGACGGCCGAGGACAGAGGGCGGTGGAGGCTTATTTTGAAGGAGGCCAAGGCTCGAAATGGGCTGTAGCGCCATTGAAGAAGAAGAAGTCAGTTGTACGCATTTTTTAATAATAAACAAACATTAAAAGGCTGAAAAAAAAATTGTTAAAAATTAAAAAAAAAATGGTTTAGGTTTGTTTTCTGATTTTCAAAGCATTTTAGTGGGCTAATAACCATTTAAAAAAAAATTAAATGCAGTTCTCATTTTCTATGTAAGACGCAACTTTTGAGACCCCGGGCGTTTCTGAAATCAAAAGTTGAAATAATTGACACACCCTAATATACAACGCGCAGTCGCTTTAGGGAAAACATGTTTTACCTAATTACACAAAATATAACTAAGTGACCCCGTAGTGATATGCAGAGAGGGTGTACCGCCGAATAACAAAAGAATAAAACATATTTTCATTCAAATGCATCATGGAAAAATCTGCTTCTCTATTTACTGTACGTATCAGCACATAAGTACAACAAAATCGGCACTGTTTATAAATTCCTTTGACAAAAAAACAAATTTTCAATGAATAAAGAAACATAAAAAATAAAAATAAAACATTCATACCAACTTATTATTAAGGGTATTTTTGAAGTCGAATTGAATATCTTTTTCGTTTGAATATTATAGATATCTGTAACGTATTTTACCACTTCTGTTATATTATATTTCGATAGTCAGTACATATTGGGGGAAAAATCGGGCTCAGATGTATAGCGGATTAAGTCAATGCGAGTTAGTCAAAACATTTGACATTAAAAAAAAACCATCATATTTGTACGATTATTGCGTTCCTAAGTCAAAATAAAAAGACACGATTGCGTTTTGGTTCCTTCAACCTTCCGACAGCTGATGATGTTGAGAGAATGGTTGAGGGAGTCCCTTTAACTTCTCCAAAAATATGATGAAAAATAAAATAAAACACCCTTAAGATGAATATATACGTGATATCCTATTTAGATACTATTTTGATTAATCTTTACGACGAATCGGCTTACGGTATGAACATCAAAAAATATGCTACGGATAAATCGAAGCTTTTACTAGCTTTTGTATGTATTCGAATTACAATAAATTTATTATTCACTTAACAAAAAATATAAGTGTAAACCACAAAAAAAAATGTGTTTTCATGACTTAACTATGAAGTAACACCAGAAACAAAATTTAAAAAATACCCCTTTACGGCTAAGAGTATTTTTGAGGTTTTCCATGTTCTAACTTTTTTTCGTTCTAATAAAATTATGCACAAAATAAATAAAAACCACTTTTTCGCTTACTAGCCTCGTGCAAAAAGACGCTCGATTTTAAAATTTTGCAGGCATGAGATTCGAAATATTTCTAGCGTTTATATTACTCTTAAAAATTCATTTCTTGGGGGTAGTAATTTTAATACACGAACGACACACTTTTGTTCCGACGTAAGTAGGCATTTTTTTTTTAAATTTACACTCACAAAAATGATTTTTTTATTAATTTTAATTTTTTATTTTGTATTTCATCGTATTTTTACTTCGATCAATAAAGACATTTTTATGATAAATATAGTGAAATTATTTTTTATGTTTTACATTCACTGGCGAATAAATGCCCTAGTTGTCTCTAAAATGATGAAAAATTAAAATCTTTAATGGACTATATCTTACAATTTAAAGCAAAAATAAATAAAGTAGCTCACATACGTACTATATATTTGATATACCAATATCATTTTTCTGATTTTTCTGTCTCCAGATTTTCCATTTAGTTTCGCTAATATTGTCTTCATTTAATTAAATATTATAATTTGAGATTTTACTCATAAAGTTAAAAAAAAAAAATATATATTTTTTCTGTTTGATTGGGTATTTTGATCTCAAATATAAAATTAAGATTTGGATGAGACGGGCCGAAACCTACCGCGCAAACGTTCCACTTAATTCCGTTCAATCATTTTAAATTATTATTTTATTTTTTTTATACGAACAACTCAAGAACTAGCTTCTTCTTTGGTGAGATTGCAATTTTTAAATAATTTCTGTACCGATATGTAATTTCTATAACTCCACTGTACAATTATATATCTATATTACAAAAAAAAAAAAAATAAATAAAA
The DNA here is from genome assembly GCA_917880885.1 of Limnephilus marmoratus. Classification (NCBI taxonomy): domain Eukaryota; kingdom Metazoa; phylum Arthropoda; class Insecta; order Trichoptera; family Limnephilidae; genus Limnephilus; species Limnephilus marmoratus. Next base: position 23,547,888 of record OU862934.1, on the reverse strand, counting down.
TAAAAAAAAAATTTTAAAAAAAAATAAAAATAAAAATAAAAATAAATAAATAAATAAAAAAACTCTAACTTTTGAAGGATATTCCCACCAATAATATATTATTTTTAATGCTTTACTCGTATCTATATTAAATTAGAGCAGATCTATGAGAAACCACGGGATATATTATAATTTATTGTAATATTTGTGAAGTATGAATGTATAAAATATTTGACTTAGAATCCAAGCCTTGATGAAGCGTCATTTGAAAGCATTAAAGGCCGTCTGTGTCAACAGAAAGCTAAATCGTGTCCTAAAGTTAAATTTTAACTTTCAGTTAACGTAACGAGGACGTTAAATAGGACCGCGCGCTGTTTTAAGTATATTTTCGATTAAGTAATAGTTGTCAGTGTGGCCAGTCTAAAAAGCAGAATATTCCTCGGAATTACGTGACAAAATGCATCGAAATATTTTTTGATGCGGCAACACGGTAAACTAAATCAGAACAACTGTCAAAATATCCGGTTGTATTTTGTTTCGCGTCGTAGGATACGAAACGAGTCTAACCTACCACTCATGTTGTATTTTTGTAATGTTTATAATACAATAGGTAGGTATATTGATTTGAAGATCTGCGATAATCCATTAATAGAGCTTGTCTTTAAAAGGTAACGCTAAATATGCCGATATAGATTTTTAACGAAATGTTTTGGTTTTCGCTGCAAGACATATTGGATAAGGAATTCAACGTCATTATCATGCTCTTCTATAATATTTATCATGATTACTGATTAGCATAATATTAGTAATCAATGTTGACATAGGCCCTGTGGGAAATTATTTTCCTCAGGGCCTCCTGTGTGGAGCTCACGTAAAAAAAACACCCATTTCCGTACATTACTTCGACCGGAACTGTCAAATATGCCAATATGGCGGAGTAACTATCGGTTTTAGGAAAATAAATACAAAAGTTAAAAGTAACGTAAAGCAATCAGTCAAATTGATTGAAAAACGCATTTTGCTGAAATTTAACTATAGTAACGGCGTTTTGTTTTACTTTTACTTTAGCGAGCGTTGAAACTTGAAACAGACGGCCCTAAGGACGGGATGTTTCAAAAAAATTTATGAGTTCATCAAATATTTTAAGTTAATTTTCACGTTCTGTGTAAGTTCTATTCAAGTTCTGCGATTATTTCAGTTTTATGGAGCAACTGGCCTATAATGATATAATAACATAACTTTAATGGAACTTACACAAAAGTGAAAATTAACTTAAAATATTTGATGTTTCCGTCAATTTTTTTGAAACAAGCAGTCCTTAGAATTCAACTACTAAAAACAGTTACCAACAACGTGAGCAAAAATAAAGCTACGTAATTTCTTTCGTGTTTGACTTAAGTCACTACAACCGTGGTTCAACCTTAATATATTGAAATACAGCCTTGTGTGCAGAGCACTTCATGTCGCTGTAACCGATTGTTGTTAATTTCCTTACACCATAGTACAATATATAGCGTCACAACCAACCGAACCAACGGCCAAACTCTCCAAAACTGATAAGGCAACCGCGGCCAGATAACCAAATCAATAGTTCTGTACCCGCTTTAGTCAAATAAGCTTGGCTAACACCAGTATAATTCCCGGAATTGGTACAAGGATAAATAATACTACTGGGGTTGGTAGATTTTATTAAAAAAAGGATTTATTTTCAGTTCGACATAGAAGGCATTTCATCGAAATGGGGTTCCCCAAGGCTCACATTTGGGTCCTCTGCTTTTTCAATTGTTTATTAACTAACTAATAACCACCGCGCCGTTTCCCGCAGGGGTAGGCAGAAAGGACGGACTCGGTCTTGGCACACACTCTTTACTTCATTCACATTCATATGTTCCTCTATTATTCTGACTCTTGACATGGCCCGACACAAGCATCTGATTCACTTGATCGTGCCATGTGTTCCTCGGGCGTCCCAGGTTTCTTCTACCATTCACATATATTCTTCTCATACTCATTTCTTCGTTCATTCGCTCTACATGCCCAAACCATATGAGGGTCCCTTTCTTAATCTTATTCGTTATGCTTACATCAGCACGGGCATTCTTTGCGGATCTCCACAAGTTCTGGGAAGGAAAAAGATAAGAGGGATGGGTAGGAATCTGAGGGTCAGTGTGTCCAGAAGTGACGGAGGTATAAATCCATTCCTCCAACTGTGATGTAAGACGATGGGTCGAGAATCCGGCTGGAAAGGTCAAAAGGACTCTCTCGACCAGTCTCTCTCAATCCGGCCCGCCACGCAGCAGGCGTACAGACGCATCCGCCGCTAAGATCTGGATAAACCTCACTTTATGAACCCGGGCACTCCTGCTAAATCACCAAACTTAGCAAACCACTTGGGATGACCTATGGCAGAGGTGTTGGTTATCCAATAAATGATTTCCGGGGCAGCGGTACCCATACCCGCCTCCCAAATTTTGTGAGTACCAGCTGTACAAGAGTCTGAACTGCTCTCAAATTGGGGTATATTGTGAGGCAACAGTTAGTGGGGAGGGAAAGGAGATGGGGAAGTGCCTGACTTTTCAAAGCAGGTGTCCAAACATGGCTAAAGCCACTTCGAATGTTAGTCTTTCGCCGGAGCGATACTGTTAGTATTTACTACTCAGTAATCACCGCAAATATATTACGATCATACGTTTTAAGATTTTCACGACCAAAAGTATTTTCGTTATTTGTTTTTGGGGTGTTATGCCGTGTTGCGCTACCCCCTTCTTTAGCCAATGTTTCGGACAGCGTTGCAGTGTCCATCATCAGGGTAGATCCGGCAGATCTGGTAGATGTGTCTACACAGATCTACCGGATCTGCCCTGTAATGGACACTGCAACGCTGTCCGAAACGTTGGCCAAAGGAGGTAGCGCAACACGGCATAACACCCCAAAAACAAATAACGATAATATTTTGTTTATTTTTAAAAATTAATAAATAGTGAAATAAGATCTCCATCTGTAATTTTCTAAAGATATTCTATTCAATTAATTCCCAATCCTATCCATCCATTTTTTACATCTAATTTTTTCCTTTCCTGACTTATCCAATCACATATCATATAACATAAATTTACAATGTACATATGTTCAATGCATCCATATTCTCCACACTAATCCTTTTTATTACAATTAATTCCAATCCATCCATATATATTACTTTCCTAATCACACAATGCGGAAAAATACATTTTATTCCTACTAATATTACATATGAGATTGGCGTTTTGCCGTACTGGCAACTTTGATCTCAAATATCTTCTCTTTGGTTAGGAATTCCAAATTCAAATTTATACAGCTATTTACTCATGTATTTGTGTTTTGAAAATTATAATTCACTAGCTGGTACCCGGCATGCGTTGCTATGCCATTTAATAAAGAAATTGTTTCTCCCTGCGTGTCCTTTCCCATTCATCCCGTTCCCCTTCCGCCGCCTCCCATTCCTCTCCCGCATCCTTTTCACCTCTCGCGTTTCCACTCCGCCTCCTCCATCTTTCCTCTCCCCACTCCGCTCCCCCCTTCCCCTCCCACCTTCCAGATTCCCCTCCCTCCTCCCTGGTTCCCCTCCCCCTCCCCCGCCCACTCCCCCACCCTAACCCTCACGCGGTCCATAAATTATTTCCGGGTATATTTAGTTTTCAAACAGCTCGCGAGCCACCTATTGCAATTTTTATACAAATTTCATAATACCAGAGCTCAACACAGCACTCGAACTCGAATAACGAACACAAAAAAAAAGAATTTTCCACTTTGGTGCAGTCGTTCGGAAGTTATGCGCGTGCATACATTTGGGCGATTCATTTTTATACAAATTTCATAATGCCAGAGCTCACCAGTAGTTTTATATAAACCTTGTCCTGATAATAACGAACACAACAAAAAAAGAATTATCCAATTTGGTGCAGTCGTTCGGAAGTTATGCGCGTACATACATTTCGGCGATTCATTTTTATTAATATAGATAGATAGATAGAAGAAGAAGAAGATAGAAGATAGATAGATAGATACATTCATAGTGCCAGAGCTCACCAGTAGTTGTATATAAACCTTGTGCTGATAATAACGAACACAACAAAAAAAGAATTATCCAATTTGGTGCAGTCGTTCGGAAGTTATGCGCGTACATACATTTCGGCGATTCATTTTTATTAATATAGATAGATAGATAGAAGAAGAAGAAGATAGAAGATAGATAGATAGATAGATAGATACATTCATAGTGCCAGAGCTCACCAGTAGTTGTATATAAACCTTGTCCTGATAATAACGAACACAACAAAAAAAGAATTATCCAATTTGGTGCAGTCGTTCGGAAGTTATGCGCGTACATACATTTCGGCGATTCATTTTTATTAATATAGATAGATAGAATAGATAGATAGATAGATAGATAGATAGATAGATAGATAGATAGATAGATAGATTTGTTTTTTACTTAATTGTTTTTTTGTCTTTGCGTCACTTAGTTTACAAAATGGAAAACTTGAAATATCGCGTTATTTACGAGTACGAGTTCCACCGTGGCACCAGTGCTGCAGAAACGGCTCGAAGGATTAATGATGTGGATGGCGACGGTGCGGCAAAAGAAAACACTGTGCGTTTTTGGTTCCAACGTTTTCGTTCTGGAAATTTCGACCTGCAGAACAAGCCCCGTGGACGGCCGGAGACCAAAGTTGATAATGAAGAATTGAAGGCTATTGTGGAAGCGGATCCATCGCAAACCACGTCCGAGTTAGCTGCAGGCTGCGGTGTTAGTGATAAAACTGTTTTAATCCACTTGAAGCAAATTGGGAAGGTGGAAAAGCTTGAAAGGTGAGTACCTCACGAATTGAGTGAAGCAAATCAACAAACGCGCGTTAGAACGCTACACCACACACTGCACAACAGACGGTTACCAAATTAGAGGAGCTTCAGTTGGAATGTCTAAGACATCCACCGTACTCTCCGGACCTTGCCCCAACAGATTACCATTTTTTTTCGAAATTGGGATAACTTCTTGCAAGGGAAAAAAATCAACTCCGATGGGGCAGTCCAAACCGCCTTCAAATATTTTATTGATTCCCGTCCGAATAGTTTTTTAGTAAAGGGATCGATGAACTACCTAAGAGATGGCAAAAGTGCATAGATAGCAACGGTACATACTTTTATTAAATAAATATATTATATTTAAAAAAAAAAACGACTTTATGTTCCTCCCATACAAAACGCCAATTTCATATGTAAGGACCTAATATTAAAAAGGTGAAAGTTTGTATGGATGTATGTATGTTTGTTACTCTTTCACGCAAAAACTGCTGAATGGGTTTAATGAAACTTTACAATAATATAGCTCATACATCAGAATAATACATAGGCTATATAGCTCAGAGCTCTGGCATTACGAAATTTGTTTAATAAAAACTGCAATAGGTGGCGCGCGAGCTGTTTGAAAAATGAATGAAACGGGTATGGAGGGGGGGGGGAGGTGGTGGAGAGAGGGTGGAGGGGAGGGGAGTGAAGTGGGGATAGGGAAGGTGGAAAAGGCGGAGTGGAAACCCCCCTAATACCATGCGAGCGAAGCCGGGGGCAAAAGCCAGTTCATTCATAAATCAACATCATCACAAGAAAGTTTGTATGGATGTTAGTTTGTTACTCTTTCACGCAAAACCTACTGAATGGATTTTAATGAAACTTCACAATAATATAGCTCATACATCAGAATAACATATACGAGCCTGGCATTATTTATTTATTTATTTATTTCAAAACATACGGCACAACATGTGCCATTGACATAATTATGTTTATATATATTATAATACAATAACATAAGAAAGTGACATATAAATGTAAAGTTAAATATAAAAACAAAAGGTAAAAAAAGGAGTTAAGGTAATGAGTAGTAAATAGAATTATGATGTATAAATGAAAGTATAAAGTAAAAGTGTAAACTATAAAATATAAATTATAATGTAAAAGTAAAAAGTTAAGATAAAAAGTTGAAAGGCAGGAAATAATATAGACTATAAGTTACCTTTGTAAAAAATATAAAGTACAAAAGTTATAAATATAAAAAAAGTATGACAAGTAAACAGTAAGAAATGCTCTTAGGAGCCAAATATTGAGGATAACCAAAAATTTTAAAAATATGTATAATAAATAAAAGGAAGGTATTACGGAGTATACAAAGCGATATGAAAAGTAGGTACCTACCTATGATATGTTTCTAATCCATAGATATTAGAGTGCATACTGGTAGGACATAATATTATGGTTATTATGATTACGTGGTAGTACTAGCAGATAAATTTTGTCTAATACATCTTTTGTATGATGACAGACTTTCGGCATGATCGATATGAGCAAATTCATTACCTAAAGTGTGTAAACGATGTATTAGTGAATTTTGTTCTGCATTACTGAGAGTGTTGTTGCAATAATAAGGTGTTTTGAGTCGAGTTGTTCTACTAGGTACATGATAATTTATTAACGAAACCAATTCAGGGGAGTCAAACCAGTTATTATTTATTTTAAATAAAAAAATGAGATCATTGAGTATTCTTCTGTCTTTTAACGATAAGAGTCGCATTTTTTGTAATAGAGAATCATAGTTAATGTCATCCGCGGGAATTCCTAATTTAAAATTAATTGATCTGAGAAATTTGCGTTGGATTTTTTCAATGGTGTTTTCGTGGCTTTTGTAGAAAGGGTTCCATATGGGGGAATTATATTCCAAATGACTTCTAACCAGAGTTGTATATAGTAATTTAAATGTACGAATGTTTTTGAAATCTTTACATAGTCTTAGAATGAAGCCCAGCATTTTCATAGCTTTATTAGTAATGATATCAATGTGGTTGATAAATAGTAGTTTAGTGTCAAAGGTTATTCCGAGGTCCCTTATTACAGGTACTGACATTAAACTGTGATTGTTAAGTGAATAACTGTATTTGATGGGGTTTTTTATTCTAAAGAAACTCATGATTTGACATTTTTTAATGTTAAGTGTAAGTTTGTTAATGGTACACCATTCTGCGAATTTTACAAAATTGGATTGAAGGGACAAGCAGTCGTATATATTTTTAATGATTTTATAAATTTTCATGTCATCAGCAAATAATAATATGTTAACATCAGAGAATATGGAAGTGACATCGTTTATAAATAGTATAAACAATATTGGACCAAGGTGCGAACCCTGAGGCACACCACTAGTTGCTTCAAATTCGTAAGACAAGTGTTCTTTAATAGAGACAGTAAGTACACGTTTTGATAAATAATTCCTAATCCAGCATAATAATTTACCACTTATTCCTAGTTTAGACAATTTATTTATAAGAATTTTAATGCAAACCTTATCAAAGGCTTTACTAAAATCCGTATAAATTGAGTCAACTTGTTCTCTGTTAGCAAGAGCACCTGAGATAAAATTTTCGTACAGTGTAAGGTTAGTTAAAGTGGATTGTCCAGAGATAAAACCATGTTGAAATGATGAGATATTAAATTTTATGCAAGAACATATTTTTTGAAGAATTAACTTTTCAAAAATTTTTGGTATCGACGATTGTATGCATATTGGTCTGTAATTTTCAACTAAAGACTTGTCGCCGCTTTTAAATATTGGAGTGAGAAAGCTATTTTTCCATATTTGCGGGAACTTGCCTGATAAAAGTGATTGATTAAATAGTAGGTACAGTGGGTAAGAGATACTAGCCCCACAGTTTTTAAGAAATACGGGGGGAATTTTATCTGGCCCTGAGCAAGATTTAGGTTCCAGTAGTTTGATACATACTGCAATTTCTTTAATGTCAATATGTATCTGAGATAGTTGTAAATTTATATCTGACTCGAAGTTTGGAATGTCTTCATCAGGGATATCGGTTTCATACACATCCTTAAAAAAGTCTGCAAACAAATTGACAATTTCATTGATTTTACAGGAAGTTTTCAGTTTGTAGTGCATAGTTTCAGGTATGCCAAGGTTATTATTATTTTGGGATTTACAATAGTTAAAAAAATGTTTTACATTGTTAACAATCGAATATTCAACATTCTTAATATAATTATTATAACAAATGTTTGATAATTTATTACAATCTGTTCGAAGCTTGCTGAAAATTGTAAAATCAGAAAGACTTTTTGTTTCTTTGTATATTTTATGGGCTTTTTTCTTCTCAATGACTATGTTAATGAGGTCCTTGCTAAACCAGCTAGGGAAATTTGAAGATAATTTATAACTAATCGGAACAAATTTTTCTACGGCTTTATATAGGTGATCATAAAAGGCTTTAATATTTTCATCTAGGTTTCCTCCTTCTAATATAGACCAGTCAGTGTTATGTAGATAATCGCGTATTGCAACATAATTGGCTTTATTAAAGTTGAGAAATTGTGTATGGTTTTTAATTTGGCATTTTATAGGGTTACATAGTATAGTAATGTCTAAAGGTGGGTGATGAGAATCAGGGGTAAGAACTGAGTCGAGTGACTTATCAACCGCAGTTGCCATGTCGGTACAAAGAACAAGATCTAGTAATCTGTTATTATCATTTTTTACATTGTTTAATTGAACTAGGTTAAGGAAATCGCAAAATTCAACTATTTCTTTTTCTGTTTCAGATAAGCTAGTTTTGTGATACTGTAGAACTGTCACGGGTGCCCCAATTAATTTTTGGTAAATTGTAGTCGCCGATGATAGTGATTTTACTGTTTCCGAGCATCACCGAGGAACTGGCTAAGGGGCGCGGAAGCTGAGTGTGGTTCACGACTAGACCGAACGCCATGCGCATTCTTGCTCAATTAGACAAGACAATGGGACAGGTTGGTGAAAGCCCACGAGGTGGAAAGCGCTAAGTGATTGTATCCAGCGTATCCTACAAGCACCTGTTTGGGAGGAAGACACAGTAGATAAGTAATAAGGGCATGGCAAACGGTTGGGAGTCCTCTCCAATCGATTGGAGAGGACTCCCAACCGTTTGCCATGCCCTTATTACTTATCTACTGTGTCTTCCTCCCAAACAGGTGCTTGTAGGATACGCTGGATACAATCACTTAGCGCTTTCCACCTCGTGGGCTTTCACCAACCTGTCCCATTGTCTTGTCTATAATTTGTCATACTAACACATATTGTATCTGTATTTCCCGCTAAGCACTTGCATACTGCTTGCTAACAACGTATGCAGGGACATTGGAGGTTTAGTTTCGTTTTCAAATGTAGAGTCGTTTTTACCAAAAAAATTAGAGTCCTTGCAAGAGCCTTGAAGGGGTAACCATCTGTTACCTATACCAGGGCGGGTAAGTGGTGGGTCCTCCAATGTTTGGAAATTTGTATGACAGTTGTTCAATATCTTCAAAATGACTCTTGTATACACTTATATCCGATGACGGTGGAATGTAAACACTGCCTATGATATTTTTTTGATTTTTACCGTTTAGTAAGATGTAAACTTGCTCCACATTACAATTTTTGGTTTTCAGAAGTTTTGAAGGATGTGCCTTGTTGACAGCTATCATGACACCACCGCCTCTAGATTTAGAGCTGGTATGTTGACTTCTGTCAGACCGGTAAATATGATGGTGGGGTAGACCAAGCTCAGCAGAGTTAATTGATGGTTCTAGCCAGGTTTCCGTTAGAATGAGAATATCATGTTGCAGTGTCGGGGCATGTATTTTGAAGTCTTTAAGTTTAGTTTTCATGCCTCTGACATTTTGATAATAGCACTTCAATTTGTTTTGGTTGTGTCGTTTTTTGGAATAGTTGTAACAATAGTTGGTTTGGAGTTTATGTACTTTATAGTAAGGTTTGGTTCACCATTCTCTTGACGGTACAATAATTGCTTTCTCAGCTCCACCAATTGGTTACGTTGGAGGATAGTTAAGTCATTACTGGCCTTGATGCCGTCTTTAAATTTTATGCTATTACGTAGGAGAGTTCTCGGTGCGATATTGTCAGTAAATTCCACTTTAATTGGACGATTTTTGTTAGCAATTTTTTTGGCACCCAGTCGGAATATTTTGACGTTGATTAGATTTAATGACGGGTCGATGGATTTTATAGCCGAAGAAATTTTCTCTCTATCTTCCGTAATGATGACAGCCTTTTCATCTGACAAGCTCTCAGGAACGTTATACAATATGACGTTTTTGGATCTGATTGCCCTCTCTTCCATCTCTGTAATAATGTCACACATATTTATGTCCTTCGGATTAGTCCCGATTATGAAATTTGTATTAAAAAATTGCATTAGGTGGCACGCGAGCTGTTTGAAAACTGAATGTACCGGGAATGAATGTATGGAATGCCGGAGGGTCGAGGGGGGAAGGGTAAGGGGAACTCGGGTAAGCGGTTCGCGGGAACGGGGGGAGGGGAAACCGGGAGGGGGGAGGGGAACCTGTTGTGAGGGGGGAGGGGAATTCAAGAGGGAAGGTGGAGGAATCGGAGTGGGAACGCGAGAGGTGAAGAGGACGCGAGAGGGGAAGGGGGCACGGGAGAGGAAGGGGAGGCAGAAGGAGAACGCGACGAATGGGAAAGGACACGCAGGGAGAAACAATTTCTTTATTAAATGGCATAGCAACGCATGCCGGGAACCAGCTAGTAATAACAAATAATTCATAAAGATTTTTGAAGAATGCTACAAAATAATACACTAGCGCCATCTATTAAACTAACTTACAGCTATTATAATCAAGAAGCATTAAAAAAGGTTTGCGTCATTGCTAATCCATGACTCAACCTTTCATAGGATTCATTTTTATAATCAATTTATTATAAAACTTTTCACACAGTTTATTTATTGGTAGTTTTATAATAACAATAGGTAATTATTTTTCCGCACACAAAGCGGTAAATATGTGACACATATATTATGAAGTGCCTAGCTTTAAAATGACGATTTGTTGATGATAAGAGAGGTATTTTGGTATAAAGCAATAACAAAGAGATTAATAAATACTAGAGATGTGATAAGGTAGAGATTTTTTTAATGAAAACAATACGAAATATTATAATAATATATTTACGACTTAAATAAACAATAATACGTTTTAAATTTTTTTACATTAACTCCACAGAGGAGGCCATGAGGAAAATAATTTACCTCATGACCTATATCATCTTTGCGGATAGTGTGTGAAGGGTCTTTTTAAGAAAAGGAAGGAGTTTACCTTGGTCTTGAAGAGACCAATGTTGTAGGAGGGAGGAAACACAGAAGCAGGCAAACAAAACGTTCGAAAGCCAAGCTGTTGAACTCAAGAACAAGTAGTAGAAACGACCCATTTTCGTGTGGCAAATGTCAACTGTGTACAAATGTTGGGCGCGCGTTTGGCGTGTTTACAGATTGTGAACCAGTGCCGAAGGAATCAATGACGCTAGTTCCTCAGAGCATCTTCCATTGAAAAACCGGTAGAACAAGGACAGCATTCCCATCCAACGCCTGTGTTCCAAAGATTGCAATCCGTTTGTTAAGACGGAAGAATGTATCAAACGGACCGCCCGTTTCTACATAGAGTCAAGGGTTTTTTCAGGTATTTTAGGGCTCCAGACAAAGAAGTGGCTGCCAAATTCAACCATGGGGCAAACTTGCGATTTGTATAGGGTTAGCAGTTGTGTACTATGTGCAGTATCTGCAGGTCCTGTACAGTACGCCCAGCTTTGAGAGGCTAACAAATCTGACTAAGGGAATGATGTGGGAATTTTAAATAAAAAAAAACCTAACCGTAAAGCAACAAATCGAATTTTAGGTCATAACGTCCACGAATCATCACGAATTGTCATGAACTGAGCCCTTATGTGGAAAAACAGCATTGTGTGAAAAAGTGATTTTTGAGATTTGGGATATTGAACACTTCATTTGACTGTAGGTAGCACATTATACACATTGAAAGTCAAATACATTTATATGGCCTCCGTGGTCGAGGGGTAAGGATTTCGACTAGCAATCCGAAGGTCGCATGCCAATGTGCCCAAGTAAATTTTATTTTAATAGTGGATGATATTCTCTATACCACCTTGGTGTAAGACCACCATTCAGAATTGAAACGTCGCTTAAAATAGCTTTAGTTGTGTTTGGTGACCAGATCTGAAAAGGTACCTCCACACCTCCCTCTCCCCCATCTCTTTCCCCTCCCCACAACCGTCAGCCTAACAGCATACCTGTAATGTTCTTTTATTGTGGCCTTACTAGCCCACAAATAATAATAGAGATGAACACATAAGTTCTTTCGTCTTTATTGCAATGTACAATGGATTCAATAGTATTGTATTATATGTCTACGTAGCGAGTGATTACTAAGGCTGCTAAAATGGTTCTGGCGAGCTCCCACGGACGAGACCGCTGTCTGACCCATGAGACATTCGTCAAAGTTCGGCGGAACCCGAACGTTTCCGAATGATCCACTATATGGATAATTACATATACCACAATACCCCAATTGTGGATGCCAGTCTCCCTGGCTCCAGACAGGAGTAGTTGGGAGTCTTGGGTGGAATTCAGAGAATTTCAATGAATTAAAATGAATTTCAATGAATTTCAATGAATTTCAATGAATTTAAATGAATTTAAATGAACTCCAATGAATTTATTTATTCCTAAATTTATAGAACAAAAAAGGTAAAAGAAAAAAAAAACACCATTTTTCCATAGATCAATATTTTTTCATTTTAATTACAAAAATTTCCATAAAATCATAAATTTAAAATTCCAGATATGTTGTTTAAAACATATTATTCAAATAACACAATGCAGAGATGAAACTCAATCACCAAAATAATGATAAACTAGCAGTTAAAAACCCCCTCTGTGTATTTTTGCTGCTAGGCCCTGCAAACTGCGAACGACACTAAAGTAGCTTTGTAACAAACTTAACTAACTAACTAACCATCATGCCGTTTGGCACATCGGTCTTGGCACACACTCTTTGCCTCACTCACATTCATACATCGTCTCATACATACTCTTCTATTATTCTGACTTTTAACATGGCCCGTCTCAAGTATCTGATTTACTTGATCGTGCCTTGTCTTCCTCGGGCGTCCCCGACTTCTTCTACCATTCACATTTGCATCATATATTCTTTTCACACTACTTTCTTCGTTCATTCGCTCTACGTGCCCAAACCATCTGAGGGTCCCTTTCTTCATTTTGCTCATTATACTTACATCAGCCTTACATTCTTTGCGGATATCCACATTTCTAACACGATAATACATGGTTTTACAACAGCATTCAGTTTACTTTCATCCTTCCTCTGCCAGTTCCATGCCTCACTGCCATACATCAGGGTAGGTACCAGGACTCCATTGTGGACTGCTAGCTTCGCAAACAACAACAAACTTCACGTGAAGTTTGTTACTTTGTAACATAAGTTTGTTACTTTGTAACGTACAAAAATGGTTTTTCATAGGGCGCGGCGTCAGTAATGTACCCGAGGTCAGGTTCTTAAAACCTTACAGATGATAACGTATTAATACTATCAGTTGTGTCAAGCGCCGATTGCCAAATCGCACAATCCACTGGATTCAATCAAGTAATGGCCAAACAGGCCTAGTACTGCCATCTGTAGTTGAGATTTTAAAACAATTTTGGCTGTGAATGTGGACTAATGCGCGTAATTTGATTGGATTTGCTCATATGTTATTAAGATAATACTGTTTTTCTACGTAAGGTCTCACAATTATGGAGCATGAATATAAATTTCAAATGAACCTTCACTTTTCCGCGGTGACCCGACAATTCGTCCTGCGACAATTCGTCCTGTGACAATTCATCCGGCGACAGTTCATCCTGCGACAGTTCATCCAGCCGACAGTTCATCCTGCCGACAGTTCATCCTGCCGACAGTTCATCCCGCCGACAATTCATCCGGCGACAATTCATCCTGCCTGATCATTTAGAAGATTTTTATTAAGTATGCAAAGAGGATATACTACCGTACAACCAAAATCGATATACTTATATCTGATGGTACGTGTCCATGCTTGCCAAGCCTCGGCAAGCGTCCACAAGCGCAAACGTGTAAACAGGTCGTTTGGCTTGGCTTGCAAGAGCTTGCGAGAGTTTGCCGCCGATCCAGTCGGGGTCGGATCCAGCGGCAAGCTTCGGCAAACGCTCAGTGGAACTTTCGAACTGGCGGCGAATGCACGCTGTTTTTGCTCCATGCGGTCTATGATAATATTTATAACATTACGAGACATATGTATGACGTATGAGGCGTGCCAGACTTATTAAAATGTATAAGTACATAATTTTAATGCACTTATGTAATTTATTGCGACTGGATTTACCTAAAAAGTCAAAATAAATAAATAATATTTTATTGACGATTTAATATTTATTATAGTAAAAAAATATATGATTTTTGTTAGAATAACTTTTTTTATAATACAAGACAATCTGTATAAATAAAAATGAATCGCCGAAATGTATGTACGCGCATAACTTCAGAACGACTGCACCAAATTGGATAATTCTTTTTGGTTTGTGTTCATTATCGTCAGGACAAGGTTTGTATAATACTACTGGTGAGCTCTGGCATTATGAAATTTGCAATATGTGGCACGCGAGCTGTTTGAAAACTGAATGTACCGGGACTGAATGTATGGAATACGGGGGGGAAGGCGGAGGGGAAATCGGGTAGGGGGTTTGCGGGATGGGTGAAGGGGAGGAGTGGAGTGGGGAGAGGTGTAAGGTGGAGGAATCGGAGTGGGAACACGGGAGAGGAAGAGGAGGCGGGAGGGGAACGGGACGAATGGGAAAGGACACGCAGGGAGAAACAATTTTTTTTTAATAGCATAGGAACGCATGGTGGGAACCAGCTAGTTTTATATAAGACAAGTGATCCTCGAGTTCGGATCCCAATTGCGATCATTATTTTTGAAGCGAAAACTTCTTTAGCACTGTTGTGATTTGAAACTCGATGAAACGAAAAAGTGGTACTAAAAAGAGATAAAAATCTATAGGATTTAGCCTGTGAGATAATGTCTCCTCTTTGTGCGTAGCGACCTGGTATGATTTTTATGAATCTGTATCATCCACCATATTCGTGGTTGTCGAACTTTCCTTGTTTTCGTTACACTTTGCTTGTATTTTAAATAAAAGTTTGATAAACCAAACGCAATAGCCGACACAAGTTCGGCGTCCGCCATGCTCGGGTGTAGGTAGCGCACTGACGCATTCACAAGCATGTAAACGACTTCCAAATGCCAAATGTGGATGCTTGGAACTTGTGGAGGCTTGCCAAGCCTTGGCAAGCGTGGAAACGTACCATGAAGGCATCTTGAGTGGAAATCCGCTGTAAAAATATTTTTACTAACAATAATTTCGACTCTCCGAAGAAGCATGCGTGAATAACAAAATACGACAAACTTGTACTTATAGGTTAGGTGAGGTTAGGTTAGGTTAGGTTGAATTGTCAGGATGAATTGTCGCCGGATGAATTGTCGGCGGGATGAACTGTCGGCAGGATGAACTGTCGGCCGGATGAACTGTCGCAGGATGAACTGTCGCCGGATGAATTGTCGCAGGATGAACTGTCATGGAACCCTGAAAGATGGCCTGCTCTCAGAGTCGCTGACTAGTTTAATATAGGTCACCAGGTGTACTTGTTCCTGATATACCACGGACTACGATTCAAAAAATTTCTTTCACTCACTTGCTTTTGATGTATATACTTTTATATTTTTAATTTATTTTTCTTTTGTTATTTTCATTTAAAAGTTTACAGCTTTACTGTTTGCAGCTCTGCAGTATTGTCAACATTTTTAGTCTACAATCTACATGTACATTATATTTCTTCCCCTTCTATATTGTTATGCTATTTCACCAAAATTTTTACATTTTGGAAGATTGCGGCTATATAAATATTTAAACTTTTCTGTTTTGCAGCTCTGCGGTTTAATTTTTAATTTAATTTTTTCAATTTTTCATGTTTAGTATACTTTGCCTTTTTTTACAGCATCTACTTACTGTTACCATTAAGTTATATTCATATTGCTCTGTATTCATGATCTATTCATGAGCGCCATGGGGGTCTCCAACATCAACTCATTTAGCATCAATGATTGATGTATTATTATTTTGTCTTCATTTGTTTTATTTTTTTATTCTTTTTTTCTCCCTATGTTATATAGTTTATTTGGAGGTTGAACTGAACTCCGTTGCCTATTTTGTTTTGTCCTTTTCCCCAGTAAAGGGGTTGGACTTTGGGCCTTGTCCCTGCTTTACTTGTTTGGGCCGGCCTGTTGGACTTGGTGGGCTCCACCCGGCGCCCGCGCCACCCCCCCTGATATGAAAGGGTTGGGGGAAAGACTGAGCGGCGTCCGAAGGTTGTCCGTCCCGCCTCCGGCTACCCGACGCTTTCCTCCCTAGGGTCTTCTGAATGGTCGTCCAATTACGTCGTCTAGGCACCACCGGCTAGCTGGCTAAAGGACGACTCCTTTGGATGTCGTAACGTTGGACACACGACCTTCTTCATTCTCACGGGGACTGCCGGTTGCCGGTTGGTTACTTTCACCATTTCTATTTCAATTTTGTATATCTACACTTATTTCATTGCTTTTTTTTCTATTCCATACACAGATACCTGCAGCTCTGGAGTGTGTGGTCTCCCTCCGTTCATCAGCAACTGCATGCATAACTCATGATGGTTGCTGAAACATTATTTTTTTGTTTTCTATATCGAATTTCTTATGTACCACTAACACCTGTAGTATTAGTATACTGACCATTACAGTACAGTCTGTAGGCGATCCTACATTTCCGCCACCTAACAAAGTATGCAGGGGCATTGAAGGTCTAGATTCGTTTTATTAAATGTAGAGTCGTTCATTCAAAAAAATTAGATTCTTGCGAGAGCTCCGAAGGGGCGACCATAAGTCGCCTATACCGGGGCGGGACAGTGGTGGGAACATCAATGTCATGGAACCCTTTTCCGCTAATGATGATTTTTTACATTAGCTCCACACAGGGGGCCCTGAGGAAAAAAACTTTCCTAATGTCATCTTTGCGGATGCTGTGTGGAGAGTTTTTTAGGGAAATGAAGGAGTGGTAGTTCTGGGAAGAAAAAAGGTATGAATGGTGGGCAGAAATCTGGAGGTCAAATGTGTTTACGTGTGACGGATGTATGAATCGTATGAATCCATCCCTCCCACTGCCATGCAAGGCGATGGGTCGAGAGAGGTTAGGTATCCCTTAACCAATATCTCTCGATTTGGTCTGCCGCGTAGTGGGTGGGCAAATGCATTGGCCGCCAAGACCTTGTCAAGACAAAACCTCACCCCATGGAACCGCGTACCCCTGCACAGTCACCAAACATAGCGAATCATTTGGGATGTCTTACAGCAGGGGTGATGGATATCCAATAAATGGTTCTCGGGTCGGTGGTACCCATGCCTGCATCCCAAATTGATGATTTTTTTTAATGTGAATACCTCACAAGAGTCGATGCTGCTCCTGTCTGGAGCTAGTGAATCTTTGGCATCCCCAATTGGCGTATGTTGAGAGGCTGAAGGTAGTAGGGAATTTTTTTTTTTTTTTTATTATTTTTTTTATTTTATTTTTTTTTATTATTCATCTTTATTAGTTTTGAGTTACAATTTGTTTTATTCTATGCCTGTCTCACTAGGAGAACCTGTGTTGAGAGCAGGCGCTTAGCATGAGCAGTTTATAATAATAACACATACAAAGTACAAATAATAACACAATATTACAAGTAACAGTTAATCATCAACGTAAAATTGAAAAAATAAATACTTATAAGTTAGTTTTGATATAATCTTTGATGTTGGATCTATTTTGGCTGGTAATCCAGGACTTGGTGTCAGATTTATATTTAAGATACATTGTGTGTTGTCTAATTGCCAGTGGAAGTGTATTATATAGTTTTGTTGCAAAGTATCTAAAATTTCTTTGGCCAAAGGTTGTTTTAGCAAAAGGGATAAGTAGGAGATTATGCCCTTTGGTTCTAGTATCGCGAGCAGTTTGGACATTTTCAAAGGTAGTTCTGTGTTTGAAGAGGTATGCTAATATGTTTTTGGCATAAATTTGCCTAATGTCCAAGACACAGATTCTCCTAAAGATTTCATCCGAACTGCTTGTGATCGGTAGTTTTAATATAATCTTAATAATTAGTTTCTGGGCTTTAAAGATCGGGTCAATGGCGGCATCGTTTGCTCCTCCCCAGGCTATAATACCGCATTCAATTAGAGATTGACATAGAGCATAGTAAATTGTTTTGAGTTGATTCAAGTTTAAAAAGTTGCGAGTATGTCTAAAGAAGTATATTGATTTTCTAAGTTTGTGTTCTTTCCACTTTAAATGGAATGGAAGGAGATGGGGAAGAGGTAAGTGGGGAAGTACCTGGCATAGTATTCAAATCAAGCAATGTTTTAATTCTGAATGGTGGTCTTACACCAGGACGATACTGAGAGTATTTTCCAATCTAGAACTGATGGTATGAAGTAGGATAAATGAAAGATATTGTGGACAAAAAGAAAAATTCGTACGCACAAGTTAGCCTAGTTTATAACTCGATAACGCAATAGTTTTAACACGTCACTAAACACAATAATTAGAACACGATGTTATCTAGAATCAACAAACACATTTTACCACACTATCACAAACATTTTCATTATCTCGGAAGGAAATTCAGTTAATTTTATCTACAGATGTAACACGCTGCCATAGGGGGCCTTTGCAATTAATACAGCAACGGTACA
This sequence comes from Limnephilus marmoratus, assembly GCA_917880885.1. NCBI lineage: Eukaryota > Metazoa > Arthropoda > Insecta > Trichoptera > Limnephilidae > Limnephilus > Limnephilus marmoratus. Next base: position 23,529,176 of record OU862934.1, on the reverse strand, counting down.
ATAGAAACGTTCCCAGTTTCCCGCTTGTACCCTGTACTACTAGTTTCCGAACACCTTGTAAACAATTTTTACGATTTATTAACTTCAAACTACATAAACCTATTCAACACATCTTAATATATAGGGTGGGCCTCAAACAATTGCACTTTTGAAATAATCATTAAAAAAAAATACAGATTGTACTTAAATAAATGATTATTCATAAGAACATATGGACTCCACTTTACGGTATCTATAAAGAAAATATTGAAAGTGTCCAAAAGAAATTTCTGCGTTGCCTCAATTACAGAATGAGCGCACTTAAACGGGGATACACAAATATGCTCTCGAAATATAACGTCTCCACTCTATCTAACCGGTGAACATACCTTAACCTAATGACCCTGTATAAAATCTGCAACAACGTTATCGACTGTCCTGACTTACTCAAACTACTTAATTTTAAAATACCACCCAGAACAACTAGGCTTAACGACTTATTCCACATTAACCGGACACGTACAAATGCTGGTGTCAGGGATCCAATCAAAAGAATGTGCGAATTGTTTAATTAAAACCACAACCTTAAGGATTCCGATATATTTTTTGATACTTATAGCACTTTTGGTAGAAAATTGAAGGCTGTTTTCCTATAAAAAAAAAGAAAACTCATATATCATTCACTATACTTTTTATGTGCTTCTTTTTAAATAACTTTCGATTCATTATTAATTATAACTTAATTTTAAACATGTTTAAAAAATGTATTTGAAAATCTTTATTTATCAAGTCAATCAGTGAGAAATAGTTGGGGTGCAGGCGAATTCTCAAGTTATTGTTCATAATATTGTTTTGTTAATTATTGTCAGTATTTGTGTTTTCTCCTTAAATAAATAAAAAAATAAATAAATAAATAAAACAAAACAAAAAACAAAAACATGCTGGAAAAACATTTCGTACAAAAAATTTCGCCGCTGGCATTGCTCAAATCAACCCTTAGATTTTTTTAAACTTTTCGACACAAATCGTAAAGGTATGTTGACCATTTCTTGATGGATGTTCTCCTTTTTGGAGTATAGTCGCTGGTTTATTTACAAAGACTCGACTTGTAATATAAAATATATATATACCTACACAAATATATCCCACAAAAAAAATCAGCTGAGGTTAGATCAGGGTTGTGGGGAGGCCATGAAATATCTCCTCTACGCGAGATCAGTTTGTTTGGACAGAAAAGAACAAAATCATTGTTTTTGTAAAAATGTTTTACCCAGAAAGCGCGTTGCTCTCCCATAAAGCAATATATTGTGACTGAATTTCCTAGAAGCGAGGAGCCACGCATAAGTGGCCCCGCTCTCCTCCCCCTTTCAGAATTCCCGCAGCACGATTACAAAAGTGCAAGTGTTTTAAGGCCCATACTATATAAAAATGAATGTTTCTTTGTTTGCCCCTTATGCGTTCTTAACCGGTCCGCAACGTAAGCAGATATAAGCGTTAGAAATAGGACAGCAGTCAAGTAGAATAAGTGTATTTATATGTGAGCACGTATAGCACTTCCATAGAAATCGTTCTAACTCCGTTATTATTTAGTTAAATCCCTAAACCAAAAAGCAAAAGGTCGATAGTAGATCAAGCTGTACATCACTATGAAGTTGTATATATAAATACATAACAGGAATCAGCTGTCAGTCGCGTAGTTGACAAAAATATTTACCCGCCCAAATTTAGTACCGGCGGCTCGTCCGCGCTCGACATTTTTAATTTTTATTAAATATTTTTATATGAAATGATAAAAAAGCGAGGTGACAAAAGTGTTTATTACACATATATACAATAGAATAAGTAGGGTAGGGTGGGGCAAAGATCCGCAATTTTAGGTTTCAACCTTTTTTCTCACCCAATAAGTAAAAGGTCCTGCAGGTTTTGGCTTCACTGGAAATCTTAATTTATGTGCTACAATATACCATTTTATTACTAGCGAAATAAGCACCATTTAGGAAAAAAAAGGAAAGGTATACAACCTTGCCTTTGCGGACCTTTGCCCCACTGTTTGGGGTAAACGTCCGCGTGGTTTTTAGATTAGTTTGTAAACACAAACTAATCTAAAAACAAGAAATGCGCATTTGGCCAAATTATTGTCCATAGATCGCCTTTCAAAACCTGAATTATGGAATTGAACCAGTAAAAAAGTAAGCAAAGCGTATAGTAAATTACATTTTCAACTGAAGATGACCTACGGATTATTACATCAAAACAAGTAAAAAGAATTCTAACCTCATTGTTTTTGTTGTGCCGGTCGGACGCCATGTAACTTTTGTGAGTCGTCTTCTATCAATGTTGCCAGCATAAAAATGTGTCTAAAACCACAACAATATTAAGCGATCATTTTAAATTGACGGTGCGGATCATTTCCCACTGCGGATCTTTGCCCCACCCTACCCTATTGTTGTTTACATAATCTGTGATTTTAGTACCGTTTTCGCATAAAAACATCACGTGAGTCATTTTTAACCTATTTTTAATGTTTGCATTCTAAATTTTAATATTTACAAATGCTAATATTTATTTACATATAATATAATAATTTGAAAGCTTATTTTGTAACCTTTCTAAAACAGTTTTTTCTATTTGGCTACGTTCAGAAATGTTTCATTTATAGAGCTTTAATTGTGAAGCGGTAATAACAAAAAGTTTTCGTAAAATGTCATTTCATTAGAGACAGTTAAAGTGGCGATTTCCTGAGGGGTTAAACCACTCATCCGATTACGATAAAACTTTGGGGATTTGATGTGTGCATGTCTGGGATGCTTATAATAGTGAGCTCTGGCATTATGAAATATTTTCCTATACTATTCATCCGATTGCGATGAAACTTTGGTAAGTTATTGTGCACACGGTCGTGATTTATATACGCATACAATAGTGAGCTTTGGCATCATGAAATTTGTACAAAAATATTGCAATAGGTGGCGCGTGAGTTGTTTGAAAAATTGGTGTATTTCATATAGTTTAGCAGGGAGGTAGGGAGGGTGGGAAGGGGAAGGGGCGGCGGAAGAGGAACACGCAGGGAGAAATCATTTCTTTATTTAAGTGGCATTGCAGCACATGCCGGGAACTCGAAAGTAAACTATAAATTCTTACTAAATACACTTTAAATGCATTTCCCAGAAAATAGAAGAAAAATAAATTACTTCAGAGGTAGGTATATGCAAACAGAACATTTTCAAGATTTTTCATGGAAAAACATTTTAATTTAATAACTTTGTAGCGCGCGGTATTTGGTCCGACGCACGGATCCGAATACTTTTTCCCTCACATGCATAGCGCCGTCTCGCATGCGACTTTCGGCTCACCACCTGGACAAGAAGACGCCCCCATTGGCCGAGCTACCCCCACCCCTTCGTCATCGGCCGGCACTACCCCATCCCAAAGGGTATATAACACCGTGCAGGCCTATATGGAGCCAGAGTACCCAATCTCCTGGTTAAACAAAGCAACAGAATCCTAGTGGTCATTGCCCAAGTTAAACCCTACCCAGTACCAAGTCGAGAGAGCCCTCTGGGTCCTCCTTGGGAATTCAAGTAACAGCGCCCTCGGGGACATTACTTGTCGGGAAAACCTTCAACTAAGAGACCACGGGTCCTCTGTTGAGGTTATTACTCTAAGTGTTTAGCGAGAATGTTAGTGAACATCGTTTAAACTCTAAGTGATTTTACTTTGTGGTACAACTTTCCTGTACTCTGTTTTTTTACTATAAGCTGTGAACCCTGTATATAAGAGAAATAAACTGACCAACGCTGAAAGACTATTTTCTTATAAATACACTGCCACAACTTCTAAATTTATATTCATGTTGTTGTAATATTTAGCTTTTTTTAATTTTTTGTTTTTGTTTTAAAATAATGATTTTTAAAGCTGCTGTAGCCAGTCTCCGACAGATTCTTTAAATAAAGGCGTTGGATCTTCTAAAATTAAAAAATAAAAGAGATTTCGATAATATAAGGTATAATCTAGCATTTAATCGAAAAGAATAAGCAAAATATTATAGTAACGATATAATATACTCATTTATTTAGTGTACAAATTTGATCTTCTGTCTATTTAAAATTGATAGGTGATCCCGCAAGTATGGACCTTTTGAAGTAGTTTCCATAATCGGATTTCTTCTAAATACACCCAAATTATTAACACCAAATAACAGTTCATTTGAATTTAATTACATTAAAAACAATTATTTACTTCGGGCCAGCCTTACAGCCAACGAAAGAAAGTGGATAGACGCCCTTGAAATGTGGTGCTGGAGAAAAATGCTCAGGATTCCATGAACAGCCAGACGTACAAATATATCGGGTGAAATGCAGATCCGGCCAAAGTCTGGAAATTTAATAAAAAGGCACTTTCTAGATGAGAAAAGTGTGGAGAAACTGAATAAAAAAAAATTAAGGCGCGTTCGGCAAAATTGAGGGATATACAGCCGTTCAAAGTATAAATAAAATTTCACTTCGCGAACCGATACTACGACAGCCCGCCCGCCATTTTGTCACGGTTATGTTGGTATCCCAGACCTGATACAAACAAGAGCTGGATATGATTGTAGCCGACTTCGTGGGATAAATGATAAGGCGCGTAATAATGAAAAACAAAATAAATAATATAATGTAAACGAACCTCTAACCAGGCACTGGAATGGAGACAAACCATTCAAATCCTGGGATGTTTTTTAAAATAAAGATAATATACACAAACCCGCTACACAAACCCTGCTTTGCAAGACAAACCATTCAAAAACGTAGGCTGTTTTTTTTAAGTAAAGATAACATACACAATCCTGCTAGACAAACCCTGCTTTGCCAGACAAACCATTTAAAAACGTAGGCTGTTTTTTAAAGTAAAGATAACATACACAAGCCCGCTAGACAAATTTCCTAATTACGCGCCTCATTATGTATCCCACGAAGTCGGCTACAATCGTATCTAGCTCTTCTTTGTATCAGGGATACCAACATAACAGTGACGAAATGCCCGCCGGACTGTCATAGTATCGGTTCGCGAAGTGAAATTTTATTTAACGCAATTGAAAATTAAAATTATTCAAAATTTTTTTCTATTGCTTTCTGCACTTTTTTTCACCTTCCAAATTAAAGTGCCCAACTTAAAACGCGGTAAAAACATGGTTTTTGGCAAAAAACAAACATTGGCAGGATCTGCATTCCTCCCAATATATCCATTCTGGAAGAGTTGGGCAACCACAATAGGCTTTCAACTATCTGCCTACAACGCATCTTAAGAAACTTTGGACATGTTGCTTGCCAACTGAGGGCTCCAACTTGGAGAAATTCATAGTCACTGGCCGCAGTGTTTGGCAGAAGAAGCAGTGGAAGGTCACCAATGCGCTGGAGTGACCAAGCATCACTGGTTTCCAGTACGTTGGTGTCCGTAGCTCTCCACGCAGTGCTTAACCTCAAGGAGTGGAGGAGCCTTATCCACCATGGAAATCGGAGTAAGGATCACAATCCTCAGCATTGAGAAACCGTCTTAAGAAGAAGAATTTACTTTCGGGGGAGATGGAAAAACATGCACAAAATAGGTTATTAGGTTTTTAGTTTGGGTCATTTAACTCGTCAGCAACGTAAGCAGATATACGCGTTAAAATGACAATAGCAGTCAAGTATAATAAGCGTGTTTTCACATCAACGGGTGTCTCCACAGAAATCGTTGTAACTCCGTTATTGTTTTAGTGACATCCCTAAAACAAAAGGTAAAAGGTCGATAGTGAATCAAGGTTTACATCCCTTTTACCCGCCAAATCGCCTACGAGCCGCTGGACATTGTTGATTTTTATTAAATATTTTTGTATGAAATGATAAAAAAGTGAGGTGACTAAATTGTTTATAAGGTATAAAGTTTATAAGTTATAAAAACTATACAGTTATACAATAGAATAAGTATTGTTGATTTCATCATCCGTGATTTTAGTACCGTTTTCACATAAAAACATCACGTGAATCATTTTTACATTTTTTTTATGTTTGCATTCTAAATTTTAATATTTACAAATGTTAATATTTATTTGTAATATAACAATTTGAAAACTTATTTCGTAACCTTTCAAAAACAGTTTTTAGTATTCGGCTACGTTCAGAAATGTTTCATTTGTAGAGGTTTAATTGTGAAGCGGTAACAACACAAAGTTTTCGTAAAACTGACATTTCGTTTAAGACGAAAAAAGTGAATATTCGCGATAGATCGGAGGAGTTAAATAATTTGTGCATATTTCGATTGAAGGCAAACGTCACGTCGTATTAGCAAAATTAAACAAGGCATGAAAATTGGTCAAAACACAGAAAACTTTTCAAGAAAGCAATTCACACGCGGTAGAAGTGAAACCTTTAGAAAACTAAAGTAGACAAGAGTAGAGAGACTACGAAGCAACGCAGAAAGAGGACACCGATAGGCTACAAAGCACTGTACGAAAAGGAGACTTATACTATCTCACGTTCTATCGCAGGCTAAATCCAATAGATGTATGTGCTTGTCTCTTCTTAGAGTCGCTATTTTTCATTTCATCGAGTTTCAAATCACAACGGGGCTAAAGAAGTTTATATTATTAAAAAAAAATGGAACTGGAATGCATCTATCTGATGTAAATAGTTGTTTCTTGTGGTAATTAAGTTGGAACAAAGTTTTTGGCTAAAATGCAGATCCTGCCAATGTCAGGGAATTTAATAAAAAGGCACTTTTTAGATGAGAAAAGTGTGTAGAAGATGAATAAAAAAAAAATTAAGGCGCGCTCGGCAAAATTGAGGGAGATACAGCCGTTCAAAGTTTTTAAAATTTCACTTCGAGAACTGATATTATGACAGTCCGTTCGCCATTTTTTCACTGTTTTTGTTGGTATCCCAGACCTAATACAAACCTAGATACGATTGTAGCAGACTTCGTGGGATAAATGATAGGGCGCGTAATTATGAAAAATAGAATTAATAGTACGCCAGAATCACAAACCATGTTACACAAACCTAGCGTAGCCGCTAAACTACTTGAAAACTGGGATGTTTTTCTTGCCTTGACGCGAGTAGGCGTTATAAAGGGGCACTTTCTTCTGTATCACAAACCATGTTTAGCTGTCTAGCTGTTGTTTGCATCAGGTCAGGGATACCAACATAATAGTGAGTATAGTGACAATTGGTAAAATGGCGGGCGGGCTGTCATAGTGTCAGTCCGCGAAGTGAAATTTTACTTAACGCAATTGAAAATTAATTACCTATTAAATTTTTGGTAAATTTATACAAAGCCGGGACCAGCTCATTTTGGACAAAAAAAAATAAATATATACCCCAGTAGATAGGTAATAATTAGCTGTAATTAATTCCGTGAGCGGAAATTGAAAATAATGTATATTATCGTCAATTTCTTAAATTTAAAAATACGAAAATGTCATTTTTCAGTGACCTCCATGTTGTTATCTTTATTTTAAAAAACAGCCTACGTTTTTAAATGGTTTGTCTGGCAAGGCAGGGTTTGTATAGCGGGCTTGTGAATATTATCTTTACTTTAAAAAACAGCCTACGTTTTCAAATGGTTTGTCTGGCTACGCAGGGTTTGTTTAGCGGGCTTGTGTGACAGATCGGCCGCGCCATGTCAGTTTGCGAAGACGCGAAGTGAATTTTGATTTTACGCAATTGAAATTTAAAATGCATCATTTTCCGCCTCCCCCAATGCAAAAAGTTTCCGAAATACGTAATTATAACAATAATTCAACTTCTGCAAAGTGTTTTTTCGTGAAAAAGTGCATATTTACCGCTGTAATTTACAACATGGAGGTCAATGAAAAATGACATTTTCGTATTTTTAAATTTAAGAAATTAACGATAATATACATTTTTTTCAATTTCCGCTCACGGAATTAATTACATCTAATTATTACCTATCTACTGGGGTAAAATTTTATTTTTTTTAGTGTAAAATGAGCTGGTCCCGGTTTTGTATAAAATTAATAAAAATGGTTTTCGGCATAAACCAAACATTGGCAGGATCTGCATTCCTCCCCAGAAATTTATCCCTTTTCATAGCTTGTGACAACTGCAAATATGAAAATACAGAATAATATTATTGTTTGTTTCATAAGGCCTAGATTAAACAGAATGTAAGTAGGTGTAAGCATGATACAGGTATAAATACATAAAAGCAAACTCACAAAATGGACATAAACGAGCTTGAGAATGGTAATTTTGAATGTATCTATTAATTTTCGCACCTGACAAATAATACCACTTCACTAGTTGCAAATGGATTCATTTCCGATAATACACACAATAAACCGGCACTAGAGCAATTGTGAACCTAATTGAATATTCAAATATGTAAATTAACACTTGTGCAAGTCGTAAGTGAGCTCAACAAGATCCAGACAGTTCATAACCTCAATAGGGAATCTATGACAGATGACTTCAAACGCAATAAAAAACAAGATGTCATTTGTTGATTTACGATGTAAATTTTGCTTACCTCGGCATCTTGACTTGCAGCTAATGATTGCAATTCTTTGATCTTGTCATTAGCGGCGGAAACTTCGGTAAAGGGGTCCGTATCTTCGACAATACCTTCAGAAAACACTTCATTGGCCAAATTTTTAAACTGACCTTTGAGACCGCTTAAACTCTGATTTAAATTGAGCCACGACATTTTTAAACAGTTCTGAAGATGGCAGGAGTATTTGTAAACAGTTGGGTAATATTATACGCGACGGGGGACATTAAACAAACTGGAAAAATGTAAATATTGACTCGGTTTGACATGACACTGCCGTGTTGGCAAAACAACTCCACCATGTTTTTGCGAGAGCAGTTTGACGTTTATGAAAATGGTTTGGCGGACATTTTTCAAAACATAGGAAACCGGGGCAGGTTGTTATAAATTTTAAAATTTATTAAATTTACGATAAGCCGCCGCACTTTGTGGTTTTGGTTTTGTTTTTAACAGGGACATGCGTGAATGATTTGCAAGCGCAAATAAATTTTATTTGATTAATTTGTGTTATTTCACAATTTCATTTAAAATAATATATAGTATATTTGCGGCATGTTCCAGATTGGAAGATACTATCAGTATCGCCCTGGTGTAAGACCACCATTCAGAAATGAAACGTTGCTTGAAAATGGCTTTAGCCGTGTTTGGTGACCAGATCTGAATAGCCAGGTACTTCCCAACCTTCCTCTTCCCCACCTCCTTCCCCTCCCCACTACCTTCAGCCTCACAACATACCCCAATTGGGGATGCCATAGTCTCACTGGCTCCAGATGGGAGCAGTTGAGATTCTTGTGCGGTTATTCACTGTAAAAAAAAACGGTCTCTTTTCATGGAAACACACCATTTTTCCCTCATTTTAATGTCCTTCGGAAAGCACAAAAACAGTTTATTAGGGGTTCTGTGTGTCGTATTTGAACACATGGGAACCATACAATATTTGTATCTCAAATGGGCAGACATCGGAAGAAATGTGACGAATAAAACCAACCAAATACGCAGTCAGCAAACAACGGCTGTCAGCCTTCTTCTCCGTCAGAATAAATTGATAAACACGCGCCTCGCGCCCGTCGTCACTCATGACGTCACACGATAGCCCCGCCCCAAAATATTGTTTTGGCGGTAATTCAAAAATGGGAAACTTTGACTCGCTGTAGAAAATTTATTCGTTAACATAAAAATAAAATAAAAATGCTTTAATTATCGTAGTTTTTTGCTTAATTTTTTAAAGCAATAAAAAAACGTGAAAATACCCTATGATCTCGATATCTAGTACTTTAGTACTAAACTGCTACGCGTCGAGTAAGGTGGCGTCTTACCAGTAAGTAAATTGTATTTTAAAAAGTGTCATAATGCCCTCCTGTGTGATGAAAAAATGTTTCAATTACACGCAAATAATAGTAAAGGCGAATGAATAACATTTCATTTGTAAGTACACGCAAATTACTTAATAGTATCGATTATTATAAATATTACAATTAATTTTCATGTTTCCCGCTCGCGGTTTTAAACGTCATTAGAGAAAATTCAAGTCCTACTAAAGTAAAGGGTCTGGACGCGCAACAGCCAAATTTCTGTTGCTAAGTAAACTTCACTGCTTTAAAGTAGACTGATCAGCCTAAACACTCTGTTTATTTGTTTGCTTGCGGTAAAACAACACGTAAATCAGTAGTTCCAACAAGTATTGATGACAATCGCTACCATTTAAAAACTGTCGTTGCCCTATTGTATTTTGCATAGCTCGACATATCAAACTCCTTGTTTCGAGTTCTTTATTTCTTAGAAGCTGTAAAGTCGCTTTGGTTATTCGAGCCATTCTCCACTCGAGCTTTCGTAGTTAAATAAGAACGTAGATGTATATATTCATCAACAAAGCACTTTTCTTAATTACCAGAATATATCGTTACTAACATACTAGTACTATTTTGAACTTTTTCAGTATTCAAATTGACCAAAATGCTTAGAACGAAAATTTACTATAAAAATTTACTGATAAAGGTTTTTCTCCACTGTGGGTAAATATGTGAACAATTGCAGTCGGGACATGAAAACTTATTTTTTCCATTGTGGATAAACAAGTGAAGTTAAAGATATCCCTTTGAAGAAAATTAATAGTTGCAGTCAGGACAAGAACAAGGTTTTTCTCAACTATGAATCAGCGAGTGCGTTCTAAGACGTCCCTTTTGAGAACATGAATAGTTGCAGTTGGGACACGAAAAAGATTTTTGTCCACCGTCAGTTAACGTGTGATTTTTTAAATGTCCCTTGCGATAGTATGAATAGTGGCAATCAGGACATGAAAAAGATTATTTTCCTCTGTGGATAAATATGTAACGTTTAGTTGTTCTTTTGTAGAGACATGAAAAAGGTGTTTGTCCACTACAGGAAAACGTATGTTTTCTCTTTGTATTACTTGCATAGTTACACTCAGAACATGAAAAAGGTTTTTTTTCAACGTTCGAGAACTTGAATAACTGCATTCGGCACGAGAAAAGGGTTTTTGTCCGCTGTGGGTTAACATTTATATTTTTGGTGCCGCCTCTTTGTAGAACATGTCTGCAAATAACAGCATATTTTACGTCAGCAAATAATTTCTAAGAAATTCCTTTGTACAATATGAATAATTGTAGTAGGGACATGATAAGGGTTTTTTTTCACTGTGGGGTAACATAAACATGTGAATATTTAGATACCATTTTGTAGCGCACGAATAATCACAGTTAGGACACGAAAAAGGTTTTTCATCACAGTGAGTCAGCAAATGCTGTTTTAGTTATTTTTTCAGTTAGGACACGAAAAAAGTTTTTCTCCACTCTCGGTAAACATGTGAATTTTAGATTTCTCCCCGGAGTACATGAATAGTTGTAGTCGAAACATGAAAAAGTTTTTTCTCCACTATAAGTCAGCAAGTTACTTTACAACAAGATATCCCTTTTGAGAATATGACGTGACAAGACATCCCTTTTGAGAACACGAATAGTTGCAGTCGGGACATGATAAAGATTTTTCTCCTCTGTGAATCAACTATGGATTTTAAATCTCCCTTTGGAGAACTTGTATAACTGCATCCAGAAAATGAAAAAGGTTTCACTCCATTGTGAATCAGCTTGTGAATCGTAGTGGAGTTAAGTGTTTCTTAAGAAAATTTCTTTCCTCAGGGCCTCCTCAGTGGAGCTAATGTAAAAAAGTATGTGTTGTATGTGCAGATTGCGGAAAATCATTTTTAAGGCGTTGGCGCCTGCCAAAAACAGTTTCTGCAAACTACACAACTTCATTGCTAAGCAGATTGCGGAAAATCATTTTTAAGGCGTTGGCGCCTGCCAGAAACAGATATTTTTTTATTACTTGAGATCGTTATTCTAATTTATTTAAATAGGTACCAAATAAATATTTGAAAAAAATAAATTCCCTTGCAAAAATTTGTTCTGTTGAAAATTGTTTTGTTTTGAAAAATAAAATCAATGCAAGTTTTTCATTTATTATCATTAGTATCGCCTCGAAAACCGGACGCGTTTTTTTATATTAACGAAATTTATTTTTGATACTATTTATTTATACTTACCATGTTTGGCGTAAGATTGTACGTTTTATTCGTCTTAATTGGAATCTGCTGGGCTAACTATACTGAGAAGGATGGAAAAGCTAAAGTTGGAGAGGTCTCCTTCCGGCCCCCTGCCCCACTTGGATTCGAGAAGTTCATGGGGTGAGGAAATCTTATTAGTATCTTATTAAATTACTTCCCATGTTTGCACAGTGCGTCTACCTTCCTTTTGTCAGGTTTTCTGCGTTATTCGAAGAGGTGTTTACGTTATTTGGTCTACACCAGTGATTTCCAAAGTGGTCCAGGTGGACCCCCAGGGGTCCACGGGAGACTCGACGGGGGTCTAAGTTGCGTGAAAAAAAATGGGGGTCCACAAGTTGTATGTGGGGGTCTACGAAAATTTATCTGGTTTCGATAGTAAAGTACAAAAATGTTGGCTTGGCTTTACCTATCAATGCAGGCAGATGATACACTACTCAAAAAAATTAACTCTACTTTAATAAAAAAAACTTCTAAAAATTTGCTTTAAAAAACGTATTTTGAAGCTTTATGATTTTAATTTTCATATTTTAGTCATTTTTTTTAGGAGCTACTACGTTTCTCATCCAATCCTAATTTTTTGCAATTTTTTTGGTACTTGGGCTTGATTTTTATTATTTATGCATCAAACCGCTTACTCGGAATATTTACGGAATATTTTTTATTCAAACAGTTATATTTAGCTTTATTATTACGAAAAGTGAGTATTTATGTCGGGGGAGGCCAAAAAACAAGCAAAAAATATGTATTTAACATTTTAATTTTGTAAAAACTATTTTCACTCTCGCGGTAACGCCATTGTTTATTCATCGTTTTTATTTCAAAATTTCATAGACAATGCTGCCAATCATAGAAAAATATTTTTGCCTAAAACAAAGTGAATGCATCATTGACAAATTTGTACCTGTATTTATAACAGTAGAACATGGAAAGAAATGTATTAAAATTTACACAAACCCACTAGACAAACCCTGCGTAGCTAAAGCGGGCTACATACCTTCAGTTTTAACTGTATAGTCGGACTACACACATTCAAGTAAAACTGCGAGATCTTTCAGTTTTTATCAACAATGGCCTCCATAGATGACCCTTTAGCCGTTACAGGGCTAAAGATATATTAAAAGAAACTGAGTATATTAAAAGAAAAATAAAAGAGAAATTAAAATTAAATTATTTTTTTGTATTAAAAGAGAAATTTATATTAATTTAATGAGTGTATTAAAAGAAATTGCGACAAAACTGACGAAACTGTACAGTTATCGACTACACACTGTCAGTTTTAACTGTACAGATTTATCTATTCGTATTTTGATTAGATCTCAGTTAAACTGTACAGTTTAACTTTTGTGCTACACACCTAACGATTTATCTGTACAGTTCGACTTACAGTTAAACTGTACAGTTAAAACTGAAGGTCTGTAGCCCGCTTTAGACACAACTTGTTCGTTCTCTCTCGAAATGAGACTGTCAAAGGTAGATCTTAGTTTTCTACATAAAAGTAAAACTGCTGGCTCGACTCCAGTTGTACAATGTGGTGTATTTCTATAATCGGACAAAAATTGTAACAATATATATAAATCAGACAAAAAAATTGTCGTAAGTCGTAACCATCCCTATTGTACCACATGAATACAACAGGGTTGGTTGGAATTTCAAAGAAAAAAATCCTTAGAAATTTTGTATCCCGTATTCTATGGGGGTGGTTACGAGGTACAGGCTATTTTAGTGGATAAAATGACGCAACTATGGATTATTCAGTAATTCCGGCAATTAATTGTTCTTTTCTCCAATTATTGTTGCTTTGGGATATTTGAGAATTACTTTAATAGTTTATTCGGTTCCGACAAGAAATCCGTCAACCTGTAAATCCCATTAGACATAAAATTCTCCCGTTTCTAGGGCATTCCAATCCTGGTGTTCAAATAATTACACAAACCCGTTAGACAAACCCTGCTTGCCATACAAACCATTCAAAACCTTGGATGTATATCTTGTTTAAAGAGCCTCTCAAAAGTAATTACTTATTTTTATTTTATTTTAGGAAGTCACCAAAATCTAGGTTAGGGAAAGGTATTAGAATAATTACACATACCGGTTAGACAAACCCTGCTTGCTACACAAACCAGTAAAAATTTGGGATGTATGTTTTATAAAGAGCCTCTCAAAAGTTATTATTTCGTTAGGAAACCATTAAAATCTAGGTCAGGTTACAAGTGTATAGTTTTATTGATTGTATTGATTAATTAGCTCAACGAGTAAGTAGGTACTGTACGCCATTAATTCCTGGCTAGGTAAATAACTGTGTGAGTCAAGAATATCTGTATTTGAAGGAAAAATCTATATTTTCGTTGATTTTGCCGCTTTTTCCTGAATTGCAATGTCGTTCGATGGTCGTTCGGGTATTAGTTCATTTATGGTCGTTCGTTTCACGTGTTATTGGTTTGGTAAGCTTTTTGCATAATAGAAAAGAAAGGGGAACTTTTACAATGGCTAAAGAACCATCGTTTGATACGCAATGAGCAAAAGTTTGAGATATGTGAAAGTGTTTGCACTTTAAAATCGGATTTTCGATATTATGTGTGTCAAAAAACTTGTATAAAAAATGTCTGACATAAACGCAAGGAGGTGTAATTTCAGTGTGTCGGCAAGAAAAAATACGTTTTTATCCGAATCTCGACTATCAATCGAAAATATCTGTAAAATTGTTTTATTTTGGGCAGTTCTGCGACGACCTAGAATGGTTTTCATTCAAATAGAAATAGGGATCTTAATGGAGGTGTCAGAATTACAGTCGAAATTGATGAAGCCGAAATAGGAAAACGCCAATACAATAGGGGGAGAGCAATTAAGTGACAATGGATTTTTGGGGGGTTTGAACGTGGTTCAACCTGTTGAAGGCCAGGCTATTTGGGAAAAAACCGCTCGGAAATCACCTTCCTCGCTTTTGCTCAAATATCGTATAAAACAAAGGAATTTTTTTTTGCGATTGTTTTCTGTTTGCCAGATAATGTATCTTATTATTCATATATATTACACGATAATATCGTTACAAGTTTTCCCAGAATAGCTAACTTTATCAAAAAAAATGTATGAAAATTTTCCCATTCGACAAACAATTGTAAATAAAATATATTCATATGAAAATAAACATTTTTTTTATTTCTATACAAACCTGAATAGACACCCTACATGAAAATACCAATCCAAAGGTGTTTGCGAAGAAGTAATGACATAGGATACTTGTTTGAAAATGTAAAATATTTTCATTTAAAAAAAAAAAATCAAACACCAAATGTGCATTTCAGAATTTTTTGTGTCGCATTTTATAAGTTTACGGTAACAATTCTTTCAGATTTTGGTAGTTTATACAATTGTTGTTACTAATAATATTATTTTGTAATAGAAACTTATAAACAAATAATGCTAAAAATGTAAGTATTCATCACGACGTAAAAATTTTGACATTTCTTACGAATCCAAAATCAATGACATCTCTTTAGTGAAATATTATAAAAATTACATGAAACTAATGTAGATAAAACAAACTTTCTGATAATACCTCAAATCTAGTCTTTACACAATGATGTTATATCAAAAACAATGAAAGAATGTAGTGAATGTTTTACCAACTTCGTGACATTGAGTCATTCAAGATGGCCAATGTTATGACATCCAAGATGGCCGCCGTTTTCGTATACACATGGGCCGTGAAAGAACAGAGTGACACAAAACAATGATGAGAATAAAAATAAAACTTGCAAATATTTTTTTTATATATATTTATTTCACATAAAATGAAAAGACACGAAGAACATTTTTTTAAATTCAGATACTGTGTGGTTCAATAAAAGTTGAAGATTTTTTTCATAATATTGATTTCAGTTTTATAATACATGAAACATGTTTTTTTAACTTTGGTCAAGAGGTAAACCTCCGGACAACGAAAAAAATCATTTTACACATACATAAATTTATTATTATAATATTAAATTTTTTAGACATTGTTTCTGTCCTCCACAAAGGTGGAAGATAAAATGAATGGACACGAAACTTCAACTAATGCAAAATGCACGTGTTTCGGTAAACATTTTTATTCAAATGATGCACATATACCCTTGCAACAAATAATAAAACCATAAATAACAATAACCTGCACCAAATTAACCATAGCAGATAGCAGCATCCAAATAACAAATGACAACACCCATTCAACAAAAACAAATGACAACACCCATTCAACAAATAACAAATGACAACACCCATTCCACAAATAACAAAAACATATAAACAACAAAAACATATAAACAAATAGCGTCATGCTCCCTGAACTGTAATTATGGGACTGCCACTATTAGGTATAATCACGGACATATGAATATATCTGGACCTGCCCTAAGTGATAAAAACGTATTATTTCCCCCTCGCCATGGAACCGGCTGGAGCTCCTCCTTGGCGCCAGTTCGCCCCATGTGGAGGGGATAGAGAATCGCTTGAATCTAAAATGTGTGACGTCATCATTCTTGCCGTGGGCAGCGCGAAGCTAACATCTATACATTTAACGAAAAAATAACACGCCAAAACAGTAGCTTGTGCTATACAACATACCTACATATCAGTGTGCACATAAATGTGGGCGGTTCCTTAGTGTGCTCGTCGCTGGTTACAGGGGTAAGTAAATTATGAAACATTTGTAAAAGTGTCTTAACTAAACACGGCAAAAAAATATTGCTATGTGAAAACGGGCGAATCTTTTTGGGGTGTACATTTGGCCTACGCAAATATTTTATTATCGTGGCAAGCAATTCGCGCTCCCATGTAAAAAGGTCTATTCATTCAAAGCAGATTTTGCTTTTAAGAACTAAATGATGATATTATAATGCGAGATGCCTATATACTGTCAGATTAATTTTTCAACCAATGACAGTCATCTTCCCCTCTTCGTACCGCCATAGTTGATTTTTCCCCTCACCTGTTATTTCTGGTCTATTGAATTTGGATGTCTATGGGTATAATGAATTTCCTCTTCATGGCAATTTTTTTAAGTTTTGTAGAAAAAAAAAATAAAAAAGGGAATCTAAATGAAAAAAAAAGATTTGAAAGTTTAAAAAAATTATACCTACTAAATGATCAAGTGTGTGGTATTCCTCAAAACACCCAATGCAAAGGTACTCTTTGCATTGTTTACAAAACATATGAACCCGCTTTGATGTTCTACGAATTGTACACAGTACGCACCTTTTGGGAATGCGTCGTTTCGTACTGTCTGTGCCTGAGGTTTCGCCTATAAAATGCATACCTATGTGATTCAACCTAGGGTGCATGGGAAGATTGTGAGCGGAGGTGGAAGACGTCCGTCTAGGAGCTGTCAAAGCGGGATGGTAACGCGCCACCAGCTCAGATGCCAATTGCATCCTGAATGCACGGTGAAGGATAGCCTTTGGATCTTCTTGGTGAAGGTGTCTATAAATCACCATGCTATTCACGATGCTGACATTGAGCAGGCGGCGAAATACTTTGATGTACCATTTGTGGCCCCTCACTCTCTCCATGCGGTAAGTGGATAACAGCGAATCTTTGGTATCCACTCCCACCATGAATCGTTTTTTTTTTTTTTTACAGTGAAGAATCAAGAATCCGCACAAGAATCTCAACTGCTCCCGTCTGGAGCCAGTGAGACTATGGCATCCCCAATTGGGGTATGTTGTGAGGCTGAAGGTAGTGGGGGGGGGAAGGAGGTGGGGAAGAGGAAGGTTGGGAAGTACCTGGCTATTCAGATCTGGTCACCAAATACGGCTAAAGCCATTTTCAAGCAACGTTTCAATTCTGAATGGTGGTCTTACACCAGGGCGATACTGATAGTATCTTCCACTCTGGAACATGCCGCAAATATACTAAATATTATTTTTAAATGAATTAATTGTGAAATAACACAAATTAATCAAATAAAATTTATTTGCGCATGCCGGGTTCGAACCCGCAACCTCCGGATTGTGAGTTAAGAGTCTTACTCACTGGACTATGGAGGCCGTCAATTGGACTGGACCACAGATCGAGGCATCTGGTATCTCTCCGACGCTCTTCGACTCTCGACCGTGTCGGCGTTGTGAAAGGTAGACACCATGGTGACAATTTTAATGTCATTCCATGCAAGGACTGACATGTCACCACAGTGTCTAGCGATAGTGGTGTGCCGCGGCACATGGTTCTTCATGCCCCTAATAATTTCAGGTACCATCTTTCGGCAGCGACTGAGAGTACCGATAATATCGGTTTTCCTTCGCTTCATATACCTAGTCAATGGCAGATTATTATAAAAATTGTCCATGTAGAGGCAGTACCCTTTGTCAAAGAAACCATCCATGAGTTTGAGTACAACTTTAGAAGTTTTACCCGAAAACCCAAGATGGTTCTCTTCGACTTCCGTATTCATCCCCGCATACATTATAAAGCGGTACAAGTACCCTGTTGACGATTCGCACAGCTCATAGGTTTTAATGCCGAACCGGGCCGCCTTAGTTCGGATGCACTGCTTGAACCCAAGGCGACCCTTCCAGAGCAACAGGGACTCATCTATACTAATGTCTTCATGGGGAGTATACAGACTGGAAAACTTTTCATTCATCATATCCAATAGTGGTTTAACTTTTGCAAGCTTGTTCTGGTAACCGACTTTAGAAATTGAATCATTGTCAACGAAGTGTAGGAACCGAATTATCAGAATAAACCCATTACGAGACATTAGAGATCTAAATTTAGGCATCTCTAAAATATCTGTCGTCTAGTACTCTGATAAGCAGGCTCTATAACAAACGGACATGTAAATAAACATAGCGAAAACTACATACAGTTCAGGGACCGTAACATCTTGCCAGTCCCTCAGCCTGGAATGGGTTGACAAATTCAATCCATCCTCAGTCTTCTTCGAGTCCAGCTCACTCCACGCATACCTATTGGTCTCCTCCGCAATATAGGACATTGTTTCATGGTCCCATATTTTGGAGAAGACATCATACGGAGATTGAGTGAGTGTCGGAGGGAAGACGTCTGGTGATGGGCCAGGCTGAGGGACAGCAAAATGCTCACGCTGGCCCGAGAAGGTGGAGAAATCCTCAGACCAGGTGAAGGACTGCTCCTCAGGGTTCGGGTCTTGCTGCTCCTCTGTTTCCTCCTCCGATTCATCCAAGGGCTCCAAATCATCCTCAGGTCGCGCCAACTCCATCTCCACTTCTTTGTTGCCGGCAACGGTAATACCATCGTCGTCGGCGAAACCTTCGAACTCAAAAATGAAGTTGTTCGAGACCTATAGACAGAAAAGAAAAAATATATATAGCTATGTAAAGCGTCCTTGAGGTAATACAAGACAAAAATGGCGCTGCAGAAGTTAGCAAGTGTTATTATAATTAGGGAACGTACCCATATAAGCAAACCGCCGCTCATTTGTACCAAGCGTGACATTTTGAAGACCCCCCCTCACCCCCCGAAGAGGTCACGTAGTATGGGTATGTTAACTTACCTGAGTCATCGGAGCCCGATACGTGAATGTTGAGGGTGTCGGCTCCACCTCCGTCCCGCCATCAGTCCTCGGTCGCTTTGAGGCCCGAGTACGAGCGCGGCCCGGCAACTGACACTAAAAATATTTATTGTTATATTAATATCTTTCAATTTTGTCACTAATGTCTTTCACTAATGTATTTCAACAATTACTACAAATAAACAACATACCGATGCGAGGACCACAAAACCATCTCCTCCGGAACCACCCTCAACTGCATCTGTTTGCTGCTGCTGATGATCTGCCATTCTATAACAATACAAACAATCATGATTATCATCATCATATAATATAATCATCAATATGCTTGTATTTATAAATATTTTATAAAGTTCTTTATAACTTCGCAATTTTTTTCTCCATAATATAATAATAAGCAAAAAAAAATATTTTAGCACACCCTGTATAACTGATCTCATTTTTTGATATTTATTCTTATTTTTCATAAAACATTGAAAAATAAACAAATATTTTCCACCCTGATTAGTTTTAGTCACCCAGTAGTTTTCATTGAAAAGTTAACTGTTGGCATCACTTGCAAACTGATATTCGCGCTTGAAGGTATTTTATAGTTGACAGCAATGAAATTTTAAAGTTCCACTTTCTAACACTAGGCGGCAACACTGGTCGGCACGCAAAAATGCAAATACGACTATGTGTTGGGATATAATTATTTGTAATATTTGTACAAAATATTGACAAAACAAAGATGTTCATATATTATAATCTCAATAGATTTCCCTATATAATTATGTAAAATCTTTATAATTTTATGCCATATTTACGTGTATATCAATTGAGAAACATGGACCGTTTATTTGCGAGATTTTTTTCGCGGCGCCGGCTCGAATTTTATTTTTCATAAAATGTAAACTACATATGAACAAAACAAAAGCTTTGATATACAATCTCATTAAATTTACGATAAGCCGCCGCACTTTTAATAGGCACAGATTTTGGAAAGTACACTATTTTTAAACTTAGATACCGCAAAAAACATCGGTTTCAGTCAGGACCGGTGGAAAAATATGCATTTAAATTTACATTTCAAAAATAAAAAATTTTGTACGTAATTTCTCGTTACGGCTGACGTTTCGTATTACTTTATTTTGCATTCTGATTATTCTGAACAACTTCCACTATTTCCAGGGTACCAATTGATAAATATTAAAAAAAGATTGTTATATAAAGTTACCGTACAAATTTTCAAAATAATTTATGGATAAGCCGCCGCACTTTTAATAGACACAGATTTTGGAAAGTACACTATTTTTAAACTTAGCTACCGCAAAAAACATCGGTTTCAGTCAGGACAAATTTTCATAATATTAAAAGAAGATTGCTGTACGGCAAAAATCACGGTAATTTTTGGAGATCGCTGGCAACGGTTAATATGCACTTTTAAAAAAAAAAACCTTTTGATTCACCTTAATTACATTAAAAGGCAACTATTTGCATTGGGGGAAGTGGAAAATATTTCATTCTAAATTTCGATTACGTAAAATTAAAATTAGCTTTCGTCTTGTGAGATTGTACGCCAGAATCATAAACCATGTTACACAAACCTAGCGTAGCCGCTAAACTACTTGAAAACTGGGATGTTTTTCTTGCCTTGACGCGAGTAGGCGTTATAAAGGGGCACTTTCTTTCGTATCACAAACCATGTTACACAAACCTAGCGTAGCCGCTAAACTACTTGAAAACTGGGATGTTTTCTTGCCTTGACGCGAGCAGGCGGTATAAAGGGGCACTTTCTTTTGTATCATAAATCATTTCACACGATTAGGTTAGGTTATTAGGTTAGGTTAGGTTATTAAGTTAGGTTAGGTTATTAGGTTAGGTTAGGTATATTAAATAAGGCGTTCTCCAACGACATTCAGAAATTTATAATTGAGAATTTTGAAGCTGTTTTTATAATAAAACTAGCTGACCCGGCGAACTGACAGATCTGACTTATGGCGGAGATTGGCGGCGCTGACGTCACAGCTCAGCGACAATACATTCGGCGCGAAAATATCGTTTGGGCGGCATTTTAAAAATGGCATACTTTAAATCGTTGTAGAAAATTTGGAAAAAATTCGGTTTAGGGGCGAGAGTCCTAGATCAATTTTTTTTTTTTTTATTTATACTAATTATGGGCTGGAAAATCCGAATCTGAAAGAATTAGGCGTCGGCAAGCAATATTAACTGAATTACACGACTTTAAAATTTTCTATAAACACAAAGGAAAACTTGTTATTTTGAATGCACTGACATTAGAAGTCATAGAAAAACAAGAAAGATGTTACACCACATAAAATTAAGTGTTGCCATTAAGCAGAAAAACATACCTTATAAATCGACCAAGTCTTCTTCGCCCGTTGTATCCTTGTCAAACTCGCTTGGCTCAAAGGGTTCCTGTCGGATACGCGGATCATATAAGAGCCCAGCTAAGCGGTAATCTACGCTAGGTTTGTGTAACATGGTTTGTGATAGAAAAGAAAGTGCCCCCTTCGTAGCGCCTACTCGCGTCAAGGCAAGAAAACATCCCAGTTTTCAAGTAGTTTAGCGGCTACGCTAGGTTTGTGTAACATGGTTTGTGATGGAAAAGAAAGTGCCCCCTTCGTAGCGCCTACTCGCGTCACGGCAAAAAAACATCCCTGTTTTCAAGTAGTTTAGCGGCTACGCTAGGTTTGTGTAACATGGTTTGTGATAGAAAAGAAAGTGCCCCCTTCGTAGCGCCTACTCGCGTCACGGCAAAAAAACATCCCTGTTTTCAAGTAGTTTAGCGGCTACGCTAGGTTTGTGTAACATGGTTTGTGATGGAAAAGAAAGTGCCCCCTTCGTAGCGCCTACTCGCGTCACGGCAAAAAAAACATCCCAGTTTTCAAATAGTTTAGCGGCTACGCTGGGTTTTTGTAACATGGTTTGTGATAGAAAAGAAAGTGCCCCCTTCATAGCGCCTACTCGCGTCAAGGCAAGAAAACATCCCAGTTTTCAAATAGTTTAGCGGCTACGCTAGGTTTATGTAACATGGTTTGTGTTACAAAAGTGAGTAAAATTTATAAAAAATAATTACTTAAATTAGTTATTGCTTAATGGCAACACTTAATTTTATGTGGTGTAACATCTTTCTTGTTTTTCTATGACTTCTAATGTCAGTGCATTCAAAATAACAAGTTTTCCTTTGTGTTTATAGAAAATTTTAAAGTCGTGTAATTCAGTTAATATTGCTTGCCGACGCCTAATTCTTTCAGATTCGGATTTTCCAGCCCATAATTAGTATAAATAAAAAAAAAATTTGATCTAGGACTCTCGCACCTAAACCGAACTTTAGCCGAAAATTTATACATCATCATAAAAATAAAAAATAAATTTCGTTTTTCTCCTAATTTTTTAACTTAATGTTTTTCGGCAATAAAAAAAAAAAAACTGTGAAAATACCCTATTGTGGGACTACTGCCATATACTGTATACATAATGTATTCCCATTGCTTACATACCCCGGGTACTAATGCTGACTCAGTGGACATGTTCCGTCATCACCAAATAATATTGTTGCTGAGGCAGGTCACTGATGTATAATACTGTACTTTAATATTCAAAGGCCATTTAATAACATAATTTAATTAAATATAAGATATTTTAACTTACCGATTTACCATTGTGCCCTGTGTTCGGGAATCTCGTGCCAGATTGTCTCATGTCTTTTTTTGCTGCTAGCTGCAATCATATATAAAATACTATGAGAAATCAATTTGGACATATAGAAATTCTAATTAACTATACATCGCACCCTTCCCAGAATGCAGAGAGGAGTTTGCCAAACCATGCCTCTCACAATTGTACCTTATCTCATACATACTCTTTTGTTATTCGGACTTTTACACGGCCCAAAAACTTTAGGTTTTCTTCATCCTGCCATGTCTTCATCTGGCGTCCACATTCGCGTAATAATATATTCTCCTTACACTCCTTTCCAGTTGTTCTACTTGCCCAAACCACCAATCTTTTTTTTAATAAATAATCGGAGACGGTTTACATATATATAGTTCCCGAGAGCACTTAGGCCATAGACCCATTTTATCTCCCATTTTACCTCATTCCTTTGACAGTAACCCAGCCCCTTTTATAAAGTTCACCAGGATTGTCATTCGAAATGAAGCTATATCTTCTGGTCCGACAATGTGTCTTCCCAGGTCTCATTTCCCCTCTTCACTCCTCCTTGGTTCCCTGAAGGCCCCACGAAGGAAGAGGGCTTCATCTCTCCTCTCCACTCCTTAGTTCCCCGAAGGCTCCACGACGGAGAGTCCACCTCCCCTTGGTTCCCTAAAGGCCCCACAAGGGAAGAGTCCACTCCACTTTGGTTCCCCGAGGGCCCCAGGAGGGAAGAGAACTTCATCTCTCCTCCTTGGTTCCTTAAAGGCCCCACAGAGGAAGAGTTCACCAAGATGGCCTCATTTCTCCTCTTCACTCCTACATGGTTCCTCGAAGGCCCCACATGGGAAGAGGACATCATCTCTCCACTTCACTCCTCCTTGGTTCCACAAAAGCCCCGCGCTGGAAGGGTGCCCTTCCCCTTGGTTCCTTGAAGACCCCACAAGGGAAGAGTTCATGGAGGTGGCCTCAGCTCACCTCTCCACGGTTTCTCCTCTTAGTTCCTCTTACGGCCCCAGGAAGGAAATCCACAGAGGTGGCCTCAGCATTCCTAGGTTCCCAAAAGGCCCCTAGTTTTCGAATGGTCCAATTTTTTTTGTCCCACGAGTTACCAGGGAAGTAGAAGGTCCACTCCAGCAGAGCCCTGAGTGCTGGAGTGAGGTCTAAATACTCCGAGATTCGACCTTGTTTCTCGGAGGCACCGTTCGTGACGCTGTTCCCCAGGACATTCAGCCTGAGCACGGTAGCTCACACCTTGGCTTGGGATGGCTATTGCAGGTTTGTGTTTTCCACTCCCTGAGCGATGGGTTCGCCACACTCCCTACGCTTTAACCACCAATCTTAATCAAGCTTGTTTTTAATGGCATTTGAATTTAAAGAACACATTATTATACGAGATAATCAGTAGTCAACTTACCTTACCTTAGGTTAGATGAGATCATGAGATACTGGCTACTGCAGTTGAACCTGTTGGGGTCCCGGCTTTTTCCAGAAAAACACGGAAATTTCACGATCTTCAATTGAATGTTTTGTGGATTAAATTTAACCTATCGTATATTTTATTGACTGAAACACATTCCTAGAACAATAAACTATTTACCAAAATAACATTACTTGCGTAAATTACGTAAATTGATAGGTTTTATGATGTTTTATTCGAGGTACACGCATGTCACGCATCGGCAATGTGACGCGGCCGCCCATCGGCCGCCAAAATGACAGTTGGAGATGCCCACAGACAAACATTATTTTTAAATATTGTGTGGCTACAGGGTGAATGAAGTCTTTACCCATACCATAGGGAATGTTGGCGCCAGCGATTCTTACACTTTATTTACAGATTTTGTACATAGAAGGGTCCAAAATAGTAGAATCAACATATTTTTTTTCGCGCATGCGCAGAATCTTTTTACATCCCGGACTACGGAAAATTTAATATAAATTATTCGAAGTGACTTGTCTCATTGCGGTTTTCTCTATGGTAAAGTACGATAATAGAGCAAGCGTTTCTGACATTGTTCTTCATACACTTTCTGTATACATAAGGGTCAAAATTGCATTTCAAAGTGCCGCGCCACCTCGCTAGAAGTGGGTTGATTCACTCATTTTACGGAATCAATTCCGGACCCATATTCGACTGAGTGGACTCGATTCACTGGACTCGCTCCTTTGATTCCGGCGATTCCACCGGACTCACCGAATCAAACTCATTGTGGCGCTCCGCCGGAGTCGTTGAATCGGCCGGAATCAAACTCAGTTTGGCTCTTGCTGATTCAATGCCAGAGTTGATTCCGCCGGACTCGCCGAACCAAACTCATTGTGGCGCTCCGCCGGAGTCGTTGAATCGGCCGGAACGAAACTCAATTTGACTCCTGCTGATTCAATGCCGAGAGTTGATTCAGCTGAACTCGCCGTACTCGGTGGAATCGTGGAACGTTACGGAGTTAAGGAATCATGTGTTTAAGTAGCCGGGCGTGTGTACATTAACATGCGATTGTTTATTGCGAGCGAGAAGTCTTATCTTTATATAGCTAATAATAATGTATTTGACATGAGTGATATCTTTGTCGGCTTTATGAGAACCGTGTAAGATATTTACGATAAATTTGAAACTTACGAACAGTGGAGTCCTTGTATAGCAGTGAGCCATGGAACCGGCAGAGGAAGGATGAAAGTAAACTGAATGCTGTTGAAATGAGATCCCTGAGGCGTATATGTGGTGAAACTATGTATGATCGTGAGAGAAATGTGGAGATCCGCAAATAATGTAAGGCTGATTTAAGCATAATGAGTAAGATTAAGAAGGGGACCCTCAGATGGTTTGGGCAAGTAGAGCGAATGAACGAAGAAAGTAGTGTAAGGAGAATATATGGCAAAATGTGAATGGTGGAAGATGTTGGGGACGCCCGGGGAAGACATGGCAAGATCAAGTGAATCAGATACTTGAGTCGGGCCATGTCAAAAGTCAGAATAAAAGAAGAGTATGTTTGAGACGATGTATGAATGTGAGTGAGGCAAGGAGTGTGTGCCAAGATCGAGTTGTTTGGCGGTCATTCCTCTCAGGAATGAGAAGAACCCCTGCGGAGAAACGGCGTGATGGTTAGTTAGATATTTTACGTTCTTCATAAAACTAGTAATTCACCAGAGTATCACCGGCGCGAACTTGCGGGAAGGCAAATTTGCTCCGTGATAACCGACAAAAGGTAAAAAGCAGTGCTCCTTGCTATCTTTTGACTAAGATATAATGCTATTTCTTTTCGAAAAATGTTTTCACGCTGTCATCGCGCCCCGCTAGAGCAATACAACGCCGCCCCGCTTGCGCCACACACCTCATCCCGTGAATGAGTCCTGTATTCTCACTCTGTCACTCGTTCCCGAGTGATAGAGTGACAAATCCCCGCCCGGCCTGCGCCGCGCACCTCCTCCCGTAAATGATTCCTGCCGCCCGGCCCGCGTCGCACACTTCCTTCCGCGTCAACCTCGCCCGAGTGCGAGCGACTCCGGAACTGATTCATAACATTTTGCGGACTCGGAACGAATCAAACGCATTCGGACTCGGAATCTTTGGATTCGTTCCGGCCGGAACGACACACTTCTACACCTCGCGGCCACCGGTGGCCGAACGGCCCACAAGAGGTGAAACCGAGATTTCAAGGCAGCTAAGCTATCGTCGAGAAGTTTCAAGTTTCAACTTTCAACTACATAAAACGTCAAACGTCAAACTTCGTTCGCGTAAACAAAAAAGTTAAGTCAATTAACACTTTATTTTTTACATATTAAATACCTTTGTTTTAAAAATATGAAATGTCGGTTTATGTATTACACTATTTAAAATAAATTATCTGTTTAAATAATAAATACAATTGATTAACGCTTCGGTATTAATTTAAAATGTAAAGTTTCTAATTTGACGTCATTTTTTAGTCTATGTAAATAAACGGCGCTACACACGAGGCGTTACGATCAAGACGTTGGCTACAGGTAAAATGGAGCAATTTACTATGATCACTTAACTGAGTAGCGCGAAGCTCCCGGCTCAGAATTACTTTGATAATCAATCCAAATCGTTGGTCACAACGGCTGTAATGTATTATTACACATATTCGTTAGACAAGCACTGCTCTCTTTACAAAACGAAAAAGAAGAACGTGTGCGCGTTCCTTTATAAATATTCGATCTTCTTTTGTTTATGGTTCGTTATTTATCAGTTGGTAAATTTTTTCGCGGTTTTCGGGAAAATTCAAAATGTCGTGTGAAAATTTTTCCGTAGGTGTTGTCGGATTTCTAAAGATTGTGGATAATCGGGAAATATTATTAGAATGGCTGAGGAACCATGGAGTTATTAGACGCGAAAAACAATGTGAAAAGTGCAATTACACATGTGTTTTAAAATCTGACTTTCGATTCGTGTGTACCAAAACAATTACTGTGCAATTAAGGAGAAAGAAAAAAAACTAGATGTAATTTTAGTGTAACGGCGCGGAAAAATACATTTTTCTCTCTCTCGAAACTTACTGTTGAGGACATTTGTAGATTTGTTGTATTTTGGGATGCGACCGCCCCGGACACTATTCTTGATGGATGAATTTGGAATGTCGGCTGGAACCGTAACAGATTGGTCCTCATTTTGCAGGGAGGTATGCATCCACTGGTGCTATCAAAAGAAAGAGATGATCGGCGGTGTCGGAGTGATAGTGGAAATAGACGAGGCAAAAATAGGGAAAAGAAAATATAACCGGGGAAGAAGGATTGACGGGAAGTGGGTTTTTGGTGGCTTTGAGCGCGAATCTAAAAAAATGTTTGTGTGTGGCGTTCCGGATCGTTCAAAATATACTCTTTTACAAGTGATCAAGGAGAACATACTACCGGGTACGACAATGGTTTCGGATTGCTGGAGAGCCTATGATTGCCTCGGGGATGAAGGATTTGTGCACCTCAGTGTAAACCACAGTGTTACTTTTATGGATCAGGTGACCGGTACTCACACTCAAAATATTGAGCGTTGTTGGAGGGATGTTCGGGGAAGTGTGCCAAGGTATGGAAGGAGCGAAGCGTACTACGAAGGGTACCTTTGTGAATTCCTTTGGTAGAGATCGGTTCCACACCATCCAGACCGAATCCATTCGTTTTTTAAAATGGCGAGTGATCTCTACAATCCGTACGTAGATCAAGAAGGGGCTGACTCGGAGGCTGGGAGTGCCGCTAGGGCCGGAAGGGATGCTGAGGAAGGGAGTAATTGTGATTAGGGAGGCTGGGAGTGACGTCGAGGCTGGAAGTGGTGCTGAGGTTGGAAGTGATTCGGATTAGGTATGTGTGCAAATTATTTTACTATAAATTTGTTTCGTATGGTTGGCACTACTGATCAAAAGTTTTTTTTTTTTAAATAACTGCCGCGGCCACCGGGTGACAAACGGCAAACTACAGGTCAAACAAATGTTTGTTTGTGCAGTGGAGGACAGATCAAAGGAAACATTACAAAACTCAATCAAAAACTATATTTTGCTTAAGACCAAGGTTTTCAACATATAAGTGTTAATCATAGTATAAACTGGGGCACATAATCAAAACATTGAACGTTGTTGGAGGGAAGTTCGTAGCAGTGTGCCGAGATATGGAAGGTCTGAAAAACATTACGAGGGATATTTATTTTTATTTAGAACTCCAAGATAGATACGTCTTTGAGGACGTTGTCGCTCCATCTTAATCTTGGTCTTCCCAGGCTCCTTCGCCCTATTGGTCTTGAGTTCAGCAGGGACTTTGGTGCTTGATGCTCGGTCATTCTCTCCACATCATGACCCAGCCATCGAAGTCTTCCCAGTTTTATAAATTTTGTGACATTTAGCTCCTTAAACAAAGTATAGGGCTCATTGTTGTAATGTCTGCACCAAAATCCATTTTCTAGAACCGGTCCAAAGATGCGCCTCAAAATTTTCCTTTCAAAAACATCCAGTGTTCGCTCATCCCTCTTTTTTTTTTTTTTTTTTTTAAATAATCGGAGACGGTTTACATGTATATAGTTCCCGAGAGCACTTAGGCCATAGACCCATTGTACTATCTCCCATTTTACCTCATTCCTTTGACAGTAACCCAGTCCCTTTTATAAAGTTCACCAGAATTGTCATTCGAAATGAAGCTATATCTTCTGGTCCGACAATGTGTCTTCCCAGGTCTCATTTCCCCTCTTCACTCCTCCTTGGTTCCCTGAAGGCCCCACGACGGAAGAGGGCTTCATCTCTCCTCTCCCCTCCTTAGTTCCCCGAAGGCTCCACGACGGAGAGTCCACCTCCCCTTGGTTTCCTAAAGGCCCCACAAGGGAAGAGTCCACTCCACCTTGGTTCCCCGAGGGCCCCAGGAGGGAAGAGAACTTCATCTTTCCTCCTTGGTTCCTCTAAGGCCCCACAGAGGAAGAGTTCACCAAGATGGCCTCATTTCTCCTCTTCACTCCTACATGGTTCCTCGAAGGCCCCACATGGGAAGAGGACATTATCTCTCCACTTCACTCCTCCTTGGTTCCACAAAAGCCCTGCGCTGGAAGGGTGCCCTTCCCCTTGGTTCCTTGAAGACCCCACAAGGGAAGAGTTCATGGAGGTGGCCTCAGCTCACCTCTCCACGGTTTCTCCTCTTAGTTCCTCTTACGGCCCCAGGAAGGAAATCCACAGAGGTGGCCTCAGCATTCCTAGGTTCCCAAAAGGCCCCTAGTTTTCGAATGGTCCAATTTTTTTTGTCCCACGAGTTACCAGGGAAGTAGAAGGTCCACTCCAGCAGAGCCCTGAGTGCTGGAGTGAGGTCTAAATACTCCGAGATGCGACCTTGTTTCTCGGAGGCACCGTTCGTGACGCTGTTCCCCAGGACATTCAGCCTGAGCACGGTAGCTCACACCTTGGCTTGGGATGGCTATTGCAGGTTTGTGTTTTCCACTCCCTGAGCGATGGGTTCGCCACACTCCCTACGCTAACCTCATTCCTCTTAGTTAGTACCCAAGTCTCAGCTGTGTACGTAAGTACTGGTCTGACAAGTGTTTTGTACACTAATATCTTTGTGTTTCTAGACAGCAGTCTGGATTTTATTTGGTTTTGTAGGTTTTTTTTTTCGCTTTTGGATCTCCTCTGTGGTATTATTGTCATTTCTTATCAGGGAGGATCTTGGTACCGTTTCGAAATTTAGGTTTTGACATGATAGATTTGGGATTTGTTGGGTGCATCCTATGGCCTTCTGCTGGTTTACTACGAGACCCATATTTTTGGCAGAACTTTCAAGATTTATGAAGGCGCTACGTAAAGCATCTGGAGTTTTTGCGATTATGTCGATATCATCAGCGTAAGCCAATAGTTACACAGAGTTGTCAAATATCGTTGCTCTCATCTCAATGCCTGAGTCACAAATAAGGGAACGTACCCAAACTACGTGACCAACTTTTTGCAATTTTTAACCCCCCCCCCCCCCCCCCGGTGACCAAAATCCTAAGCAACCTGCCGCTCATTTGTATGGAGTGTGACCTTTTGAAGACCCCCCCCCCCCCTAAAAGTGTCACGTAGTATGGGTACGTTCCCTAACTTTTTCTAAGGCTATGTTGAATAAGAGGCAGGCCAATCCATCTCCTTGTCTCACCCCGAGGAGCGCTTCAAAGGGCTTGGACAGATCACTGCCAACCCTGACCCTACACGTTACTGGGGACATTGTTAATTTCACGAGATTGATCAGCGTACGCGGTATTGCAAACTCACTCATTGCATTGTACAAATTCCTATTTATGCTATCATATGCGGCCTTGAAGTCTACAAAGAGATGATATGTTTCGACATTGTATTCTAGCGTGTTTTTCAAGATCTGTCTTAAGGAGAAAATTTGATTTGAAACAGTGTTGAAAATTGGTGGTAATTTGAAGTCGATAACTTATTTGTTTTATCTCATAGGTTTTTTTTTATATTTATCAGTCACTTTCGCCCAAAGTTTGCCATTTTTGTTCATCACGTTCAATTGCTGAACTATGATGGAACCGTCAGATTTTATTATTATAGGGACAAATGATTTAAATTTTTTATAAGAATAACTCTTTTTAACTTTTGAGGTTATTCACATCAATGTAATATATCATTGAAGAAGAAAATAACACTAAATAATCTAAACAAAAATATGAAGAGAACAAGATTCAAAAAAATAAAAAGATAACGGTCGCAACTGGGACTCTAACAAAGAACCTCTCGTCTTACCGGGTCGGGCGCCTCTACCTATTCGGCCACTGCCACCTTATTTTTCTGTGTCTTGTTCTCTTTCATATTTTCGTTTAGATTATTAGTGTTATCTTCTTCTTCAATGACAAATGATTTAATTAACTTGTCCTTTTGACGGCTTTTGATTATCTCTGTAATTAATGGTGTAATGTTTTTTTATTCCAGCAATTCCTGAACTTAGCAAGAAGAAGAAGCCGGGAGAGGTATCCCCCGAGAATCGGAAGCAGCAGAAGCAGCGTTCCGATTCCGATGTTCAAAGACAGGGACTCGGCAGACAGCAGGAGGTCCCGTCGCTGGTGAGTTAATATTCTAGTTTCTATTCCAACCACCAGGAAAGTGGAGGAAGTGGGAGGGCAAGGAGGCAGAGGAATCAATAGAAAGGTATTTCCCAAGGGTGGTACTCAGCAGAGAGTGAGAAGCTTCAGATTTGTGAAATGTAGAATAAGTATCCAATACCTTATTTCATATACAACATTTTATCTGCCAAACTTATAATGCCCTAAGATATATTGACATTTTCCATTGGACCCTTAAATCGTTTAAAATCACACTAACCGTACAATGTACTCAAATGAAAACTATTATTTCTTGTTTATTATTTTCTTTTTAATAACTTTTTACTCAACACTATGTACTATTATTTTGGTAAATTTTGGGGATCGCTGGCAACGGTTAATAAACACTTTTTTTTCAAAAAATCTTTTGATTCACGCTAATTACATTAAAAGACAACTATTTGCATTGGGGGAAGTGGAAAATATTTTTGTGTAACATGGTTTGTGATACAAAAGAAAGTGCCCCTTTATAACGCCTACTCGCGTCAAGGCAAGAAAAACATCCCTGTTTTCAAGTAGTTTAGCGGCTACGCTAGGTTTGTGTAACATGGTTTGTGATTCTGGCGTACAATCTCACAAGACGAAAGCTAATTTTAATTTTACGTAATGAAATTTAAAATGAAATATTTTCCACTTCCCCCAATGCAAATAGTTGCCTTTTAATGTAATTAAGGTGAATCAAAAGGTTTTTTTTTTTTAAAAAGTGCATATTAACCGTTGCCAGCGATCCCCAAGAACTAATATTATTTTAAACAACTTTTATTAAACTATTATTTCTGTATTGATTATTATCACCTTTTTGATAATTTTTTACAACATGCTTACACCATATATTGTTTAATAACCACTTGATTCATAATCACATAATCATTAACCACAATTAAATACTGTAAATGGAACTTAACTATTATAATTATATTCACTATTTTTAATGTACAATTACTTTATACACAACTGTATGCTACACCGGCATCGGGAAGTACTCCATGTTTTACGAGGGCTTGATGTAAATAAAGCTAGTGGGCCTGACGGAATACCTGCCCTGGTACTGCAAAGGTGCGCTGCAGAAATAGCTCCAATTTTGACGAAGCTTTTTAAACTGTCCCTGAAGACTGGCTCTGTGCCCTCTGGTTGGAAAAAAGCGGTTATCCATCCTATTCCAAAGAAGGGTGACCGCTCCAACCCGGCCAACTACCGCCCCATAGCGATCACATCAGTTCTGTCTAAGGTGATGGAACGTTTGATCAACGACAAACTGCTCACATACCTCGAGAAGAATAAAATTATTAACGACCGTCAAAACCGGTCCGGCGGACCACTCGTGCGGTGATCTTCTCGCATATGTGACGCATGTTTGGGGACGAAGCCTGGAACGTTTTGGTGAGACCCAAACGGTTGCACTGGACATTTTCAAGGCCTTTGACCGGGTTTGGCACCGAGGACTTGTCAACAAACTGCCTTCTTACGGACTTCCCGCATCCTTGTGTACGTGGATTGCCGACTTCTTGAGGGAGAGGTCGATTCAGACGGTAGCCGATGGTTTCACCTCTTCCTCACACTCGATAAATGCTGGCGTCCCACAGGGATCGGTTCTGTCTCCGACTTTGTTTTTGTTGCACATCAACGACCTTTTGTCACATGCACCAATTCATTGTTACGCGGATGACAGTACAGTTCATGATAGCTTTTTGTTTGATAAGCCCCCAAAAGGCTCACAAACTCCAACAGCTCGTAGGGCTTTGAAGCAAAGAATGGACGGTCACCTCAAGAGTGTTTTCTCTCGGGGTAAAAATAATCTTGTTGAATTTAATGTTTCAAAGACCCAATCTTGTCTGATTACGTCTAAAAGGGATCGAAATGAAAATCTAGTCTCTTTCAATGGAAGCAATCTGTAACTCTAAGTGACCAGCTCAGGTATGGGGGCTTCATCGAAGCCAGACTAAAGTTAGCCTCCCAAAAACTGGGCGTACTGTACAGGGCCCGCAGATACTTTAATAGTATACAACTGCTAATCCTGTACAAATCACAATTGCGCCCCACGGTTGAATTTGGCAGCCAGCTCTGGTCTGGAGCTCCAAAATACCTGAAAAATACCCTCAACTCTGTGCAGAAACGGGCTGTCCGTTTGATAGATTCTCCCATCTTAACAGACGGATTGCAATCTTTAGAGCACAGGCGTCGGGTGGGAATGCTATGCTTGTTCTACCGGTATTACAATGGAAGATGCTCCGAGGAACTAGCATCATTGATCCCTTCGGCACCGGTGCATAGTCGGGAAACACGCCTAACGCGTGCCCAACATTTGTACACGGTTGACATTTGTCACATGAGAACGGGTCGTTTCTTCGACTCGTTCTTGTGTTCAACAGCTCGGCTGTGGAATGATTTGCCGGCCTCTGTGTTTCCTCCTTCCTACAACATGGGTCTCTTCAAGACCAATGTTCATTCCTTCCTCTCCTCAAAAAGACCCTTCACACAGCATCCTAGATGACATAGGCCCTGAGGGAAATTATTTTCCTCAAGGCCTCCTGTGTGGAGTTAATGTAAAAAAAAAAATGCTTCCTAATTAAACATAAATAAAAAAAAAATAAAAAAAGTCATTATTTTTAATGTGGAAGTCGCTCTCTAGGTTGGCACCCCTGCGGAGAAACGGCGTGATGGTTCATTAATCATATTACATTCATTATATATCCCAACCTTCTCTTCCTCTCTGAGCCTTAAACACCTCCTATCTGGACTGCCCGGGCTTCACCCTCGTAAACAAATTAGGTAGAAAAAGTAGGCAAATTCAGACGCAAGGGAGGTGTCTGTCTCTTCAGCCGAGCTGACGTCAACTGTGTGCTACTGTCGAATCTGGAAAATTTCAGATTCAACGTAATGTGGGTGTGCTTCAATCTTGCCAGTACGGTGTTTAAACCGCTCACCGAACTTTAGCGAATCAGACAGTCTAAGCTCTTTAAACATTTAAGCAATACCATTGATGACCTATTGCCCCGCTTCCCTACGGCTGAGTTTGTGGTCCTGGGGGACTTCAATGTTCATAACGAACCTTGGTTAAAGTTCTTAGGATCAACGGACTCGGCTGGACGACAGGCGGAATCCTTTGCCATGGATTGGAGCAAATGGTAGAGCCTACAAGGGTTCCTGATGTCCAGACTCACTGCTCCAACCTGTTGGAGACCTAATTTTAACCACTGTGCCACACGATTACAAGATTGAAGTCACAGGGCCTTTAGGATTGTCCGACCACTGCCTGCCTGTTTACGATGTCAATTCCCGTAACCTTCAGACCGCCAAACGAGAGCCTGAAGAGAAAAGTATGGCACTATAGGTCAGCAGATTGGTTCGATCTGCGGGCACATTTTGATGCTTTCCCGCCCATGGTCTGTTTTCGGACTTCGAATCCCTCAAGATGTGCCCAGAAAAAAGGTGAAGTCATCACATCCACGATGGAGGGCTTCATTTAATCTACTGTTAAAGAAACCGGTGTGGGCCCAAAGCCGTTGTGTGGGCCCAAAGCAGTCGACAATGCTCTGAAGCAGTGCGATGAAAAAACACAGCTTACCGAGCCTACAACACATCTCGAACGTCCGAAAACAGAATAGTATATGACAAAATGGCAAAGGAAAGCAAGAGGATCATAAATAGGTCAAAATTCGAGCATGACCTGCTCTTTCTGACCTGCTGTCTCTTCAAAACCCATGTTCACTCCTTCCTCTCCTCAAAAAGATCCTCCACACAGCATCTTCAAAGATGACATAGGCCCTGAGGGAAATTATTTTCCTCAGGGCCTCCTGTGTGGAGTTAATGTAAAAAAAATTGATTTTAGATACATCTGGGTTTAGGTACATTTTAGATACACCATAGCGAACTTTACTTTTCTGCACATGCAATTTGGGAGGCGGATATGGGTACCACTGCCCCGGGAACCATTTATTGGATAACCAACACCTCAGCTATTGGTCACCCCAAGTGGTTCGCTATGTTTGGTGACTTAGCAGGGCTGCCCGGGTTTATGGGGTGAGTTTTGCCACCAGCTGCCTGGCAGGCCGGATCCGAAGAGAATGGTTGGGGGAATACCTTTGACTTCTATAGCCGTACTCTCTCAGAACATCGCCTTGCACCTCAGTGGGAGTTGTGGATTCATACGTTCATCACTCCTGGACACACTGACCCTCAGATTCTTACCCACCCCTTGATACTCTTTTCCTTCCCAGAACTTCATCTCCTTCTTTCCCTCCTTAAAATACCCTCCACACAACATCATCAGGGAATTATTGTGTGGAGATACTGGAGATGGTAAAAAAAGCTTTTCGATTTATGTCGATTCTTTTCTATTACTGACCTAATGGGACGAAGAACTTAGTGTGAGAATTATTCTTCTTATTTTGTTTTTTCTTTACTAATTTACTCTTTTTTTTGCAGGCAAAAGCAAAACGGGGAAAATACTGCAGAAAAAATCTACCGATAGTACCGGCTCAGGAGGAAAAGGTGGCAAACCTAATAAAGACAGAGACGATAACTCTGAACCGGAGGAAGGTAATTACAACTTCTGTTATTTTGAGATGGACACTGGTCAAATCCCAGTTAAAAAAAGTTGATTGCCATCATGGCGAGTGAAATTATTTCAATAGGATAATAATAGATGAAAGTTTCATAATGTTTCATTAAAACAGTTTTAAAGTTTCCTTTCTTATCAGTGGCGGTTTTCTCTAAGGGAACGTACCCATACTACGTGACCAACTTTTTGCAATTTTTAACCCCCCCCCCTCCCCCCGGTGACCAAAAACCTAAGCAACCCGCCGCTCATTTGTACCAAGCGGTGGTGACGTCGATGGCAAATGGGGGGCGTTGAAAGGCTACAAGGGAGCGGTGAAGGGTACAAATGACGGTCCTAGGAATTAAAATAATAATAATTCTTAATGGATTCAAGTAATTCGTAATTACACCAATGCAAGAATCTTACATTAGAACCAATACCTCAAGCGTGGTATTTTGTAGACCCCCCCAAACGTGTCACGTAGTATGGGTACGTTCCCTAAAGTGCGTTTGTGCGCTGAACCCCAATTAAAAAGATGATAAAATAAAAGAAACTTGTTATAATCTAATATATAAAATTCTCGTGTCACGGTGTTTGTTGCCGTACTCCTCCGAAACGGCTGGACCAATTTTGATGAAATTTTGTGTGCTTATCTGGTAGGTCTGAGAATCGACCAACATCTATTTTTCATACCCCTAAAAGTAAAGGTGTTCCACTCCGAAGAAAATTATTTTCCCCATACATTTTGTATGGAACGAATTCTCCTATTTTGAAAGAACTGCAGCAATATTGTAAGGGGTATAATATTGAACTGTGAACCAGGGGAGGGGGGAGGGGGGAAAGGAACTCAGGAAGGGGGGTTAGTGGGACGGGGGAAGGGGAGAAGTGGAGTGGGGAGAGGGAACGCGAGAGGGGAAAGGATACGCAGGGAGAAACAATTTTGATCAAGGTATGGTATACGCAGGGAGAAACAATTTAGATCAATTCAGCTAATAAGTTGACAACAGTTTTTGATTCTGAGGCGGTACGAAGTTCGCCGGATCAGCTAGTATACATATAATATTAATATACAACAAGTTTGTAATCATTATAAAACAAGTTCATAATCACATTATAAACAGGGCACCGTATTTAAAACTCGCGCCAACGTGCACTGCGTCGAAATCGGTACGTATTTCCATTTTGTGCGAGATGTGTTCCGCACAAAATTTTCTACAGAAAAATATCCTGGCCCATACAGATCCTCTGATGGTGATTTGAACGAAACTATGAATATCTTTACCAAATTCAAGCACGCTTGGTGGGTCGATCACGAGTCATGGATACCACGTGATCTCCGATCTTTCACGAGTAGTACCGAACGAGTTCGTCGCAGAACGACCATTGCCTTTGCACCGGATGAAGCTATTCTCAAAATTCTATTTAGATACTATTTAGATTAATCTTTACTACAAATTCGTTTACATTATGAAAATCAAAAAATATGCTACGGATTAATTGAACCCTTTACCAACTTTTGTGTGGATTGGAATTATAATAAAATGTAAGTGTAAACTACTAAAAAAACGTCACTATGAAGCAATATGAGAAACAATTTAAAAAATACCTCTTTATGGCTAAGACTATTTTTGACCTTTTTATGATCTAACTTTTTTTCGTTCCTTGCCTCGTGCCTAAAAGACGCTCGATTTTAAATTTTGAAGGCGTTATATTATTTTCAGCAAAACTTGCATTGTCAAGTCGCTAGTTATGTAATTTTGTATTGAACTTACGTCAGTATTGTTTTGGTTATCAAATTGAAAACGGTTGCGTTTAGCTTGTTTTTTTTTTTAAATCGCTGAATACAGTGTTGTGTACATAAAAAATAATGCTAATAATATAAATGAAAAAAGGTTGGAAATTAAAAATAAAAGGCCTCCGCGTCCACTTATATATTCTACGTAATTATTCTTGTTGTAAAAACAATAATAATTAGCAACGTGCATTGCTGTAAAAAACATTAAACAATTTAATTCCTCTAAATGTAAATTTTCATTAGATATATCTTCTCTTGGATTTCTGAACCCCCTGTTAAAAAGACCACGAACTGCCACTGTTTCTTATAAAACTGCCAGGCACTTTCCTACCTCTCTACCCCATATCCTCAGCTACCCCACCTCGCCACATACCCCACTGGCTCTGGACATTTCTTTTTGTGACACTATCATATAAAAAAATAATTGTTTCAGGGGAGGTCTCTTGGAATTCAGAGTCAGAAGAAGAGACCAAGAAACCCTCTGCTGCTGCGAAGGACTAAGACAACAGTGGTTTTGATACAGACCATTCTGAATTTAATGACAGGTAAATAATTTGTATATTTATTTTTATTTTTAACTTTTATGAGTAAAACCTCAAATTGTAATATTTAATTAAATGGAAGATCGTATTAACAAAACTCAATGGAAAATCTGGAGACAGAAAAATGAGAAAAAGATTTTGGCACCTCTGGGATTCGAATCTAGGACCTTCTGCTTTCATGGCAACAAACAGCTCTACCAACTGACCTAAGAGGTGTCTATATCCAATTCGGTCACTATATCCAACTGTACCATACTTCCACTAAGAACTATCAACATTTTCTTAATGCGCATATTATTGCCTGCTATCTTTATATGTGTATGATTGCAAGATTCATACCCGAAAGCAGAAGGTCATGGGTTCGAATCCCACATTCACTAATATTGTCTTCATTTACTCCTTCAACGGAAGCAATCTTCCCAACAGGACCTCCATCGATATGCTTGGTGTAACTCTAAGTGACCAGCTCAGGTACGGGGCTTCATCGAAACCAGAGTTAAGTTAGCCTCTCAGAAACTGGGCGTACTGTACAGGGCCCGCAGATACTTTAAATAGTACACAACTGCTGACCATGTACAAATCGCAAGTGCGCCCCACGGTTGAATTTGGCAGCCACCTCTGCTCTGGAGCTCCAAAATACCTAAAAAAAAAACCTTCACTCTGCAGAAACGGGCGGTCCGGTTGATAGATTCTCCCATCTTAACGGACTGCAATCTTTAGAGCTTAGGCGTCAGGTGGGAATGTTGTCCTTGTTCTACCGGTATTACAATGGAAGATGCTCCGAGGAACTAGCATCATTGATCCCCTCGGCACCGGTGCATAGTCGGGAAACACGCCAAACACGCACCCGACAGTTGTACACGGTTGACATTAGTCACATGAGAACGGGTCGTTTCTATGACTTGTTATTGAGTTCAACGGCTCGGTTGTGGAACGATTTGCCGGCCTCTGTGTTTCCTCCCTCCTACAACATGGGTCTCTTTACTATTTCTTTTCCTCAAAAAGACCCTCCACACAGGGAAATTATTTTCCTCAGGGCCTCTTGTGTGGAGTTAATGTAAAAAAAACAATAATATATTTTTATTATAAATAAATGAAACAATTTTACTTTGTTTGAATCACTTGTATTTTTGTTTAAAGCCGACCGGTTTCGTAACGACCTTTCCTTCCTCAGGGCAAATGTATACTGATTTGACAATTACAAAATAGTGGGTGGGAACAATGTATTATATCAATGTAAGGATTGTGGTAGGGATTAATGAATGGTGGGTGGGGAAACATATTTTTATTATCTTATCGTCGTGTGAAAACAACTTCACAAATTGTCAGACTCACATTCTTGTAATTTTTTTTTTTTACATTGGCTCCACACAGGAGGCCCTGAGGAAAATAATTCCCCTCAGGGCCTATGTCATCTTTGATGCTGTGCTGGAGGGTCTTTTCAGGAAAGGAAGGAGAGGAAGTTTTGAGAAGGAAAAGGGTATGAGGGGTGAGTAGGAATCTGGGGGGTCAGTGTGTCCAGGAGTGACTATATACTACTATAAATGAATCCCTTCCACTACTGTGCAAGGCGATGTGTTCCGAGAGAGTACAAGGGACTCAACCATTCTCTCCCGATCCGGCCAGTCATGCAGCTGGTGGGTAGACGCATCCGCCGCCAAGACCTGCACCCCATGAATCTGGGCACCCCTGCTAAGTCATTAAACGTTGCAAACCACTTGGGGTGACCTATGGCAGAGTTGTTGGTTACTCACACTATACCGTGCCGATAAGTTTATCGTTGGCCGGCTGTCACTATGCCAGTTGTGAGTTTGTCGGTAACATCTGACAGTAAAATTGTTACAAAACATCCGATAAATGGGTCGTCGCCGACAGTTTTTTTGGGATTTCAGTGATGAAAACAAGGTAGGTCTAAATGAAATCTTGTGTAGGTCTGACCTAATGTGAACCTGCTCTCACTGTCTTCAAAACTCTTAAGGCACCTTGAGGTGATGATGGTGCTATAGAAATCATCCAAACATCTGATAATATTAATACACTAGCGTCTGTACGGTTGAAATTTAAGAACACAACTTAGTCGTCGCTTCTTTAGGTTTTAACTGCTTGTTATTATTATTATCAGTGATTTTTATTTAATTTTAATGTATGGCTGGAAATAGGCTACTTGTACAACCACTGCTTTTGTCGGTTGCAAAGTCACCAGAGTACAGCCGTCTTCAACTGTCAAAGGCCAGTCGTTTCACAGAATTTCAACAATTCATCAAATTTGACCGTTAAAATTCACCATATATTTTGATATTATTATGGGCTTACTCTATATTCATTCACTTAGATATTAAATTACGCTACTGACTTACGCGTCGTACTATTTCCAACCTAACCTTAATCTGGAGAACTCCAGAATCGACGTAATGTGGGTGCGTGTCAATCTTGCCAGTACGGTAAGATTTTACGCGTGTCTATACCGCTCACCGAACCTTAGCGTTTCAGATACGTCCGAACTCTTCAAACATCTAAGTAATACTATTGATGACCTCCTGCCCCGCTTCCCTACGGCAGAGTTTGTGGTCCTGGGGGACTTCAATGTTCATAATGAACCTTGGTTAAAGTTCTCAGGACCAACGGACTCGGCTGGACGAGAGGCGGAATCCTTTGCCCTCTGCCATGGACTGGAGCAAATGGTTCAGGAGCCTACAAGGGTTCCTGATGTCCAGACTCACCGCTCCAATCTGTTAGATTTGTTTTTAACCACTGTGCCACACGGCTACAAGATTGACGTCACAGCGCCTTTAGGATCGTCCGACCACTGCCTGGTGACAACGTCAATCCCCGTAACCTTCAGACCGCCAAACGAGCGGCTGAAGAGAAAAGTGTGGCACTATAGATTAGCAGATTGGTTTGGTCTGCGGGCACATTTTAATGCTTTCCCGTGGTCAGCTGTCTGTTTTCGGACCTCGGATCCCTCAAGATGTGCCCAGGAAATTGGTGAAGACATCACATCCGCGATGGATGGCTTCATCCAATCCACTGTTAAAGAAACTGGTGTGGGCTCAAAGCCGTGGTTCAGTCGACAATGCTCTGAAGCAGTGCGACGAAAAAACGCGGCTTACCGAGCCTACAACACATCTCGAACGTCCGAAAACAGAACAGTATATAACAAAATGGCAAAGGAAAGCAAGAGGATCATTAATAGGTCTAAATTCGAGCACGACCTGCAGATCAGTAGAAAGCTGGCTGCCTGCCCGCACGGCAGCAGAGCGTTCTGGTCGCTTGCGGGCTCAATAGGTCGCAATTTCTGCAAATCCAGTCTGCCACCTCTTACCAGACCTGACGGCTCTCTAGCAAATACCGCCGCCGAAAAGGCTAACTTATTAGGCAAAATGTTTGCGGAAAACTCGACCCTCGATGATCAAGGTGCTACCCCGCCGTCGGTTCCTCACTGCGGTTTTCATATGAAAAAGCTGAGGATCCGGCATCGGGATGTACTCCAAGTCTTACGAGGGCTTGATATTAATAAAGCTAGTGGGCCTGACAGAATACCTGCCCTGGTATTGCAGAGGTGCGCTGCAGAAATAGCTCCAATTTTGACGAAGCTTTTCAAAATGTCCCTGAAGTCTGGCTCTGTGCCCTCTGGTTGGAAAAAAGCGATCATTCACCCTATTCCAAAGAAGGGTGACCGCTCCAACCCAGCCAACTACCGCCCCATAGCGATCACATCAGTTCTGTCTAAGGTAATGGAACGTGTGATCAACGACAAACTGCTCACATACCTCGAGAAGAACAAAATTATTAACGACCGTCAATAGGGATTCCGGCGGAACCGCTCGTGCGGTGATCTTCTCGCGTATGTGACGCATGTTTGGGGGCGGTGCCTGGAACGTTTTGGTGAGACCCAAACGGTTGCACTGGATATTTCCAAGGCCTTTGACCGGGTTTGGCACCGTGGGCTTGTCAACAAACTGCTTTCTTACGGACTTCCCGCATCCTTGTGTAAGTGGATTGCCGACTTTTTGAGGGAGAGGTCGATTCAGGTGGTTGCTGACGGTTTCACCTCTTCTTCGCATTCGATAAATGCTGGCGTCCCACAGGGATCGGTTCTGTCACCGACTTTGTTTCTGTTGCACATCAATGACCTCTTGTCATGTGCACCGATTCATTGTTACGCGGATGACAGTACAGTCCATGATAGCTTTTTGTTTGACAAGCCCCCAAAGGGCACACAAACTCCAATAGCTCGGAGGGCTTTGAAGCATAGAATGGACGGTTACCTCGAGAGTATTTTCTCTTGGGGTAAGAATAACCTCGTCGAATTTAATGTTTCAAAGACCCAATCATGTTTGATAACGTCTAAAAGGGATCGAAATGAAAATCTAGTCTCCTTCAACGGAAGCAACCTTCCGAACAAGACCTCCATTGATATGCTTGGTGTAACTCTAAGTGACCAGCTTAGGTACGGGGGCTCCATCGAAACCAGAGTTAAGTTAGCCTCTCAGAAACTGGGCGTACTGTACAGGGCCCGCAGATACTTTAATAGTACCCAACTGCTAACCCTGTACAAATCGCAAGTGCGCCCCACAGTTGAATTTGGCAGCCACCTCTGGTCTGGAGCTCCAAAATACCTAAAAAAAACCCTTGACTCTGTGCAGAAACGGGCGGTCCGTTTGATAGATTCTCCCATCTTAACAAACGGACTGCAATCTTTAGAGCATAGGCGTCAGGTGGGAATGCTGTCCTTGTTCTACCGGTATTACAATGGAAGATGCTCCGAGGAACTAGCATCATTGATCCCCTCGGCACCGGTGCATAGTCGGGAAACACGCCAAACACGCGCCCAACATTTGTACACGGTTGACATTACTCACATGAGAACGGGTCGTTTCTATGACTCGTTCTTGAGTTCAACGGCTCGGCTGTGGAACGATTTGCCGGCCTCTGTGTTTCCTCCCTCCTACAACATGGGTCTCTTCAAGACCCATGTTCACTCCTTCCTTTCCTCAAAAAGACCCACCACACAGCATCTACAAAGATGACATAGGCCCTGAGGGAAATTATTTTCCTCAGGGCCTCCTGTGTGGTGTTAATGTAAAAAAAAAAAAAAAAAAGTGACCTGCAGCATGGGGGCTCTATCGAAGCCAGAGTGAAGTTAGCCTCAGAAAGCAGGCATACTGGCATACTGTACAGGGGTGACTGGCCAACTCAGAACTACCTCAGTAAGGTCATTAAGAGTGATGATGAAAAAAATATCAAAAAATTGCTTAAATAGGTTAAGTTAGGGTTACCGGCT
Source organism: Limnephilus marmoratus (assembly GCA_917880885.1). NCBI lineage: Eukaryota > Metazoa > Arthropoda > Insecta > Trichoptera > Limnephilidae > Limnephilus > Limnephilus marmoratus. The sequence goes on along the minus strand of OU862934.1, from coordinate 23,485,176 downwards.
ATTTTAAAATTATTTTTTCATAGCTTTTAATGACCTTTCTGAGGTGGTTCTGCGTTGGTTTCATTCTGAGTTGGCATGGAACCCTGTACAGGACCCATTTTTATACCACGAACAAGAGGCCCTGAGGGAATTACAAGGACTGTCTGTAAAATAAGATCTCAAGAATGATTTTAACAGTAGCCTGGTTCCCTTGCCAAATCCCCACCAGGTTGCACCTTCTGTTGAATTAAGTCTCGGCGTGGCAGCCATTTGCGATGGAGCTTCCACTCACCGCACCCGCCAGGTGTGAGTTACGCTCTGTAATTCGCTTTTAAACTTTGCTTCGGCGAATCTGAATGACGCTACTGGGATTGTTCCTTTGTCTATGGTGTTGTGTATCTTACCTTCATTCAACAATAACTTTGAATGCACATTTCAAACTTTGCAACAAAGGCGAGCAATAGCTGATTTGACATTTATGCAAAAAATTTAAATAATAACATAGACTGTACCGAACGTCTTTCCCTAGTTAATTTTAACATACCATTAAGACGTACACGCCATACAGAACTATTCAACACGCTTAATTACAAGACAAATTTATTTATTTTATTTATTTATTTATTGCTTCTTCACAATTTATATACATATATTTTTAGCATGTAATTATTAACCCCACTAGGGTTCGCCTGTATCGGGGTTAATAATTTCACAATTTAATAAAAATAACACACGCAAATATCGGTTATGCAAAACAGTTAAGTAAAAGCAAAATAATAAAATTTAAAAATAAAATGATAAACAGGGAAAATAATAAGTGATAAAAATATATGAATTAAAAACAAAGTGTTAAGAGATCAGACAAAATGTTATCATTCATTATATCATTAGTTCATACCATTTTCAACAATAGATAAAATTAAAAAAATATATGTCCTTAGGTTTTTTTTTAAATACCTATGTGTAAAAAATAAAAAATGAAAAAAACAAAGATTTATAAGCGATTACATTAGAGCGAATCTTTCTTATGAAATATTAAAGTGACTATCAAATAATTATGAAATAAATATGAAAGAAACCGTTTTGATCACAACATTATTGTTTTCATTCCATTTAAGTGCCCGTTTTCATTAAAATATGATTGTTTTTTATAGTGTAAGTGACATCTTAGAAATGCCATCCGTGTGATCTTTTAGTGTTGACAAAGTTATGGGATACGATAACCCCTATATATTTATTTATTTATTGTTTCTTTACCTTTTTAATTTAGGTGTTATTGTTTAAATTGAAATTTTGAACTTCATTTTGACTTGAGATTAACAATTTTATAGAGTACACAAAATAATATAGGTGTTGAAAGACAATATTGTTACAATAATATTTCTCACAGAATGGGCCTCTACTGCACTATAGGAACAAATACATTATAACGTAAAACATGTAGAGTGACCATATGTTGAAATTATCTTTGAAATAACTTTTTTTTTTGCAAGTTGTATAATCTATAATATTTAAAATGAGGTTCGGTTAGAAAATTAATATGTAATGGTAAATTAAGAAGAACATAAAAAATAATATATTAACAGTAAATATACTGTAATAAATTATCAATATGCTATTAATTTAGAAATGACAATGTAGAAAAAATCAATTGGCAATCCTCGGCTAATACGAATAATTTCACCATCTTTTTAAAAGTGCTCAAGGAATTAGATGACTTAATATGTTCTGGAAGGCTATTAAATATGAGTGGAGCCTGATAGAAGTAATTTCTTTGACCAAAAGAAGATTTAGTTTGAATTGCCACAAAGTTAAGACCAGACCCAATTCTAGTAGTACGAATTTGCTGAGTTCTTTCTGCAATATTAATATTATTAAAAAATTTACAAAGTGTTTGTGTAATATACAGCTGTTTTACATTCATAACATTACATTCCTTATAAAGTAAATGAGTTGGATATCTAAATTTTTTCTTGAACATAACTTTAAGGATCAGTTTTTGGGCAATGTTAAGTGGTTCTATGTAAGTCTTTTGGCAAGATCCCCAGCACACTATATTATAAGAAAGTAGAGACTGGATTATTGCAAAATAAACCGTCTTCAATTTTTCCTTGTCTAGTATATGTCTAAGTTCTTTAAAGATATAGGTAAGTCTCCTAGTATTATTTACCAACATATTAACATGATCGTTCCATCTGAAAAATTTATCTATTTTTACGCCAAGGTATTTGATGCTGACTACATTTTCTAAAGGGTTGCAGTTACAGGTTTGCAAACAATTGTGTATTATTAAATTATGAGTGGCGGAAGGTTGACTTTTACTTGAAATGCTAAAAGTGATATATTTGGTTTTTTGTAAGTTTAAAGTTAAAATACTATTATTTAACCATCTATTTACCACTCTTAAACCTGTATTACATTTGTTAAATGTTTCATCCCAAGTTTTACCCTCAAATATTAAGGTAGTATCATCTGCAAAACTAACTATGTTACCAGGAATATTCAGATTACATAAATCATTTATATATATTAGAAACAATATTGGCCCAAGCACACTACCTTGCGGGACTCCAAAGGAGATTGATTTACCATTGCTTAATATTTTATTTATCTCTACTTGCTGCGTTCTATCACTAAGATAAGATCTGAACCAACCCATTGCTGTACTATCAATGCCTAGAGATGATAATTTTTTAAGGAGCAATTCATGGGAAACTGTATCAAATGCTTTTGATAAGTCCAAAAACACCGCTAAAGCTTTGTTGCCATAATCCAGCGCGCTTATAACTTTGGTCAGTACCTTCAATACAGCATCACTCGTACCTTTATTCTCTCTGAAACCGAATTGATTGTCGGAGAGTATTTTGTGCTTTTCTAAGAATTTAACTAATCTTGACTTTACCAATCTCTCTATTACTTTTGAGAGAGTATTGAGCAAGGATATGGGTCGATAATTGTTAACATCTAGCTGATCTCCACCTTTGAAAAGAGGTATAACCTTAGCAATCTTACAATGAGAGGGAAACACGCCATTTTTAAAACTAATGTTAACAATATGTGATATGGGACCAGCCAATACAGAAACGTTTTGTTTATACACCATTGTACTTAAGCCATCAATACCACAGGAAAAAGACATTTTTAATTCACGTATCACTTTTGTAACTTCATAAATGTTAGTAGATTTAAATTCAAAAGTGTCTCCTGTTACTTGAGTACTAGGTATAAAATTGTTTACAAGACACTTTTCGGTAGTTTTGTTTGCGCTGCACAAATTTTTGGCGAATCTAGGACCAATATCGCTGAAAAAGTTATTTACGTGATTAGTGATTATATTTGGATTCTCCTCCATTGAGATAATATTGTTATTGATTTTTAATTTTTTTATAGACAATTGTTCCTTTCGTATATTTACAGCCTCCTTTATAATCTTCCACTGTTGTTTGGTATTTCCATTGACGTTATCCAATTTTCTTCTGTAATATGCTTGTTTTGTATATTTTATAATTTTTGTACACCAGTTTCTATATCTTTTGTAATAATTCAGCAATTGAATATTATTTAACTCTTCTCGACATTTGTAGTGCAATTTGTCACGGGTTCTGAGGCATTTAATAATTCCATCATTTATCCAAGGTTTTAAGTACTTCATGTTATGTTTTTCACTTTGTACAGACGAACAATTTTTCATGTGCATTTTTAAACACTTTATAAAATTTTCAGCAGCTGAATTAACATCTCGAGATGATAGGACTGACTGCCATGATTCCTCCTTTAATCTGTCCTTCAAAAGATTGTTATCTATGACGGTTTTGATTTTCACATTATCCTTTGCTATTTTCTTTAGTGTAAAGCTCATAAATCTCAGCAATATCACATCGTGATCTGTTATGTCAGTAGTGAAGACAGCTCCTTGTGGTTCGAATTTAGATTTCACCATAATGTGATCGATGCAGGTTGAACTGGTTGAAGAAACTCTTGTAGGTGAATTTATGATTGGTTTCAAACCATGAAAAGCCATAAGTGAGAGGTATTTCTGAGTTTTCATGTCGCTCAAATCCAAAGTATTGATATTTATATCCCCACATAAAATGATTTCCTTATTTTGGATAGATGTAGAGTCAAGCAGTTCGCTCAGTGATTCAAGGAAATGATCTATTTGAGCCTGGGATGGAGATCTATACACAGCTATTACACACAAGGTACTCGATATCTGCATGCTTAGGCAGTTTGCGCCAGGGAGAACAACTTCATCAACGGTCGCGTGAACATTTTGTTTTATATAGGTAACTACACCATCGTTCTGCAAACAGTTTTTATTTGTGTTGTAAACAGTGTATCCAGGGATGTTAGGTATATTGGTATTTTTTTTTAGCCAAGCTTCTGTAAACACTAGTACCTCAGGACGGTGTTCAATCCCATCCAGCATAGTTACGGTTTCATCAAAGTTTTTATTTAAACTTCTAACGTTGAAACAAAGTAACGAAAACTTGGAATGTTTTAAAAAATTTTTGCAAGTTGATAAATCTTTAATAATTAAATTAGGTTCTGTGATGTCACTTAAATCAACGCATTTTCCTAAATCGAAATCCATTTTTAGTGATGTAAATATTTTCGGTGCCTTTATTAATCAAATTCTATAATAATCTATTGAGGTCGTCTTCATGTTTTATTTCCTTGATTTTTTTGCCATCATCTTCTTTCATTAGAATCGAACCATTTTTATACCAAATGTATTTATATTTTAATTCTTTTCCCTTTGTTTTAGCTTTCCAAAGTAGCTCTTTAAAATAAGGAGTTAGTGATTCTCCTAGGAATATCATGTTTTCACGGTTCGAAATCACCTTCTTATTTGCCAATAATTTTAATCTACATTCTGGATTTCTAATTTTTAGGATAATTTTTTTCGGATGTCCTGGTCTTCTATCATATTGCCTTATTGCCGAGGTAATATCATCTGAACTTATTTTAATATTAGCACTTTCAATTAGTTTGATAGCGGTTATTTTGGGATTTTCATTAGTTTTTTCCTCAATTCCTGTAATTTCAATTTGGTCATCAAGGTTGGACTGTTCTAAGTAAGCCAGTCTAGTTTCCAGTTGCTTAATGTTTTTACTTTTATTTTCCAAATCAGTTTTTAAATTTTCTACTTCGCCTTTAACATGATTTATGGAGTCTAAGCGAGAAATGATGTCGTCATATTTTTGACTAATAAATTCCGTTGTTTTTTGAAACTCCAACATTTTTTTGTCAATGTTTTCAAGAATTTGAGTTTTTATTTTCTCCAGTTTTGAATCTACGTACGATGCAAATTTTGAAAAAACATCTTCTTCTGGGTTAAAGTCATCAGGTACAGTATTCATTTTGTTTTTGGATCTTGTGTTCAAATTATCTTGTTGTTGGGTACCGGTTTTTTTGCTCGAACTCATGGTCACTCTAGTAGTAGACTGTATCTCGGCAAAAACAGCACAATGCACAAGAGCGGTCTGAGACAGTGAAGTTGGTATATTTATGCAGTGAAGCAAGCAAGCAAGCTGTATGGTCAGTGTAGAAAAGATGGCGATGATGTTGGCCAATCACAAGAGCTCTCCTTAGCTTCGAATATATTTCAATTTCACTGTCACTATTTTCCGATATTATTATTTATTAATCACTTAAATACTCCTGTTTCAAAGTACAGAATTCATATCACTATTAATGCAGTAAACACTTGTATGTATCTTGTAACTGTTTCGGATTGTATTATTTACTAATAAACACAATTATTCGAAATTTGTAATGGATCACTTTACACGGTTAACTTTACGGACGGTGATGTCGTTGACTATACAAATGCAGCATCTAATTCGCCAATCAATCATGCTCTTCATATGTTCAATATTATTGGTCTAAATTCTAACATCGACATTTTGTCCGATCCACTGCCCAAATTTAAAAAGAGCATCATGTCAATATTATAATTTGTTCAATGCGCATACATACATGCATACATACACACATATTCTCACACACACACACCTTCCCACTACATACATCACCCGGTAATTACTTAATACGCATACCATAAATAAGACACTACAATGAAACACATAATAGATACCCACCATGTAATATACTTATTTATTGTAAATTTTTTTAACCAAATTATCTAATGTACCGTTTGTTTCTGTTAATAAATAAAATAAAATAAATAAATGAACTAAATTAGTTTGCACCACAAAACAGAAGAGCCAATAAAAGTTGGTTTTATTCAGTTGTCAAATTTTTATTCGGTATAATTTATTTCAAAGCTATCAGAGAAGCTACATCCATCAAGTAAAAAATTATTTCTAAATATCAATCATCCCTTTCAAAAGTTATGAAAGAAATGGTATGACAAACAAAAAGTTTTATGGGCCCTTCCTTGCCTAATTTAGTAAAGTTTCCTGGTAACAGAGTTTTGCTCTTTTGCATGTGTTAGAATGTGTTAAGCAATGTAAAACTGTAAAAGAGTTGCGTAGTACAAAATTGCACCTTTTAAGACCGCACTCGCTGTTTTTTGCAGTGAGGAATTGGAAATTTACTTTGAATATCTGAATTGGAAGGGTAAGTGGGCCTGACGGAATACCTGCCCTGATACCTGATACTGCAAAGGTGCGCTGCAGAAATAGCTCCAATTTTGACGAAGCTTTTTAAACTGTCCCTGAAGACTGGCTCTGTGCCCTCTGGTTGGAAAAAAGCGGTTATCTATCCTATTCCAAAGAAGGGTGACCGCTCCAACCCGGCCAACTACCGCCCCATAGCGATCACATCAGTTCTGTCTAAGGTGATGGAACGTGTGATCAACGACAAACTGCTCACATACCTCGAGAAGAACAAAATTATTAACAACCGTCAATACGGATTCCGGCGGAACCGCTCGTGCGGTGATCTTCTCGCGTATGTGACGCATGTTTGGGGGCGATGCCTGGAACGTTTCGGTGAGACCCAAACGGTTGCACTGGACATCTCCAAGGCCTTTGACCGGGTTTGGCACCGAGGACTTGTCAACAAACTGCATTCTTACGGACTTCCCGCATCCTTGTGTACGTGGATTGCCGACTTCTTGAGGGAGCGGTAGATTCAGACTGTAGTCGATGGTTTCACCTCTTCCTCACACTCGATAAATGCTGGCATCCCGCAGGGATCGGTTCTGTCTCCGACTTTGTTTTTGTTGCACATCAACGGCCTTTTGTCATGTGCACCAATTCACTGTTATGCGGATGACAGTACAGTTCATGATAGCTTTTTGTTTGACAAGCCCCCAAAGGGCTCACAAACTCCAACAGCTCGTAGGGCTTTGAAGCAAAGAATGGACGGATACCTCAAGAGTGTTTTCTCTTGGGGTAAAAATAATCTCGTTGAATTTAATGTTTCAAAGACCCAATCTTGTCTGATTACGTTTAAAAGGGATCGAAATGAAAATCTAGTCTCTTTCAACGGAAGCAATCTTCCGAACAGGCCCTCCATTGATATGCTTGGTGTAACCCTAAGTGACCAGCTCAGGTATGGGGGCTCCATCGAAGCCAGAGTAAAGTTAGCCTCCCAAAAACTGGGCGTACTGTACAAGGCCTGCAGATACTTTAATAGCACACAACTGCTAGCCTTGTACAAATCACAAGTACGCCCCACGGTTGAATTTGGCAGCCATCTCTGGTCTGGAGCTCCAAAATACCTGAAAAATACCCTTGACTCTGCAGAAACGGGCGGTCCGTTTGATAGATTCTCCCATCTTAACAGACGGATTGCAATCTTTAGAGCACAGGCGTCGGGTGGGAATGCTATCCTTGTTCTACCGGTATTACAATGGAAGATGCTCCGAGGAACTAGCATCATGAAAGTCGTATTATTACGAATTTATTCCGAAGAACCCGAATTTGAACTTGCGGCCGAGTAACTCAATTTTTGGCTATTTTTTATGATATTTTTTTGAAAACATTTTGAATTTCCTGGGAATTTGTTAAGTTGAAATTTTATTTTTGATGTCCCGTGGATTTCTGTTTCCCGTTAATTCGATCCCCGATAATTCGAAAAATCACATAATTAAAAATTTTTGCCAATTAAAAGTCCCCAGAAAATTTTTTCTTACACAATGATTTTTTAATTCGAAATTCGTTGATTTGTAATTTGAAATTTATTTTTGCCCCCACATGAAAATTCGTTCGTGTGATTCGAAAAAAACATCGATTTTTGCAAAAAAAAATTATAATTTCGTAAATCTGAATCTGACAGACAGCCGTGGTGGTAAAACGCCGTAAAATGTCGATTTGCAACATTGTCCTAATTCGTATTACTGCCAACGTTTGTACACGGTTGACATTTGTCACATGAGAACAGGTCGCTTCTTCGGCTCATTCTTGTGTTCAACAGCTCGGTTAAGTGGAATGATTTGCCGGCCTTTGTGTTTCCTCCTTCCTACAACATGGGTCTTTTCAAGACCAATGTTCATTCCTTCCTCTCCTCAAAAAGACCCTCCACACAGCATCTCAGATGACATAGGCCCTGAGGGAAATTATTTTCCTTAGGGCCTCCTGTGTGGAGTTAATGTAAAAAAAAAATACAAATTTACTAAGATGGTTTTGGTTTTATGTAGTATTTAACATGACAGATGTTTAAGCAAGGCTGTGTAATACAATTGGAGGCGGTATGACAGATATAAAACACTGCCAGCGTCAGTATTACAGTAATGTTACAGTATTGGTCATTTCATTGGTGTTATTTCAGTAAATGCGGTGAGCGTACTGCCCAAGCCCCAGCACTGCTCAACAAGGCCAAGGACACTAGACAATCTCGAGGACTACAAGAAGCGGGGGCTCATCTAGGTGCTCACCAACACCAACCCTCACCAACACTCGCCAAGTGCGTAAGTGAAGAACCTGACTGTATATGTGTTATTTTTAATATGCTGTTATCTTTAGCAAAAAGGCACTCGATTGCAAATGTACATTATTTATATTGTGAAAAAATAAGTATAAATCGAAAATTAGAATTAACTCATAGATGATAGTGCCAAGCGAGATAGGTCAAGAACCATGCGCCCCTCCTTTGTTTCTACCTGCAGTAATCCAGTTTGGACGTAGCAAGGCGACAGTCCAGGCACAAACGTGCAATATCTCCATATCTCTTTGTTTCTATTATCTATGGATATACCGTTGTAATTTTATTAGGTTCATGTATGCTTTATTAAGATATAAGACAAACTTTTTGTTGTAATGTTTTAAATATTTGACTTTAAATCATCTTTGCAAATTCAATAGTTTATGAAATGCTCCAACACAGTGGAAGGTACTCTCAGTATCGCCCTGGTGACAGACCACCATTCAAACATAAGACAAACTCTCTGGTGTAATGGTTTAAATATTTGACTTTAAATCATCTTTGCAAATTCAATAGTTTATGAAATGCTCCAACACAGTGGAAGGTACTCTCAGTATCGCCCTGGTGACAGACCACCATTCAAGCATAAGACAAACTCTCTGTTGTAATGTTTTAAATATTTGACTTTAAATCATCTTTGCAAATTCAATAGTTTATGAAATGCTCCAACACAGTGGAAGGTACTCTCAGTATCACCCTGGTGACAGACCACCATTCAAGCATAAGACAAACTCTCTGGTGTAATGGTTTACGTATTTGGCTTTCGTACTTTCTTTCTTTGCAAATTCAATAAGTATTGAATTTTTTCTAAGATAAATTTAATTTTAATAGTTTCGTAAGACTCTTTCACGTTGAACCCTCACTTAATGGTACACAGCCAAAATGCTGTTTATATGACTTACTTACTAATGGCGTCAATAGGGTAGGTAATAGCTGGTAGGTAATAGCTAATCACGTCGGGGTCACCAATTTTAGATTAGATCGGAATATCTCTGCTTACTGCTCGGAGATATCCCGCAATCTAAATGTCGCGCAACTCAATCAAATAAATGACACTTTGATATTTTTAGATGGGTAGATTTATTTACATAAAGTAACTTAAAGGTTCACATGAGTTATTCGCGACAATAATTTTAACGCAAGCAAATTTAATGGCGAGTGCTGATGGGGAAGAAAGCCGGTGACAGAATGATCTCGAACGTTACGTCAAATCCGAGCTCACTTCTGTCATCTGCGCATTACGACTGCGCAGGCAGTGTTGTCAGTTTGAAAATAATAACAGGGCACAAAAATAATGTTCGCGGTGCCTACATACCTCCCCACCAGCATTTCATGCGATAAACAAACATATATGTAAAGAAAAACTTAAATTTAAACAAAAATTATATAATTAATTAAATTAATAAATTTTTATAAGTCTCATAAGCTCCGGAAAGGGGAAACCACATCGTGCTAATACCAAAAAACTACGGAAAGGGGAAACCACATCGTGCTAATACAAAAATATATAACCTGTTGGCTAAGTTAAATTACTTCAAATCTATTAAAGATGAGTGACGTGTGTCTTCATTATAATCATACAACTAGGGATAAAAATTAATAAGTGAAAATTTTACACAACTTATAAGTCAAGAAAGAAAATACATAATGGGTATCACACTTCGTAGAGATATGGAAAGGGGGCAACCACGTCATATCTATATGAGGTGTGATATTCACTGCAGAATGGTATCATATACTTCAGTACTTAAAATTAATAAAGTTCATTTTTTATGTATAGAACATCAGGAAACGTATATAAATATATAAAAATATTAAACGTATATAAAAATAAGGTGAACTATATTAAGAAATGTGTTTAGACATATGTCCCGTAGATCGTGGGATATCATAATGAAAAGTTGTAACCTATGCAGATCAAAATCTATGTGTAACTAAAATTATATACATACATCATACATTAACTAGTATGGAATACTACACGCAATAGTTGGTATTATAATTAGGTCATGCATTTAAGTGCATCTAAAATTACATCATGCCTTTATTAGCATGGGAAAACGAATACAATATAGCTTGTATTATTTTTAGATCATATTATTTATTTGCGTCTAACATTACATTTTGAAAAAAAAATGAAAAGATTTTTCATGTTTTGACATTTTTATAAAAATAGATGAAAAAAATTTTTTAATGCTTTAGCAGCTGTACATTTTTTAGTCTACGTCATACATTTATAAGTACGGAAAGAGTACAAAATTTACCTATAAATACATGATAACAATGTGCTTCACGTTTTGACAGGTGTGGGAAAGGTAAGCAGTCATCCCACACCTATCAAAATATGGTATTATAATAAGGAAATGGGGAAGGCAGTTCATTGTACCTTCTACACATATTTGAATTTTCATACTGAAAACGTATGGCAAAACTACATCATGTTTTCCCAGGTATTGTGGAATGATACATCACATACCTGCAAAAACATGGAAAACACTCATCACACTTTTGTAAGTGTATGGAAAAACACATCATGCACTTAAAAAAGCGTGGAAAAAAAAACGAAACGACACATATTACATGGTATTTTGTTCTGTATAAATATACATGTTGACATCATGTTCTATGAACATGAGATTTTTCAAAAACAACCCTTTCTAAGACAGGATTATTGAATATATCAATTATGTAAAAGAATAACATAGTTAAATAAACTTAGAGTTCCAACTTCCATCAAAAGTTGATGTCTCTAGTTATTTGTAGTTACAGTAATCTTTAAAAAAAATACTAACAAAATTTATGTCAATAATGTGGATTTACTAAAGAAATATAGATCTATGAATCAAATTTGGAAGTATATAATGATTTTATATTAAATATTATTTTTTATAGGAAAACTATGCCTCTGTCTGCCTTTTCTCTAAACGGACTGGTATCTGTCCGTGAAGTGCACTTTTCGACCGGACCTTGTAGTAGTAATCTTGACCTGAGGAGGTTCTGCGACAGGTTCTTCGATAGTCAACTTCTCTTCGGAAGGAACGAAGGCTGGTTTCAAGCGATCAATAGATACGCGCTTTGGTTTTCCGTTGATGATAATGACGTATGTCTTTTCGTTACGTTCTTCCACTTTGTAAGGTCCATCGTAAGGGAGTTGCAGCGATTTTCGTGCGGAATCAGTTCTCAGAAAAACGTGAGTAGAAGAAGGTAAATCCTTATGTATGAAAAACTTTCCTGAACCGTGATTACTGGCAGGAGTAGATTTTATATTTTCAAATCTTCTTTGTAGTCGACCGACGTAAGTATCTGGCTCTTCGCGAGGCGTAGGGGTGAAGAAATCACATGGTAACCTCAGCGTTCTACCATAGGTAAGTTCAGCAGGCGAGCATTTTAAATCATCACGAACTGTTGACCTCAATCCAAGTAGTATAATAGGGAGAGTCTCCAACCAGTTCGGGTCGCCGTTAGCCATAAGTGCCGACTTGAGGGTTCTATGCCACCTTTCTATCATGCCATTAGCTTGAGGGTGGTAGGCGGTTGTCCGCGTATGCTTGATTCCGAATTTTTCTGTGAGTTTCTTGAAAAGACATGACTCAAACTGACGTCCCTGGTCTGTCGTAATAGTTTCGGGGACACCATGCCTCGAAATCCAGTGAGTTGTCAGTGCTGTGGCGACTGTGTCTGCTGACATATTCTTTAAGGGGACTGCTTCGGGCCAGCGAGTGAATCTGTCAATCATGGTGAGCAGATATTGATAATCACTACAAGCGGGCAGGGGTCCAACCAAGTCGATGTGGACGTTCCGGAAACGGTCTTCAGGCAGAACATACGTGGCTCTTGGCGCGACTGTATGTCTGGAGATTTTGGCCTTTTGACAATTTATGCAATGTTTGACAAAGAACTTTATATCCTTCGCCATGTTGGGCCAAACAAATCTCAATTTAATACTGTTGACAGTCCCATTAATGCCTGGATGACAAACATTATGCACATTTTCTATGACCTCTTTTCTCATATTAGATGGTACGAAGGGTCTTACATGACCGGTAGAGATATCACACCACAATGAAGAATTAGTTCCAGGAATCACCATTTGACGTAGAGAGAGAGAGGAGTCCTCAAGTGCCTTAGTAATTTCGTCGTCGTGACTCTGCTCTTGTCTCATTCTCTCATAGTCAATTGCAGAAGGGCTATTTATCTCTTCAATGCGAGAAAGAGTATCTGCAACTGTATTCTGGTGTCCGGAAATATGTTTGATGTTGGTGGTAAATTGAGATATATAATCTAGTTGTCTCTCTTGACGAGGAGAACTTGAGGCTCGTTTCTTGTTGAAAGCGAAAGTGATGGGCTTGTGGTCCGTGTAAATAGTAAAATTTCGACCTTCTAAGTTGCTCCTAAAATACTTTATTGCCTCGTAAACACCGGTTAATTCACGGTCAAACGTACTGTATTTACGCTGTGCCGGGGTAAATTTTCTTGAAAAAAATCCTAAAGGTTGCCAAGCTGTACCTTTATTTTGTTGCAATGATGCTCCCATAGCCAGGTCGGATGCGTCCACCATAACTGCTAATTCAGCGTTTGGGTCTGGATGTGCTAACAATGCGGCAGAAGCGAGCTGTCGCTTGCATTGGTTAAAATCCTCCGTTAATTCCGGGGTCCAAGTAAGGATACGTTTGTCATTCTTTTTATATCCAGAAATGCAATCAAAAAGTGTTGTTTGGGCGCTGATAGTGTTGGGTAAAAATCTTCTATAATAATTGAGCATTCCCAAAAAACGTCTTATCCTTTGGCTGTTTTGGGGAGAGGAAAATCAATAATAGTTTTCACTTTCTCTTTAATTGGAGTCATCCCTTCCGGTGAAATGGTATGACCTAGAAAATTAACAGTCGGGAGTCCAAATTGACATTTTTTAATGTTAATTACCAATCCATTATCTGCTAATCTTTTAAATAGAATATCCAAATGTTTTTTATGCTCCTCTTCATTGCTGGAGGCTATAAGGATATCATCAAGATAAACAAAGCAAAAATCCAGATCTCTGGTTACGGCATGCATGAAACGCTGGAAGCTTTGGGCAGCGTTGGATAATCCAAATTGCATAGTCGTAAATTCAAAAAGGCCAAATGGTGTTATAATAGCGGTTTTGGGTATATCTTCTGGTTCCACAGGGATCTGGTAGTATGCCCTCAGCATATCTATTGTTGTGAAGATTTTTGCTTTTGCGAGTTTATGGGAGAAGTCCTGGAGCTGCGGAATGGGATATTTGTCGGGAATCGTTTTGGCGTTGAGACGACGATAATCACCGCACGGTCGCCATTCCCCATTAGGCTTCTTCACCATGTGTAAAGGGCTCGCCCAGTTACTCTTGGACGGCCTGCAAATGCCTTGCTCCATAAGGTAATTAAACTCCTTTTTGGCTGCTTCTAACAATTTTGGTGCGAGTCTGCGAGCTCGTTCGGTTACGGGTGGACCCTTGGTCTCTATGCAGTGCGTCACTGTATGTTTCTTGCTATTTAGAGCTTGCATATTCGGTCGCGTCAGGCTTGGATATTTATTTAAAATCTCTCTGTATTTTTGTGATGAGGAAATACTGGAGATACCGGATGAGGGTCCATTGGATGTTGCGCCTCGAATCCGTAAGCCTGTAGACTGGTCTGTAAGTGTACCCTTTTTTAGGTTGACCGACAAGTTAAAATGATGGAGAAAATCAGCACCAAGTATGGCTCTATTCACATCAGCCACTATGAAACGCCATTTCATTGTTCTCCGGAGGCCGAACTTAAGTTCAATCGTCCTTGTGCCATAGGTTCGGATGGAATTCCCATTAGCTCCGTATAAAGTTGTGGGGCACTTGTCGGAAGTTATGTAATTCTTCGCTATTTTCGATGTCTTCGGGATCACAGAAATGCATGCGCCTGTGTCCACTAAAAACTTTTGGCTTGTTTCTTGGTCATAAAGGAAGAGACGACGAGTCTGAGTAGGAATTTCGCATGCCTCTACTGTGGAATTCCTTCGTCGTTTCCCGACCTCTTCGAGCGGAAGGTACACGGTTGTTGGCATCGGTAGGCATTTTCACCGAACTTGGCATGTAATCTGCAGTACCCATTCGGTGCTTTGTTGGGCGATCTACCGCGGGACCTGGGACGTGGTCTTCTAGCGGGATTCTGATAGTTATTCTGACGACTATTATTGCGACGTGGACTCTGGCTTCTGTGCTCGCTGTAGGTAGGTGGGCGGTCACGATTATGGACCTGCGACATCTTCAAAAGTTTCACCTCGTGGGTAAGAGCTGCGACCCGTTCTGAAAGGCCTTGCATTGACGTATTATTACGTTCGGATCTTGAAGTTCCGGGTTTGGTGTCGTGGTCTACCGCGCCACATTCTGTTGCCTGGTACACATCAACTATCTTATCGGCAGCTAGTGCTAGTTGGTTTAGGTTATTGTCTGGAAGTGCTGAAAGTATGGCTTGGACATGCTGAGGAAGCCGTTGGAGCCATAATGTTTTTACGATGGCGCTCTCCGCTAATGCGGGTCCAGCTAACTCCAGCATGTGTCGTAGAAGTCCTGTGGGTTTTCGGTCTTCTAATTGTAATCCCGTCAATAGTCGTGTTAAACGCTTCTCTTCGGAGTCTTGAAGTCTGTCTATCAGCGATGCCTTGAGTGTGCAATATTTGTCCTTCACTGGCGGGTTTATCACTATGTCGCTAACGCATTGTAATGTTTCAGCGTCCAAGGCGGCGACTATGATGTTGTATTTAGTAAAATCTTCCTTGATGCGGGAGTTAGTAAACTGAGCCTCGGCTTGAGCGAACCATAGACTAATGTTACTTCTCCAACAACTTGGTAACCTCACAGAAACGTGATGGATGGATGTTTCCGAAGAACAGCCCTCGTTGTTTGATTCCATGTTTGGTGTTGGATTTTCCTTGCGCAATATTTCTTCTGTTTTCTTAGTTACGTCGCTTGGTTTAGTGGAGGTTGTCTCTTCAGCAGATGTAGATGGTGTTGGAGGTTCCTTGCTCGATATTTCTTCTGTTTTCTTAGTTGCGTCGCTTGGTTCAGTGGAGGATGTCTCTCCAGTAGATGTCATTTATAAGTGCAGACAATTCAGGCGAGACAAAATATGGAATACCCGACAGTGAAATAAACTCCTTTGTGATAAAAATAGTTAAAATTGAAATTCTCAATTGTATACTTTAAAAATAACAATCCACACTAATATCTTTTTTATAATTTTAAAATAATATTCAAATGAAAATAATTTGAATAGAAAATAAGTGGGAATAATTTAACATCCACTATTTATTGGTTGAATTGAATTGTAATACCAATTATCATAAAATGCGTTGAGAGTTTTGTTGTATAAATAAACTCGTTTTCGATGATATTAAATAGTTTTAGATGATAAGAAAGAAACTTTAAAAATCTTTACAATATTTCAGAACATGTGCGATTTGCAACATTATTGTATTAATTTGACCTCAAGAAAAAATATGGCATCATTGTCGTAAAAATATGTCGAACCAATTTTATCCGGCGACGATTCTCAGATGAATTCTGGATGCAGATGGAGTAGATGTTGGTCTCCCTGATGACGGATTCAGGATCCTGCGTTCTCTGGCGGAGATCTCAGGATTCACGTTCCCTGGTGATGAACTCGGGATGCCTCGTTCCCTGGTGATGATCACCTACGGTCATCGCTGCGCCAATCCGTTCTCACTGAAATAGAGGGTAAAACGCACTTATCATTCAGGAAGGAACAATTTATTTTAACAAAACATAGCGGGATAATAATGTAAAACGTACTTATTATTCTGTAAAAAATGATTATGTTACTAAAACATTAGTGGGATGATGATGTTTCAATTGATAATTAGATGTAAAACATGTGTTTGACAAGAATGTGTGACAATGCTATCGAAATAACACGGTCGTGTATTTATTTTAAAAATTACTGGAACATTTACTAAAATGAATTTACGTTAAGTTTAGCAATACTAAAAAAGATTTTACTTACATGCTGTTCCAGGACCCTGTCTCCGACAATCATTCCCCGCCAGCAAAGTTCTTTGTCGGAGGTCACCAATTTTAGATTGGGATCAGAATATCTCTGCTTACTGCTCGGAGATATCCCGCAATCTAAATGTCGCGCAACTCAATCAAATAAATGACACTTTGATATTTTTAGATGGGTAGATTTATTTACATAAAGTAACTTAAAGGTTCACATGAGTTATTCGCGACAATAATTTTAACGCAAGCAAATTTAATGGCGAGTGCTGATGGGGAAGAAAGCCGGTGACAGAATGATCTCGAACGTTACGTCAAATCCGAGCTCACTTCTGTCATCTGCGCATTACGACTGCGCAGGCAGTGTTGTCAGTTTGAAAATAATAACAGGGCACAAAAATAATGTTCGCGGTGCCTACAGCTGTAACACAATAATAATTATAATTGGATAATATGTAGAGCGCCGTTTTTGTGAAAAATCACCTCAAGGGCGCAATAACGAGACCTGATCAAATCAAAATAAATATGGTGTTGGAATGAGGGTAGGTCGCTAATTAAAAAATAGTAAACACCTTTCTTGTTACAAAATTTTGTTTGTTGTTGATCAGTGTAATCTTTGAGTTTTGGTTCTTTCAAACAACGTAATTACCTCCCTAGCACCACTTTTTATTGTTTTATTCATGTTGCAAAATAATGGCATACATATCACTTATCACTTGAAAACTTGTATGTTGCAATATCCTTTTATCCTATTAATATTATAAAGGCGAAAGTTTCTATGGATGTATGTTTGTTACTCTTTCACGCAAGAAATACTGAATGGACTTTAAAAATTCTTTCACTAATTGAAAGCTGCATCATTTGCAAGTAACATAGGCTGTGTATAATGTTAAGCTCTGTCCCTAACAAAATCGAGTTATTGCAAACGTCAGAAGAAAAGCAAACAAATTGTTGCCTTGGAAAAGACGTTTTTTTTTTTTAATTAGGCTATTCACCCTAAAAAGAGTGCTTTGTTGGCGTCGTAGTTAATACCAATCTCTAAAAATGAATCGCCGAAATGTACGTATTCGCATTAGGGTGTCCCAGGCTATAAGGGTGAAATTTTTTTTTTGGAATTTCAAAATGCATACCCTCTATTTTTTTTTTTTAATTGACTCCAAAAACTTAAATATTAAATATTATTGAGATCGGATAACGATAACCCGTGCCGACTTGACGTCAAAGTTTAAGTTGAAAAGTTAGTATGGAGCTATAGGGACATTGTAGACTTCATTATTTATATTCAGTAAATAAAACACATTTATAATATTTATTATGTGTTTATAGTAAAATACATATTAATCATTAAATTTCCTTTTCAAAGTTTGCTTTTTATTACCACGATATACGTTTCTGTGTTCTTGTACGCAACGTAATAAAAATTGATTTTGCTCCTCTTCAACACTGATTAAACCATGAAAGTCTTGCATTTATTTAACCGCTCTTTCTGCCGTATTTGCCGTATTAACTGCTCTCAGTGTCAATAGCTTCCTTTTAACTTGTATAAACGAATTATCATTTGACCACAAAGAAAGCTCTTCTTCAGAAAAGCGTCATCAATTTTGAGTCGATTAAATGGGAACTTGATTTTGACAAAGTCATCGATTTGGTCTGAAATTAAAACAGAAGGAACGGTTATCAATCGTATGGTAAACTATAGAAGAAAATCAAAGCATAATTTACATATAATACATACCAAAAAGTGGGCCACAAAGTTCTTCTTTGGATGCATGTATGGATGTAACGATTATCGTGGGCTGATGGATTTTCTTTAGCTGAGTTAGCAACCATTTTTACTATAGTTTCTTGATCGACATCATCGTCAACGTCAAATAAAGACAAAACAGACACTTCATCTGTCAAATACCATAAATGCTGGCAAAACTTCTGTAAAGCTGCTTTGGTCTGTTGTTTCGTAAGCTTTCATGGACTTTAAAAAGCCTAAGTCCTGATAAGGTGCTTTTACTGCTAAAATGCATTGGAGCCAGAATTTGACGTAGGATGTCATGATAAACAGACATACATCCAACAGAGCTGCCTTATCCTTGATTGAAATTCTGAATTGGGAGCTTAGTGATGATATTTTTGACGAATAAATGGCTCTCGCCATCCACCGAGCTTGGTGCATAGCACCTGGAGGCCGAATCTTAAATTCCTTCTCTGTATCTCCACCAAGACAACCTAGCTATTTCTTTAGTCAATTCAAATCGGTAGAGTTCTAGCAGTTTATCAATTTCTGAAACATTTAAACAAGATAGCTTTTCTGTACAGATTTGTATTTTTTCGGCATTGACATTTTTTCAGTTTTCTCGGAACTTTTTAAAAAACGGAATGTCTGGGCTTGTAGTTACTTAGCTGATTTTCGCTTCAAACACACTTTTAATACAAGTTCATAGACGTGATGACGGCAAGCAAAAATAAGCTTTTCTCTATCCAGTTTTTGTTGGAGAAGCACATATGCACCATTAATATGGCCTGTATTTGAAGCAGTAGTATCACAACAGAGAATCAGCACTCTGTCGTCAAGATTCTAGTTGATAATGGCATTCCAAACTGCCTGTGCCTGTTTGCTTCCTGATGAGCTGTTAGATTTACCTGAATCTAGAGCCGGCAATAGTTTGCCATCCAGGACAAGTGGACAGTTTCCGTATCCGGGATATTGTTTTGAAAATTAACTTTTATAGCTTCAGCCCGTTTTTCTGTAAGAATTCTATGGATTGAGGACTTGCTTATAGAAAAGTCATCCGTGTTATGCCCTAGTGCCTAATGCCTATGGCTTCAATTATAAATATAGAATATACTGTCAAGACTGAAGGTGGCAAGAAAAGTATTGGCCACGAGGGAGTTCACATATATAATCTCCTTCCAGATAACCTAAAAGCAGAAAAGAATATAAAAACCTTTAAAAAAAAACTATTTAAACTTAAGATGTTAGAACAAAATTAAAAATATTGCTACTACACCTGTACTACATATGCTCTGTACTTAAGTTAACAAAGCGAAATATTATATTTCTTTTAACTTTAATAAAAAAAAAAAAAAAAAAAAAAAAAGAATCTCTCACACTTAACTGACATCTATCTAAAGCGGCAACCAACTTCGGAGTTAATACAAGTTTTATCAGGCTGAGAGGAAGCACCACTTAGGGTGGGTCTATTTTCTTTGTAAATCTATTATTTCAGAATCAGAAGATGAATTTTCTTGTGGTGGTTCATAAGATGATGTCGATGGAGCTAACGATGAAAAATATTTAGCACGTCGCTTTTTTTCCTCGATGTTTCTAAGGTGCACCTTTTCTTCTTTTTCTGTTAAGTTTTTGTCCACTCCGGCTAAGTGGCCAGGCTGACCTGGTTCTCTTTGGCGCTCCAAGAAGATCCTATCTTCATTTATTTTAATTAGCTGAATCGTATCGGCATGAGCAATGTCAAACAAATTGTAAGTTGGAAAGAAACTCTTGTCGACGTTGTTGAAACACTTCTTGTGTTTTTTTCGCTTTTTTTGCAAATCTCTCCAAACTTGGTATAATGAAACTAGTTTCTTATCACAGTTAGGTAATGATTTAGTCGGGATACGTGCCTTTTCCCAGTAAATAATACACTCGCGAATAGTAAGATTTGCACTTTCATTGACACTTAAATTCATCCACTGACATGTTGACTACTCAAAAGTAATGCGTTTACTAATAAAATAAACCAGTAATAACAAGCAAGCAATGCGAGATTTCCGTCGCGCCGTACCGTGCAAGCACAGATATGTTTCGCTGAAAGTCGGCACGTGTTGTTGTAATCTAATGCCTCATCCGCACATTTGCCACTTGCCGCAAACTCCAAATCTCTACAAACGTTTGGCTTGATTTCGGAATTCAAACGTTTCCATCCACACGCTTGCGAGTGCATTAGTTTGTTCTGAAGAGGCAAGCATGACGGACGTCGAGGTTGTTGCATCGGCCATAACATTTGGCGATGAAGCTATTGTAAATAATGCAAAATCATACAATATACAATTTTCAAAACAAAATCATACATACTGCATGTTTTTGTTTTGAAAATTGGATCGCTTAGAAGTATTATAGAAGCTTCTATTTAAATACTGCGTGTAGAACATATCTTACCCCTAAAAAATATGGGTCAGTTTTTTAAGTCTTTTAATAAGCCTATAAAAAAATAAAATTTAAAGTCGGTAAAAAACATTTGTAAGTCCAAATTCTCGTATTTCTAAACCCCTTTTCGAATATGGTTTTATTGTTTTATGTAGCAAATTCAGTTTCTTTTATAATAATCGCAAAAAAATGATATTTACGCCCGAAGTTCACAAAATAAAATAAAATATACATTTTCGCGTTGTTATTTTACAATACGGCCGGCAGTAGACGAATTTGGATTTTCAAAGTGAACTCCATGCCGTCCACCGAAGGGCTACATAACTAGTCACGCCCGTTTTTTTTATCTGTTCGCCCCTAAACAGAGCGGTAAACGGACGTTAAGCTCCGCGTCGCTTTATTCCGTGAAATCAATTTTAAAATTCTGTTTTATTACAATAAACAATGCGAAAAAGATGAGTTAATGTTTTTTACAGGCCTTTACGAAATCAACCTGTAAAAAAATCTCAAATACCTTTTCCAACCTTTCCAAAAGCTTTTTCTCAAGTATTTTTAAACTCCTCCCATAAAAGGGCGTAAATTCTTCGATTTTTGCTTGGACTATAGCAGGGGTGGGGAACCTGCGGCCCGCGGGCCGCATGCGGCCCGCGAGGCCTTTTCATGCGGCCTGCGGGCACTTTTGGTGCGGCCTGCTGAAAGTACCACAAAAAATTACACAGAACGAGATAGTTTTTTCGCATTGTTTCAGTTTTTAAGACGTTATTACAAAATCGTCACTAGCAAGTAGTTTAGATACAAATAAAAACGTGATAAAACCTCCCATTTTACTTTTGTTTTTGTGAAACGATAGTGAAATTTCATCGGAACTTTTAATTGTCTTGTACGGGACAGTCTCGATATTTCAGGATTGATGGAAACTCGGAGGATTGATTCGGAGGGAAATCTTCATAAACATTATTTTCTAGTCATCGTTGCGGAAGTAAAGTGGAAAGTAAATCAATAAAATCCTATTAATGACAACTACGAAAAAAAGAAAAGTTGATGCTGAGAGAAACGTGAAATCATTTGAAACTTAATTAAGGCTGTGGATAGTAACTCGAAATGAATAACACAATCATTTACTGCAAGGACAAAAGCCTTCTCATCGTTTCAATATGCTGCTGAGTGCGCCAAATTAAGTAAGGCATTTAATGAACCATTTAAGGACGTGAAAAGAGAGCAAACCACCGTTCAACGTGGAACCATCGAATGTGCCTGATAATCTGCAGCACCAAATTATTCAATTACAAAGCGATGATGAACTACAAGCTAGATATAACAATCTCCCCAAATAAAGTCAGGAATCACTGGTTATATGAAGTTAAGCACGTCCCTTAACATTTTGTTTATAATACAAACATTATTGCAATAATAATTGCCACACTTCTGGCGTAAAAACGATCATTACATGTAATTTATTGTAATTAGTTAAATAAATATAAAATTATATTGCGGACAATAAATATGTTACAAAATGTAGAAAAACCATTCACGTAATCAGAGCACAATTTAATTTAAGCTGGTTGACTAGTGGCCTCCTATGCAGATTCATTCTAAAGGTAAAACCAATCTTGTGTTCACAATGCAAATTCCTGTTGCGGATTCATCTGCTAACCCTAACGCATTTCGAAGGTAAAACCATTTTGGTGTTCTAGGTGTAGTATTAATTAAAGCTGGGACTCACAATCCAATTCGCTCTGACGGAAAAACCAGTTTTGTGTTCAAAATGCAATGAAAAAATTCCATGTGTGGTTTCGTCTGCTTACACTTTCGTAGAAACCCGTTCTCGTTTTTGAAGTGCATTTATAATATTCTAGTTGCTTTTGTGCTGCCAGTATAAGAGAACAGCTATTTTCATGTATTCAGTAAAATGGCTACACTTAGTAGTTTTAAGTCTCCGCGTATAGATTCACCCTATAACTGAAACCAGTTGAATGCATTCCTCATGTTAGAAGTGCATTTATAAAATTCTTGTTGCGTACTTTGTGCTGCCAGAATTGGAGGACAGCCATTTTCATGTTCTGAGTGGAGTTTTAATTCCCCGCGTACAAACTCACTTTATAATTAGAAAAGTTCTGTGTTAAGAATTCAACGAAAAAAATCCAGGTAGGGTTTTACCTCGCTAACGCATTTCTTAAGAAATCATTCTCGTGTGTGTGAAGTGCAGTTATAAATTTGTAGTTGCATATGTGCTGTCAGTATTGGAGGAAAGCATTTTTTAAGTAATTAAAGTGTTGGCAGTTATGTAACTATTTTTTTTAATTAATTTTAGTAAAACCAGTTCTTTCATTCAAATGTGCAAATCCCCCCCCCCCCCCCCCCCCCCCCTAGTAAATGGCCCGCTACGCTAAAAAGGTTCCCCACCCCTGGACTATAGGATCGCCTTAAGTTATTTTTATTATAAATACAAGAAAACAAGTGGAAGAAACAAAAATACGTTCTTCTTTCTTTTTTATATGTTTTCTGACCATAAAAATTTCCTTCTTGGCTTTCAGCTCCTTTACTGGTTTCTTCAAAAAGTTACTAACGCGACTCCATGCATCGGTAACCTTCTTATTATCCTTATGCTCTCTATGGCTTGGGTCCCAAATGCATGGCTCTCCCTGATAGAATTCCTGGCATCGTAAAACGTCCTCATTTGACCAGTCACTCATTTTGAAGTACAACTCACGCATTTATACTAACCGCAACTCATGTCCGTTAGCCACCACTGCACAGACGAGACTGAGTGCTCACAAACGTGTGGATGCGTTGCAAATGCTTGCGGCAAATTCCCTTTGATTTGTGACGAAAAACCGACACTCTATCGGATCGGCTACAAGCGCTTGCAAACTTACACAAACCAAGTCAAACACTCTATCCGCACATTTGCGTTTGTGAAGGCTTGTTGAGGTTTGCCAAGCGTGCGGATGAGGCATAATATCCTAAGTATGCAAAACTTTATTTTTAAATGTTTTGAGACCATTCAAACAAAATAAGAGGGTATGCAAACCCCTCGGCAGCTAGGCCTATTTGGAAAAAAACCGCGCGATATTAGCTTCCCGGCTTTTGCTCAAATTTTCAAGTTCATACTTGTACGCGCGAAAAAATGTCAGGCATCCTGCCGCCAAACTTTATTTTTTGTAATTTCTAAACTAAATATGAACAAAACAAGCAGTTTGATATGTAATCTCAATTGATTTCTCTACAAAATGAAATACTAAACACTGCCAAGAAACCAAATAAAACACCTACAAACTCGATGCAAAGCGAAAAATATTTCTAACCAAAAAAATGTTATTACTTTGATTTGATAATTTGTCAGTTTATTTTGATATATCGTATATTATTTTTACCAAAACACATGGGACAATAAAAATAAAGTATGTATAATAACAGCTAACAACATTACTTATGTTTTTTTGTTAAATTCTGGAGTTTTCGGAGTTTTTAGCGTGAGCTGGAACACACGAATTCCGCAGTCCGAAAAGCCGTTAAAATGTGACGCTCTGTTTGCACAGAGACAAAAATATTAATTACTAGCTTTTACCCCCGGCTTCGCTCGCATAGTATCTATTAGGGGGGTACCCATTGCGTCTCTTCCACCTTCCCTATCCCCACTCCAATCCCCCCCCCTCCTCTCCCCCCCCCTCCTCTCCCCCACCTTCTCTCACCACTCTCCCCCCCCACACCCCGTCCCCCCACCAATCCCCCTCACCCCTCACCCTCCCCCTCCACCCATCGCCCTCCCCCATCCCCCCTCCCCCCCCTCCACCCATCGCCCTCCCCAATATCTTATTTTATATAAGGAAGCCAGACCCGGATGATGTTGAACATAATCGATTTGTGCTCTGTGGAATTGGAGGGTTTTAACTTAATTATTTTCTACAGCCTATAGCTTTAATTTAACAGCAGACCAAATTTAGATGACCTACGTGCTGCAATGGAACAAGTATTTTAATTTTCTGTACGGAAGTGATGGATTTGATTCCACCATGTAGGTATTTTGGGCCCTTTTCTATAAATAGAATAATTTATATTAGTGGTGAGGTAATACTGAAAATACTAATTTCTGTATGTAACTGCGTTTCAATGAACTCTAGAACTTTTGCTTTGAATTTAGGTTTCAAGTGTTTTGTAACAATTATTATAAGCAATAATTATTAGCCTGAAATACTCATCTACATTGAAAAAATCTCCCCGAGAAAAGATACATGCCGTCGACGGGACTCGAATTGTTGAATGAAACACTATTATATATGGAATTATTTGGCGGGCAGGAGATAAGCCGACGTAACTCAGTGGATAAGAGCAGTTGACCGGAAATCAGAAGGACGCGGGTTCGAGTCCCGTCGACGGCATGTATCTTTTCTCGGGAGAATTTTTCAATGTAGATGAGTGTTTCAGGCTAATAATTATTACTTAGGGAACGTACCCATACTACGTGACCAACTTTTTGCAATTTTTAACCCCCCCCGGTGACCAAAATCCTAAGCAATCCGCCGCTCATTTGTATGGAGCGTGACATTTTGAAGACCCCCCCCCCCCCCCCCCAAACGTGTCACGTAGTATGGGTACGTTCCCTTATAAGAATTGTTACCTTTGTACTATGCATAAAAATCTTGTCTTAAACGTGGAAAGTAAGAAAATCACAAAAAATATAAATCCGTACACAACGCCATCTCTGATACTGACAAAAACAAAACACGGACAGTTGGGCATCGATAATTGCTTCATTGTGTAATTTATAACTGAATAAAGAAACTTTATTTAACTCATCAGTTATTGATTCTGAGGCGGTACGAAGTTCGTCGGGTCAGCTAGTTATTATTAATTTAACTAAATTTACTAACTAACTAAATCATCACGCCGTTTCTCCGCAGGGGTAGGCAGACAGGACGGACCGCCAAACAACTCGGTATTGGCGCACACTTCTTGCCTCGTTCACATTCATACATCGTCTCATATATGCTTTTCTATTATTCTGACTCTTGACATGGTCTGACTCAAGTATCTGATTCACTTGGTCGTGCCATGTCTTTCTTGGGCGTCCCCGACTTCTACCATTTGCATTATATAATTTACTTACACTCCTTCCCTCGTTCATTTGCTCTACATGCCCAAACCATCGGAGCGTTCCTTTCTCAATCTTACTCATTAGGGAACGTACCCATACTACGTGACCAACTTTTTGCAATTTTTAATCCCCCCCCCCGGTGACCAAAAACCTAAGCAACCCGCCGCTCATTTGTACCAAGCGTGGTATTTTGAAGACCCCCCCCCAAACGTGTCACGTAGTATGGGTACATTCTCTTAGGCTTACATCAGCCTTGCATTCTTTGCGGATCTCCACGTTTCTCACACGATCGTACATGGTTTTACCACACATACGCCTCAGGGATCTCATTCCACAGCATTCAGTCTACTTTCATCCTTTCTCTGCCAGTTCCATGCCTCACTGCCGTACATCAGGCTACCAGGGTACCAGTACTCCAAATAGAGTTACCTGCATTCACCCCTCTTTCAATATCTCTATCAGCCTTCCCATCTCTTGTAAAGATACTTTCCAAATACACAAACTCATCCACCTGCTCCAAATATTCATCATTCACAACTATTTTGCACATTGTTTTCGTATTCTCTCTTTCAAACACATGACTTTAGACTTACTTACATTCATAATTAACTCATTCTTCATACATACTTGGTTCATCCTAGATACGAGAGACTGCAGATCTTCCATACTGTGAATCTCTCGACTCATCGCCTTGCACCGCGGTTGAACGGATGGATCGTTACGCCTGGATACACTGAACTCCAGATTCCTACCCATCCCTAATATTTTGCGCACTTGTAGTGAAATGTCACAAAACTGCGCTGTATAAATATAACGTTATTATTATTATTATCTATTTCCTTCCCAGAACTTCCTCTCCTTCTTTTCCTTAAAATAACCTTCACACAGCTTTCCTTAAGAAGATAAAGTGATGATGATAGTGTGCTATAATAAGTCATTATTATACAGCTTACACAGTAGAATACCTTTATTTCATAGGAAACAATAAAAATGTTAAAATGTTAGAAATGTTATGACTACTTATTGTAAAAACTAAAACTTTTAAATAAACAAATACATTTTTCAATAGTGTTTTATATTTCTATGTTGTGACGCCCTGGGAACTATTCAACTGGCAGACTCCATCATGCCACCATGCAGGTGTTCTTTTAGGTTGACCAGTTAGCCGAAAAAATTCCCGTATTTATGGAAAATTAGTTTACTTGTAAAATGTGGGAAAATCGATTAACATGTGAAATCAAACAATACGTCTCTAATATGTTTCATATTTAGAAGATACAGATTTTTATAGAACTCTGTTAACTTTTTGTGGTTGACATGTTTTAAATTTATACAATATATATAGATTGTAGTGTTAAACCCCATTAATAACTTACGATTTGCTTCTAAAATTATACTAGTTGAATCGTCAATTTCCGTCACTTTTTCAAAAGTTGTTTAAATAATATTTTTTTAATTAATTTTCTTCGAAATAGGGAATCTCAAGGGAAATTTCTCCACGTTATGGGGAGAAATAAAAATCCAGCGTTCAACGAAACGACCACGCTAAGGGCCAAGATATATTATGCCAATATTTAATTTGTGATCGGGAATGATCGTGTAACTTCGGATTTTTACGAGCGGATACTTGTATCAAATCCATTTTTAGTAACCATTTACAATAAATTTTGGCAGAATTGACTTAAAAAGGGATGAGGGCGACACAGGTGACAAAAATTAAACTATTTTAGCAAATTTCGACAAAACCGATTGTCCTGCTAGGCTCTTAACTAGCTCTGCTTAGTTACTTCCCCAAGTAGGTACCCAACTTTATTACTTTATTTTTGCCTCTACATTTGGCCATCCTGCTATGACATCTGCCCTCAGATGTCGTCAATAGACTCGCGCTCGTCGTCACTATTGTTATCTTCGGACTCCATAGCCCAAAATTTCATATGGTTGGCTGAAGTAAATGTATTCTGCGGTCCTTCATGTTCTCCACTAAATAACGCTCGTTTCTCAAGGTTTTTGTTACACGATACGGCCCCAAGAATATACCCTTTAATTTTAATCCAGCGCCAAACTGTGTTGGTTGAATGGCCACCAAGTCCCCAACCTGGTAACTCCTCGCTGGTTTCCGCTTTTTATTAAACCCTTGACGCCGACGGTTCTCTTCCTGTGTTGTCTCAATTTGTTTTTTGGCTTCTCTTCGTAATTCTTCTCGATCCTCGACGAATCGTGTGGCCTAATCATCCTCTAACAGCTCAGGTAAATTTAAATCTTCTTTAAGGCGTATTCTTTCGACTTGGCCATTTCCTCGCGGTAATCCCGTTGCAATGAGTGAACGTTGAATATTCTCTTCTATGCAGTACTGTTTGAAATCGTTGGACGTAAACGCTGTTCCTCTGTCGAATATGATCCTCCTAGAATTTCCAAAAACAACTGACTCATTTCGCAATCGATTAAGTACATCAGCTGTATCAGTCGACTTCGTTGGATATAACCAAAAGCCCTTCTTGAGAATTTCTTCAGTTTTATTTACACCAAAATGTCCCTTCTCATGAGCTCGCCTTATTATTTGATATTGCGTACACTTAGGCACTACGATTAACAATTCACTGTTTACATCTTTATAAACTAACCTGTTACCGTTCCGTGCGGAACAGGTTAGTTTATTCCTTTTCTCGCATACATTTTTTATATCATCTCTTTCTTGCACACTTCTTATACGTGCTATAATTCTTTCATCATCCTCACGCACAATTAAAACTGATGGTAATGGACTTGTACTTAACGCGTCTACATGCAAGACACTTTTTTCAGGTCTATGATGAATTTCATCATTGAAGTGTTCCAATAATAAAACCCATCTATCTACTCGTAGGCACAATTTCTCTTTTTTCATTGTGTTTATAAAGCTTGACAATTCCTTATATTTAATTTACGATAATCTACGCCAAACCGAACTGACCCGTCTATTTTCTCACGAGAATGATCGGCTCACATACTCTGAATTCGAGGGTCGGATGATACCCTCCTCTGTCCACAAGTTCGAAATTTCATTTGCTTCCCGTCGCGGTCGCGAGTTCGTCTAGTCGCGCGGTTTGTCTGATTTTAATATTATTTTCGCTTTTATCCCGACATCCTCCGTTTTGTTAGATTCGTAATTTGTGATAATCTTTCTAATTTCTCCCAGATAATGTTTTTCTGTGATATAAGATAAATCTACTCGTTGGCTTTATTAATTAGATTAATCCGGAAAATGCGAGATCCTTCCGAATCGTTTATGTCATCGCGACTATCGTTATTTAACTTCAAAAACATAACTTCCCCATGTCGTACGCTAAGTTCGACTTGATCCAAAAAATCTGTACCGAGGAGAATAGGATGCTTCAACATAATGTCAGGTACAACATGATAAGTGACAGCAAATTCATCATTTGCTACTCTCATGCTAGCGGTAAACTCACCTATAGTTGCATTCATACCAGACCCTAAACCCTCAAACATACCTGTTTTTTTCTAAGGGGCGGTGCCCCTAATCCCTCGTATTCACTCTTACAAATCAATGTTAAATCGCTATCTGTATCAACTAAAACTAAACTCTTATAATCATTAATTGCTATTAACTTCTGATATTTCTCCTTCCTTGGTCGTGATATTACGTAGATGTTCTTTGGTTTTCCTAGACATTCGGATGCAATATGTCCGAAGCCATTGCACTTAAAACACTTTCTGCCTTTACCCTGATCAGGGCAGGCTGAACTCACATGTTCATCGTCACCACAATTAAAACGTTTCACTGCTGGTTTTGCCGACTTCACTTCATTATTTTTCTTTTTGTTTCTGTCGTCGGTTTTTCCTGATTTGTCATTTTTCTCTATTGTCTTCACTTTCGTTTTTGTAGCTTCACGTTTCATACTTTCGTATTGACTGAATCGCTCTTTTAGCTGCTTAATTGCTTGAGCCCCGTATATAATTGCTTTGTTGAACGCATCGTCAGTAGAGTGGAGTGAAAGAGGTCGAAAAATTTTTTTTTCGAATTTCGTAAACCCTATATTACTAAATGTTGCTATGGATAATTGGCTATTGAAAAATATTTTTTATTTTTTTTTCACATATGATCCTCAGGTGGCGCAGAGGACTTGAAATTTTGAAAAAATGATTGATTCTTTAAAATTAAAAAAATTTTAGATGAATATTATTAACAACTTTTACTTTATTATCTGCATTAAAATATGAAGAATAACAATAATTTATATATTTTTTAATAATTTCAGCTTTTTGTGGTGTCATCTGCATATGGGGTAGCTCCCTGAAATCAGAGGAAAATTGTGATTTTGTTTCGAATTTTGGTATTTTTTTTTCTCGATTTTCTTCTTGCTCGATTATATTCATCGCGTACTGTACTTCTGCAAACAGCCAAACTAACTTCAGTGACCAGCTTCACGCTTCACACCTCTCTCCATAGCCTGGGAATGACAGGGAAAATTTTCAATACGGATATTTGTATCTTTGCTCATGATTTTCGCATAATTTACTGTCACCGTATTTTTTTGTGAATGGTGGCTCGAATATTTGTTATATTTTCCATTCTATCAAATCATAATCATCGTTGACTTCGAGGTGTAATTTTGAAGTCACGAATGTTCTTATTTTCTGCCCCTTTGCATTTTGTCGGGCTTTCAGAATTTTGCTTACTGCAATTTTTTTTATATGCTATCTTTCATCTTGCAGCATCTCTAATAAAATATTTTCAGAATGTGCGTGGAAAGAATTCCACGCAATTATTCAAAAAGCAATTGTTTTCAGCTCACATTTTAAATAGAATCATCTTTTTATCAATCTAAGGACACGTTTCGGACCATCTTTAAATGAAAGTTTTGTTTTTATGGTAAACCATTTGAACAAAATGTTGACACGTACACTTTTATCACAAATTGATCAATTAGATCTTGATTGCTGTTTAATAATTTACCGCTATCATTCGAGGTCTCTGCAGTCAATGTAGTATCTGGTGAGGGGTTCAGAGGTTTCTTTACAGTCTGTTTTTGAAGTAATTTATTTTGCCTCATCAGTCGTTATTGCCTACGCTCCAAAGCCTTGGTTTCCACTATATATTTTGTGACTACCTCTCTGATCATGTTGGAATTCCAGCTCCTTCTTGCGTATTTTTACTAAACACAGAAAAATCAAAGAGTTTATTTGTTGCATCTACATAAAATTAAGTTTTCTTTATAGATATTCGACATTTCTTTAAGCGTTTGTACTTGTGATAATACCGGTTTAGTCTGTTTACAATTTGACATTGAGTTAGAATAGGAATAGACCCTTTATTCCACAACGTAATAAGATCAATTGCAATTATTTCACACGTCTTTCACAGAAGGATCTTTTCCATTGGATAACCATTGCAAGTCATTTCTTATCCACAAACAATACTTTATTATATTATATATTATATTACATATAAGTTGGTAACATATTGTCTTTTAATTTTTCTGGGCCACCAAATACAGAACACGATAAATTTTGTATTGTTGTAGGCATTTTACGAACAAATCACAATCAAGTTTTCGCGACTATTCCAAAGAATGTGATCTCCGCGCTGATATCTGTTTTTTTCTGATTGACTGCAACTTTTGTTTCGCAAAATAATGTTAAAGGATGGAGGGAAAGAGGAGTAAGTTAGATGGGTGAAAATAAAATCTGTTTTGTGACGTTTAAACTGCATTAGATGAGTTGCTTATTACTAACAAAATCCGAAAAAACACAATTTTTTTAAGAACTTTAGGGTCAGTGCGCCACCTGAAGACGAAGTAAGAATTTAATGATATTTTGTGTACTTTACAGGGTACTACCAAGGCACCCATCGGTAATATAGGAAACTCGAAATTTGAAAAAAAGTTTTTTCACTCCGCCCTAATCGTCAGGGATACCCTCGATAATGTATTGGATAACCACGCGCACCTCGAGATTGGCTTGGGAGGCAATCTGCAGCATCTTGTACGTATATGCTTGGAGCGTTTCATTTGTTCTCTTTTCCCGTATCGTAAGTTCTCGGTGCACTTGTAAACTGTCAAACTGTGGAACTCTTCCTTTAGCGCCTTCTTTAGTTTAGCCCACGTTCTGCTGCAATTTGCATACTCCACGAACAATTCCGCGGAACCTTCTAATAATCGCTTGGCGTACGCGATTTTTTGAACATCATTCCACTCGCATAGTACAGCCATTTCTTCAAATTTCCCTAACCACCGTCGCACATTGGTGTGGTCGTCGCCGCTGAATTTCTTTAGAGTTCCCTCCACGTCTCTGAACGTTAACAACACGCGCTGCTGAGGAACTCTGCGTCGGCGAACAATCGGAGTTCCTCGGTTATCCTCATCGTTCTGGAGAGGGTCGATCTCCTCGTTTTCATCTTTATCTTCATCATCTTCATTGTTTTCTTCGTCGTCATCATCGTCTTCAACGCGTTCTCGTTGGACCAGAAGAGCCGCTCCGAGACGTTTAATTAGTTCACGCTTATGACCAGTAGTTGGCAGGTGTCTCTTCCTGAGCTCCATCTTGAGCTCGGGAACCCTCATCCGCGTGAGGTGGTCCTCATCCAACTCCATCGCGTAAACACCCCGCGCCACACTGTCGATAACTTCATCAACCATTGTTTCTACGCAGCGCACTTACACAGTCCGAAAGAAAACACTTCACGTCTTTAATTACTTTTCCAAATAATCCGTCTTTCGAGCCCAAATGTAGAATATAAATATTATTATTTATTATATTAAAGAAAACAACAGGACAGATATTACGTATTATATTTTCAAGAAGACAACCATATAACACAACTTTCTTTTGTTTTTATAATCTAAATCTATGTAGTTCTAATTTTGAAAAAAGCTTAACTACCTATTCTTAACTAGCTCTGCTTAGCTACTTCCCCAAGTAGGTACCCAACTTTATTACTTTATTTTTGACTCTACATTTATATTTTTGACTGCGGCGACAGCTGATGCAAAGTGGTCAATAAATGATTCCAAATTATGGATATTACCTACTGTAAACGACTCGATATCCAAAATTTGCTCAAGGTATGCGGAAGAGATAACATGTTTATCATTGTATTTCTCTATTAAAGAATTAAATATGTCGTAGTTCACATATATACAATAGAATAAGTATTGTTGTTTATATAATCTGTGATTTTAGTACCGTTTTCACGTAAAAAGTCATTTTTACCTATTTTTAATATTTGCGTTCTAAATTTTAATATTTACAAATGCTAATATTTATATGTAATATAATAATTTGAAAGCCTATTTTATAACCTTTCTAAAAGAGTTTTTACTATTCGGCTACGTTCAGAAATGTTTCATTTATAGAGCTTTAATTGTGAAGCGGTAATAACAAAAAGTTTTCGTAAAATGTCATTTTGTTAGAGACACCAAAAGCGAATATTCTCGAAAATTCGGAGGGGTTAACAAAACGATATTTGACTCCCAATTTCCACCAAAATGTGATGCTATTGGCGCATTTAAATGCCAATTTATTCTATTATTGGCCAAAACACTTGTGAATTCTTCACCAAAATGTGAAGATGTTGAAAATGCGTGCAATTCATTCAACTTGCGTGTAGCTCGTACAAAGTTAGTTCCATTGTCCGAATATAAATTTGACACGGGACCACGGCGGGATAGAAAGAGTTTAAATGCATTCAGGAAACATTCGGTACTTAGACTTGACGCTAGTTCAAGGTGTATCACTCTCGTTGTTAAACATACAAATAAGCAAATATATGCCTTTTAAGAATGAATTCCACGTCCACGTGATATGGTTACCTTTAAAGGCCCGGAAAAGTCAATGCCGACATGCGTAAATGGCTTTATAGATGGAGTTACACGACAATCCTTATGATCGGCCATTAAAGGTGCGATTGTTTTAGGATGTAGCCGAAAACATGAATTGCACTTATGTACTTGATTTCGAATCAAACTATGGGCCTATAGAATCCAATATTTCTGCCTCAAAATAGACATTAATATTGCGGGTGGCAATGAATTTGATGATAATGATCAACCAATAAATTCAAGATGTGATCTTTTCGTGGAAGGACTATTGGGTGTTTTTGATGATAATTTAAATCCGAATTAACTAATCGACCCCCCAATCTTATAAGTCCGTCGTGCAAAAACAGCCAAACCGAAAATAAGCCAATTGTATTTCGCGAAATACTCTGAGTTTGGCGAACTCTAAGTCTGATCCACTTATGTGTCTTCGATACGGTAACACTTTAAGAAATCTAAATACATAAACCAAACATCGTAATAATTCATTCCACCAAGAAAAGCATTCTGACAAGTTGAGTATTTCATACTCCTCTAAACTAGAAGACACTACCAACGATGCCTTCAGTTTGGGCGGTTGCGTCACCATGGTGACGTCATAAGCGGTAATAGGCCACTGCTTGGCCCCCAATTTTATGTTTTTTAGTCTAATAGAGTGTATCTATCTTAGAAGTTCTAAAATAACTTTATAGTCAAGCATGCCTTTTATCAACAATTAATTCCTAAAGTTTTTGAAAAAATTCTTCTTAAAAAAATTATTTTCCGATTAAACCACGTCATTTCTCCTGAACAACATGGTTTCTCTACTGGAAAATCTACCCTTACTAACTTATTAACGTATCAAAACTATATATCTGATTCCATGTCTAGTAAATGTCAAGTTGACTCTATTTATACCGATTTGAGTAAGGCGTTCGATAAAGTTAATCATGAGTTATTGCTGAATAAACTGCAAAAACTCGGTATAGGTGGTTCACTATATAAGTGGTTTAACAGTTACTCGATCAACAGATTACTGGCTGTTAAAATTGATGGTACATTTTCGTACAAATTCACTGCTAAGAGTGGTGTTCTTCAGGGGTCACATTTAGGTCCAATCCTGTTTTTATTATTTGTTAATGATGTGATATATATTTTCAATGATGTTCAAGTATTAATGTTTGCAGACGGCCTGAAATTATTTAAAGCAATCAGAAACATTAATGATTGCCATATATTGTCAAATAACTTGTTGATATTTATTATATGGTGTCATGATAACCGCTTGCAACTTAACATAAGCAAATGTCAAATTATGAGGTTTTATCGAATAAAGAATCCAATATTTTTCGATTATTCCATTAACAATATGTCGTTAGTATCTGTCTCGGAAATCAATGACTTAGGTATTTGGTTTGACACGAAACTCAACTTTATCAAGCATATAGAAATAATAACCAATAAAGCTTTGAAAATGTTGGGATTTATTTTAAGGGTATCTAGTGATTTCAACAATGTCAATACTGTAAAAACATTATATATGTCATTCGTAAGGAGTCATTTAGAATACAATTCCACGGTTTGGTCCCCAAATTATGAGGTTCATTCACATGCGATTGAAAGAATCCAAAATAAATTTTTAAGATATGTGAATTTTAAAATGGGCATTCCTAGTGAATGCCTAAATTACGATAACGTACTTTGTTCATTAAATTTAATAAAATTATCTGATCGTAGAATCATTTCCGATTTAACCTGTTTGTATAAAATCATAAATTCAATGTTTGATACCCCTGATTTATTACATGTAATTTCTTTTCATACTCCAGGCAGGTCAGTCACAAGGCAGTACCTACCATATTATTGTAGCAATTCTAAGTCAACAAGTCAATATTATACTCCTATGCGACGGATCCAACAGCTTGGAAACAAATACTCCGATGTTGTTGATATATTTAGTACATCAATTTTATTATATAAGCATACCTTATTGAAGTTTTTTTCATCAAATAGGGGAATATTTTGATAAAGCTATTAAAATTGACTAACACATTGACAGTATTTTGTTGGCTGAAAGAAAAAAAAAGTATTTCGGAATTTTTGTATTTTGTACCTACATCCTGTGTGGTTCAAATTCAATACCTAATATTTTTACTTTGTATTTATTTTTGTGCAAATGTTTTAAACAGTAGTTTCCTGCACTATTTACTAGTATAATTTCGTTAATATTGTTATATATATATATATGTATGTAAAAGCATAAATAGGCGTAAATAAATAAATAGTCAAGCATATCTCAATGTAGGATGGTCCATGTCATATAGAATTCTGTAGCTGTCTGCGTCATTTCAAGTTTTTATATATTCTTTCATTGCCGCGATATCGATGGAGGTGCCTGAAACGATGCCATATCTGATATTTGTCTATGTTTCTCCTTTTTCTTTCCTATTAGGATTTGATAGGTTGTTGTGGACTAGATGGGATCTGGCTCTTTCCTCGTTGGGGTTGCTCTTGGATGGTCCGGCGATGGCTTCTGCTTCTGGAGGAGGGAAGGGATTCTTGGGAGAGGGTTCTGGGTTGCTTCCATGATCGAATGTCCAGTAAGGAGAGTCGTAATCGGGATGGTTTACCCTAAAATCAAAGTTTTTGCCCATCTTTTCGAATAGTGAATAGGTCGAACTCTGAAATAGAATTCTGTCTTTATTATTCATTCTTCCGTAGAATACTGGAATGTTCTCATGAAAACCGGTTGGTTCAGATCTTGCGTATCCTGATCCTATCTTTTCAAAGTTGTCCCTGTGGATTCCGTCTCCAGAGCTCCTTCCATATTCTGAGTCACTTGTATTCTTTTCTTTTAGCACTTGTTGGTCGACTATGTCTTCCGTCTCCATTTCAGTGTCTGTTATAGGACTTTTTCTTTGGTAAATTGGTGAGAATGAACTTGTTTCAGGAACCTTAACTTGAGATGACTAAGTATATTCATCCTCTATACTCGCAGCGTCCCTCAGGTTCATTTCTAAATCCACTACGCTTACTTCCGCAAAAAAGTATTCATGGAATGAATCGTGTTACTGTTGTTGTTGCGTTGGTCATTCTCAGGCGGTGAGTGCAAGGATTGGTGCGTTTCCGGCGGCCAATCGGAAATGGGTGGCGGCTGAGGGGAGGCCCCTTCCAGTTTGGCTTCCTCGGGTTTGCCATGGCACCCCATCGTGGTGATCTTACCCTCTGGTGCGTGCATTTGAACTTCATGGTGCGGTATTATATAAGATGGCGTTTGATCCTCCTTATTTGGTGCGATAGGAGACAAATTATCCTTTTCCAAATATTCACTAATACATAGTATTATTACTCGTATAAGCGTCTCTCAATTTAGGAGAGTCTTCCAATTTGCGTTCAAGGCATAAACGTTTATTTGCTATTGCAAACGAATCCCCAAGTACTGAAGCATCTCGCTTAAATGGTAAGGCTACAAAATACCTTCCATTTACACATTCACGATCTTCAGAACCTTTAATAGACGGTGCATTTACCTCTTCTAATTTCCAAAATCTTTTGAGACGAATATCTTCTGATTCGTTCATCACAGCACAACAAGATACGGTAGCATTATCCTCAACTCGTGTTGGTGCTGCTCCCAAAATAACGTATCCAAAAACTGTTTCTAAGACTTGCAAATTATGCCTCTGCGAAGGGTCTTGAACCCTTTTTGATAACAGGAGATGCGGGAAGAGTTGAGTTCCTATCAACATGTCAATTTCTCATGGTTCTCCATACGATTCGTCTGCCAAGGATAAATTATTCAAATATGACAATGACGGTATGTCAACTTTGGCGGTAGTAAGCGATCTGTTACCTTGTCCACTACCAACGAAGTTACATTTTAATGTATTTTACGATTAAAACGAGAATAAATGTTGGTATTTATGGAGCCTCTAATGGGTTTTGAAGACCCTCCAATTCCTTTAACTGTGGAACAAGACGGGCGTTGATATTCAAAGATACCCAATTTTCTGCAGCAATCATGAGTAATAAAATTGCTTTGAGAAGCGCTGTCTAATAAACATCCAATGAGGTGTTCATTTCCTTGTGAGTCCATTATACCAACTTGTGCGGTAGCCAGCAAAACTGTACGTACAATGTACCTACGTTGCGATTGTAAGGTCGAACAGTTGAAAACGTACACAAAGCCGCATCAGATTTCGAGCAGCCCTCTTTTGGATCAATTAATTGATCGGCGGTCTGGTTTTCCATTCTTTTGGGCGTTCCGAGAATCGGACTGCCCTCTGTGTGACGTACCCTGTTCTTCAAAATGTAACATCGTATGATGAAACTTGTCATTACATTTATGACAACTTTCGTTTGAATGGCATGCCCTATGTGTATCAATAAGGCATCTAAAACAAAATCCTTTACCCTTAACAATGTTGAATCGTTCCTTAATACTTAATTTTTTTAAATCCTGACATTTATATAAATGTCCGTGCGATGGCTTTTTACAAAGTAAACATTTATTAAACGGCCGATTTTCGGTTTCATCCGAATCGCTACCAGCGCTTTTAAATGCTTGCGTAGATCTTTGTGATCTCTTTGATGTCTCTATGTGAGCGGATGGTTTCCTTGTTGCGCCTGTTCGTTGCAAAACCTTGATTTGCTCACGAACAAATTTCACTTCAAACGAGGGAAAATCAGTTTAACGGATTACTTGTTTCAAAATCCTTTACGGAATCTAAATCCAGCTTTTTCAATGCAATATGAAGAAAAATGAAGTCACATAAATTATCTAAATTTATATTTTTGACTGCGGCGGCAGCTGATGCAAAGTGGTCAATAAATGATTCCAAATTATGGATATTACCTACTGTAAACGACTTGAAATCCAAAATTTGCTCAAGGTATGCGGAAGAGAAAGCACGTTTATCATTGTATTTCTCGATTAAATTAAAATTTTTAAATATAATGTCGTAGTTCTCAGGTGACAATACAATACCCGAAAAGTTTGTTTGTACTCGTTTACTAATTTTTCCCAACAAATAATACAGTTTTTCTGAATTTGAAAGCGACTTATTATTGTGTACTGTATTAACAAAACTAGAATAAAACATTGGCCAGGTATTTATGTCTCCATCGAAGAACACTAACTCACTCAATACGCGGCAATTTCGGCTTATTACACCTTTTGTTTTGTATATCTAATGTCGGTTTCTTCTCTTGAATCAAAAAAAGTGTGCGTTTGATTTTACAGTACATGTTCTCAAATTCCAACCAATTTTCGAAATCCGGAATATAATTGGAATCGATTTCCAAATTCATTAAATTTATTTGCTGATGTACTTCTTCATATTTACTTCTAGTTGAATCTAACGTTTCTATTAAAGATAAAAATTCCTCTTGAATATTTGTGTCAGAAATCCACTTTGAAAGATCGAATAATTTTTTAATGCATTCGTTGAAAGCATCACGTTGCGATGTCAACAATATCAATTTCTTTTCCTTTGCAGTAGCCATAATGTTAAAATAAGTAATCAATAAAAAAGAAATTAATAAAATAGTTTTACCTACCAATAAAACTTATATTATGTACCTAACCTCATTTAACTTGTGACGAGCCGGGGGTGAAGAGGCATCCTTCCTTCCCCTTGCCCTAACAAAGCACCACTTTGAATTTTGAATTGAATGTTTTGTTGATAAATTTTAAGCTATGGTATATTTTATTGACTGCAACACGTTCACAACACAATAAACTATCCACTAAAACCACATTACTTGCATTTATTTGAATTATTTTCTCGCGCATGCGCAAATGAGGCCCGCGTTTTCGAGTTCCTGGCACGTAACCGGTTAAAACCTATATTGAGAGAAGCATTCTCAAATCCCCTTTCGCGTGGCCTTCCCCGATCTTTTTTTTAGTACCTTGTGGCTGTCAAGTGGTCACCAGATGCTAAACAAAAGTATCATACATACATCTAACTTTTGTTTATGGCATTTTTTCTCATTAGTTCTCACCAGGCAGTGATTGCCTAGGTTTTAAATGAGGTTAGGTACATAATATAAGTTTTATTGGTAGGTAAAACTATTTTATTATGTATCCTGAACCGTCATTTAAAACCTATATTGAGATCTGTTTGTTATCGACTGGTGACCACTAACGCTAATGTGATGATATTAAAATATGTTAAACACTGGAATACCTACTCACGTGTTACAGTTGGTGGAATAGAGAAGTCACAGACAATGCCCTATTTACCTCTAGAGAAGTGTTAACTTCTCTTCTGTAGAATTTGGCAAAGGTGTCCCGGCTCCTCCAGTTCCCTCGAGCCAGGATGTCATCCAGACTAAAATTATCCAGCCAGTTAAGTGATGCCACTGCTGCCCGTACGCTTCCCGGTGCAGCTAAACGGTTGCAGCGCCCAACGGGCGATGGCTGTTCTTGAAGCTGCCTTAACTGCTCCTGATGTAGTGATGAAGAGTTCTGTTAAATTCTGCTTTGTTTCTGTCCGTTCTTTGGAGATTTCAACCAGTTCCTTAATCCAGTATGTTTGGTCTATATTTGGTTGATTGCCATTTAACAGCCTCCAACCTGACCGACTGTTGGAACGTAGCGGAGTCTGTTTTGGAACCGAAAACTGGCCATAACGAGACCCCTTCCTCATCTATGGATAATATGTCTGGTGAACACTGTAACAAGGTCAGGTCATGCACTTGTCATGCATTGAGTACTTGTCTGACAGGATGTGAACTTAGGTTTCCTTCTTCAGGGCTACTGAAAGTTGTTACTACCGATTTATGAGGTCGAACTGTGCTGGGAGAGAGACTATCGGGTACATAGGTTGCTTCCTGTAGGGACATTCGGGTTTACCCCATGATTTAATGCCCCTTTTGCCACCTAAGCCATGCCGGTTTGTATGTTTCAAGGGTGGACTCTCTCCAACCCGACTTTAAAAAATCTTTCTGTTTGTCCGACCAATCTGTTAATGACTGACTCTACCCCGGCACTTCCACACCTCCAAAATGAAATCCTCTACTTGTGGGGGGGGGTTTCAAGGTTCTCGTGTTTATCAGCACTTCTATCAGTTTCAATATGGTGAACGGAGGACTTGCTGCTCGATTTTTTAAGTCTTGTCTCCAGAATACCTTCTTGGGGCTAGAATCAAGTATAGGTCCTTGGCCCGGTTCAGGTGTGCTAGAATTCTCGGCATAAGGCACGGCGGGGGGAACACCCAAGCTAGAAGAAAATCCCACTCTTGAGTCCAAGCATTGACAAATTTTGCCTCTTTGTCGAATGCATTGAGGGACACATAATCTTCTATGACGATGTGGGCTGTCTCTGATGCATACAGGTCTATAGTTGGCGTCCCCCATTTTGCAAAAACTAATTTTGTTGCAGCCGGTAAAAGATGCCATTTCGGAGGTTCACGTTTCCAGGAGAGTTGATCTGCTACCTCGTTGAACCTTCCCGGTAAGTAGTGGGCAGACAGTGAATGTGATACGTGTCTGCCATTTGAAGGACTTGACGAGTCGTTTCGAGCAATGTCTTGGATCGTGTGTCGCCTTCGTTGCGAAGGTATGCGACCACCAATTTGTTGTCTGACTGGGTAAGAAGACCCGAGTCTGACAGCTCTGGCCCGTGAGGAGTAAGTGCTGCCAGCACGGCGAGCATTTCCTTGACATTGCTGTGGAGTGGTTGTTGTGTTTGGGACCAAGCTCCATTCAACCTGAGGTCGTCTAGCTGCGCGCCCCATCCCCCGTCCGAGGCATCGGTCGTGAGGGTGTGGCGAATTGTTGCTTGATGTATTAGTGACCACATCTGCAGGGACCTGCTCCATCACCTCAGCTCCTCTATCGCTGCTCGAGGTATGGGATGAAGTCGTCTGGGTTTGAATGCAGGTAGCTTGTGACTGACCCACTGTAACATGCAAAGGTTAAGCCTGCCTCTATGAATGGCGAAACTAGCAAAATTGAGGGTACCCAAGAGGCTCTGGGCCTGCTCAAGTGACCATCTACCTAGATTAATGTATTGTTTCAGTAACTTTGTTATTTTCACTCTTTTATCTTGCGGGAGATCTTAAGTCAGCCCTTGAATTCCACATAATTCCCAGATATTCAATTTTCAGAACTGGACTTGGAGTGGCTTTAACCTGTCATTTGCCAGGAACGCGCCGGCGCGCGAGAATCGAATTTCAAAAATGAATATTAATTCAAATAATTTGGATGAGATTTTAAATTTTATTCCATTAATATATAACATAAAATAAAGCTTAAAATAGCTTCCTCCATTCTTGTTCTTAAGGTAATTTAAAAAAGGTAAGGTAAAAAACCCTGGCCTTTGACAGGTTAATGAATTGTGTTATCCACCCTAGAGTTTGTAACATTGAAATAGTTTCAAATTTATGAATTTTTAATATATTAATACACTATCAAAAAATTCTCTAAGTAGACAATTATTCTGAGACCTTTATCTCTTAATTTTTGCGCTATCCAATTGGTAAGATAAGTAAAAACCTTTGGAGCAGATAATAGTCCAAAGGTAAAAGCAAACATCTCATTTGAAGAAATTCTCCTTAAAAATGAGTCTCAAGAAACGACGATGGTTCCACTTTAACCATCCAGTCCCCCGGTTGAATAAATGGTGCAATCTTATTAAATGCAGGTAGCTTGCGACTGGCACACTAAATTTGCCAATAGTTAAAAAATTGTTCAAGCGACGAAGGTTGAAAACCGGTCTAAATGACCCGTCTTGCTTCGGTATGAGAAACATCCGTGACAGAAATGAAGGAGATATTGAAGGCGTTGCCAATATCTTTTCCTTTTTCATTTTGTCTGTTTGTCACATCATTTCTTTTGTGATATGAGTTTTATAAGTGGAACTTACCATGTCTGCCAGTATACTTAGCGTGGATTTCTGACAGAAGGGTAGCTTGTACCCTCGCAACATCGTTAACAGCGTCGGTGGGGCTCCTAAATCATCTCAATTGCTTAGGAACTGTCCTAACTGCCCCACCCCTGAAACTCTCTCTGGATAGTCAGACTATCCTTGTTGCCAAAATTGGCCTGGTTGGTCCTCTCTTCCTCCTCTGGACTCCTGTTGGTTGGTTCGCCCACCACGGAAGGCTTTGCTATCGCGAAATATCCTGCCTTCCCGAAAGGGCTTGCTCTCGCGAAAAGGCTTCCTCACTGGCCCTTTATACTTGGGCAACTGCGTGCTGGTTGATGGTTGAGGGGCGAAGCTCGAATATGGGAGGCATTTATCCAGCCCTCCCATTCGCTTAATCTGAGATTCCAATTTGCTTGGGTCAAAAAGATAATCCGCTGCTGGAGGAATATTTTTAACCACTTCCTGTACATTCTGAC
This sequence comes from Limnephilus marmoratus, assembly GCA_917880885.1. Classification (NCBI taxonomy): domain Eukaryota; kingdom Metazoa; phylum Arthropoda; class Insecta; order Trichoptera; family Limnephilidae; genus Limnephilus; species Limnephilus marmoratus. Next base: position 23,441,917 of record OU862934.1, on the reverse strand, counting down.
TCTTTACTTCATTGAGGATTGCGTCCCTGTGATGCTGGATCTCGTTTGCTCTCCTTCCGCAGACTATCTACAGAACATCTGTAATCACTGCCTGCTACTCTGTATCCGGAGTCCTTCCTCTACTCTCCAGTTCAAAGTTCCTGCAGAGATTTTCTGAGGCACTCATTCTGCAGAAAGAGGGCATGGCTCAATGCCCCACAGAATTTATCTAGGATTAACGAGACAAATCCCTAGAGAAGTTGATGCACCACTCTCCCCGTGCATCTTCCGATCTTCTGAGTCATGCTCAAATTAATTCATGGACAAGCCGCCGCATTTTTATGCACAGATTACGGAAATTATACTTCATTTCAACAATTATTACAAGAAACAACTATTTACGAACATAACTAGGTTATTAGGTTCTTAGTTTAGGTAAATGAAGTAATTCATGCATTTTTAGTTTGAAACAAAACTTCGCAAATGTCAAATCCTTACAAAAAAAAAACATGTCCGTCTTGAAGATGGTGATTTTTAAACTTATTTTGATGTATATTTTTCCGTCTATCCCGACAGAAAACGATGGTTCTTGTGGTAATTAAGTTTAAAAGTATTTACTTTTCAAATTTTATGCCTATGTGTAGCGGCATGCGGCGGCTTGTCCATACTTTATCAAGCTCGCTTTTGAAGCCATAAAGTTTTGAGTAAATGAGCTTATAATATTATAATATATCGCTTATATGCTTCACTTTACTTGGGCCGAAAGATGATCGATTTTTCGCCAATTTCGGCAACTTTCACTCATTGAATCACACACAACACATGTCAATCACAACACAAGATACAACAAAGAAAACAAACAAAGGACCCAGAATGCAGACAATCTTTTTTGTTGTGTTCACCACATATATTGTCATTTATCGGTCTTATACTCTGTTTTTTTAATTTTAAAATACTTCGAACAGCCTCGCTGTTATAACATAAAGTATGATTTTGAAATAATTCTTGCTTTTTTGGGGAAAAATCGTTATAAATTCGGAGCTATTACAAAACGAAAATGCCAGCGACGAAATTTAATACGCTAATGAGAAAAAAAATGCCATAAACAAAAGTTAGATGTAGGTATGATACTTTTGTTTAGCATCTGGTGACCACTTGACAGCCACAAGGTACTAAAAAAGATCGGGGAAGGCCACGCGAAAGGGGATTTGAGAATGCTTCTCTCAATATAGGTTTTAAATGACGGTTCAGGATACATAATAACCTTTTGCATTTCTACAACTAAACTTTGTGGTAGGTGCAGGGTTAAATACCTACTGCGGCAGTCGGAAGGTTAACAAACTATCAAATTGATAACGGTATTGAGTGAAGCGCCTGGCGCATGGACTTTATCCTGCAGTTAAAATAACAAATTTTGAATCTTTCACTATAAATATAAATTCATCTTTTTGACAATGCTAACACAACATTATATACGAACGAATTTAACGTATCTGGCATCAAATAGGACCAAATGATGGTTGCGCAAATCAATTTAATTTCGTTCGCAGGGCGGGTGCGGTGCGAGTCTTAAAACAACAATTTCACTGAAAAACTGCCCAAGGGATAGGAGGGGTTATGTAGCCAAGACTTACCGAGTCCACTTTTGAATGGTCATTTGCCGCTGGTTCTGTAGTCCTTATATGTAATTCAATAGTTCCCTTTAGTCTTTATAACACAGTTCACTGGCGGTTAAAGTTGCTTCATGCTCATGGATCGGTAGAAGTCGCATGCGATCACTCTCTTCTTCCTCCTGGTACCCGGCATGTATTTGTTCACGGCGTGGTCGAGATCGTATGTGGTCCACCATCCCACTGTTTGGAATTGCGTTTGACACCTCTATCAGAAAGGCAGCGAGCTGGGTTATGGTGGCCGGAGCGTGTTGTTTGCGGATCTCGATTAGCCATGCCAGCCGCAGGGAACACAGCATTTTGTCAGTGACGTCATTCAGTAATGCAGGATTGGTGAGATAACCTTCGGTTTTCAGGATCCGGAGAGATGCCACCAGGTTTTGTACCGTCCCGGAGAAATCTGCCAGGTCCTCGAGTGATACCTCGGTCGTGAGGTAAGGTAGTTTTTTAACCTTGTCTAGCATAAATTTTGCTATGGAGTTAGCGCTGCCGTATCGCTGCTCGAGGACGCTGATGATCTCTGGGACTTGCGCAGGATCTATTAGTAGGGGACCCACGGTATCTCGTGCCTTGCCTTTGAGGGCGCGCTGCAGCCGAATGAGATTTTCGCTCGGAGTCATTTTCAAGGGGTCTCCGGAGAAGGTAGGCAAATCTTTTGCTGTGGATTGCCTGGCGATGAGGGCAGCCATTCTTGAATCATCTCCTAATGTGTGGGGCCTATCTTGCGTTCTGGAAGAGCGGAGCGCCTCTGCCATCACAGAGGCGATCTGGGCTAGTGGGTCGTTGCCATGCTGCAACCATTCTCGGGTATGCCGTGCTGTCCGATTGGCTGTGTGCGGTGGTGTAAATAATGGGGAATCCTGGCCGGAGGAGGCTGGCTGATGCTGGTACCCTGCTGTGTTGTAAAGTGGGCGCTCGGGTCCGATATGGCTGTATTCGGCCGTAGGGATGTTCTTCGCAGGGCCCGTCAGTAGTGTGTACTCTTGGGTGGCGGCGGCGGCGTATCCGGTTTTCGGTAATTTTGAAAATTAAAAGTATAGACAATTTTTACCTGGAACCAGAGGCTATGGGTTCGGCCCTCTCTAGGTATCTCTCATTGTATTCGCCTTGTCTTTCTCCAGCCTGGAAATAATAATAAAATGTATTTAACAACATAAAATAAATCTTGTTTAGACGCCATTTCTGTTAAACGAGTAGTAAATGTGAACGCAACTCGCGTAGCGTGCTACCAGCACTGTCAGTAGCATGCAACTGACAAGAAAACCTTAGTCGACGCGTAGAGTCGTGTACGAACACAAGCAAAATAGTAATGCGGGTACTCACGAGAGGGGAGGGGAAGGAGGTGGGGAAGAGGAAGGTTGGGAAGTACCTGGCTATTCAGATCTGGTCACCAAACACGGCTAAAGCCATTTTCAAGCAACGTTTCAATTCTGAATGGTGGTCTTACACCAGGGCGATACTGATAGTATCTTCCACTCTGGAACATGCCGCAAATATACTATATATTATTTTAAATGAATTAATTGTGAAATAACACAAATTAATCAAATAAAATTTATTTGCGCTTGCCGGGTTCGAACCCGCGACCTCCAGATTGTGAGTCAAGAGTCTTACCCACTGGACTATGGAGGTCGTCCTATATATCATATATCATATTAATGATAAGAAGTATTGACTCACCGCTCCTCATTGGATGCCTCTTCGTTCCTCTTTTTCTTTGCTTCCTTCTTTTTCTTTGTAGCTACAGAGCTCAACTCCCTCTCTCGTTCCCTGAAAATAAAACAATTTTATTAATTTAACCAACGGTGAAAAAATCCTGGACTGTGCAGAAACGGACGGGCCGTTTGATAGATTTCCGTATCTTAACAAATGGAATGCAAACTTTAAAGCTTAACCTGTTATTTGCCGGACATGCAAATCCACGTGCGGTTGGTGCGCATGCACGCAGAAAAAATTTCCATTTTTGAATAATTCGAACAAAGGGATTGGATAGTTTTTTACAACACAAACTTTCAATCGAACGTAACTTCTTTTATAGGATAGATAAATTTATTTTGCGAAATGTGGCTAATTATGTAGATTGTTATGCGAGCGTATGACAAAATTCAGATTTGTAACATAAACAGAACAGAAGTTATTTGAAAAAGGAGTCAGGAGCAAACCAACCACGCACCACTTATTCTCCCTTTCTAGTTAACGTACTTAGTTATAAATCCCAATTTTGATACATGTCTGTCTCGGTATAATTTTGAAAATTAAAAGTATAGACAATTTTTACCTGGAACCAGATGCTACTTCTTGTCTCACGTCTTGTCTTCCTCCAGCCTGGAAATAATAATAAAATATATTTAACAACATAAAATAAATCTTGTTTAGACACGCCAGGTTTCCGTGCTGAATTATCCCTCAACTACGGAGGCCGTCAAGGGGTAAGATTCAGATACTCCGAGAAACTAGCATTATTGATCCCTTCAGCACTGGTCCATTGCTGTATATTCGGGAAACATACCAAACACGCGCCCAACATGTACATACACATGTAACATGTGTCATGTACTCTGTAACATTTGTCACATGAGAATGGGTCTTTTCTACGACTCATTCTTGAGTTCAACAGCTCGGCTGTGGAATGTGATTGCTGGCCTCTGTGTTTCCTTCCTCCTACAAATGGGTCTCTTTAAGGCCCATGTTCACTCCTTCTTAAAATAAACTTGTAAAAAATATCCTCCACACAGCATCTTTAAAGATGAGATCTCCTCCTAAATTAATGGGAATAACCTTCAAAAGTTATAAAAAGAGTTTTTCTTATAAAAAATTGAATAGTAAAATGTAAAGAATGAAAGGTGTCTCTACTTACATGCATCATGAGCACAGGGGAGTTGGGAGGGGGGCTCTCGGCCACACGGTGGTGCTCTCGCCTCACATCAGTATCCTCGCCACTGCCGCCCAACTCTGAGTTTTCCGGTTCCCCCACTTAAACAAATTTATGACAAAATTGCACTATTACAAATACATAAAGATTTCTTTAGTAAAAATAATTTACCACAATTAAATATAAGCAAAAGAATAATATCTGAATTTTTTTTAGTGCTGACCGGTTTCAGAAATGGCAGCACCGCCATTTTGTGTACCCCTATGAATGACCTTTGTGATTTTTGTGCATGATTTTTGGGAGACCTATCATTACAGGTTTAATGTCGCCGGCTATCTAATTAGCCTATCTGGAATCTGGACTGAATCTGGTTCTGGTTCGCGACCTCCAGATTGTGAGTCAAGAGTCTTACCCACTGGACTATGGAGGTCGTCCTATATATCATATTAATGAGAAGAAGTATTGACTCACCGCTCCTCTGCTTCTTCTTCTTTCTCTTCCTCTCAGGTTGAGCAGCCTCAGCCTCAACCTCAGTAGCCTCACTAAATGTAAAAAAATCCAAATTATGATTTATCAATGTTTTGGGGACAGGGTTATCAAAAGTGTTCATGCAAACCAGCAAAAAATAATGTAATACCATTAGATGTGCTTGTTTTAAAGAAAAAGTCCTTTGCAATTCAAAATGTCACAGTAGTTTATCCTGCATTAACAAATAAAACTAGGAATAACCCATTAGCCCCAGTTTTGCCAATAAATACATCTTAAGAAGATATTAATTACGTGCCATTTTGTTAAGATTGAGGTTGAATAGTTATTTAACAAAAATGGTCTTCCTACAGAAGCGGCTTATTCCAACCGCACATAAACAAATGAATAAATTAAATAAAGGAGAGTCCCAGAGGTGCCTATATCATATCCCCTTCTGACTTCTGACCCCTCCGTCTGCAGTCCCTGGATTGAGTTTCGCCAAAGTTGTCCTCATTCAATTAAAAAATTAAACAATTTGTTAGTCATAATCAATAACTGCTTCAAGTGTATTCTTTAGGGGTGTTCAGACACGGCTCCTAACCGCGAGCAGATATCTGTTGAACCGCGAGTGCCCATGTCTAGCACAGTTCACGCTATCAAATATCTCTTTCTATGGTAGGAGTGGGGATCAGATGAGTCAGCGAGCGGCCACGGAATGTACACCTTCTGTACTGAATCTGTCAACATGACATCTGTCATCCACCGGTCCAGGCAGCTCCGTAATTAAAATATAAAAATGACCCCCTCTCCCGTTTTCGTCGGAGAAGGGGGCGCTCAACTTTTCGCATATCGTCTCAGGAGCGGCTACGGCGTAAGATGTGTACCGCCCAAAGTAAAATTAAGTTAAATTAAAAGTTAATTAAGTAAAATTAGAACACCTATCCGCGGAGCAATATTTTTGAGCAATATTTATGATCAATAAATATTTATTTTAATTTAATGCAAGCATTTTTGTTTCTTTTGTGAGAAATCTTTACCCTTCATTAGGGCCCCCCAACTAATTTTGATACGGGGCCCCTCCAAGGCACGCTATGCCACTGCTCTCATCGTACATTTTACGAAATAACACGGCAAAAATGGTAGCTTGTGCAATACATTACACCCTAAAATATGTCGATCATAACGAATGTGGGCGGTTTTCCAGTGTGCTCGTCGCTGGTTACAGGGGTAAGTAAATTATGAAACATTTGTAAAACGACTTAACTAAATACGCAACAAAATATTCGTCGGTGAAAAGTGGCGAACTTTACTTTGCCGTATTTGGACTTTGCAAATATGTTAATAACGTGGCGAGCAATTGGCGCTCCCATGCAAAAAGGTGTATTCATTCAAAAGCAGATTTTGCTTTTAAGAACTAAATGGTGATATTATAATGCGAGATGCCTATATACAGTCAGATTGATTTTTTAACGAATCGCAGTCATCTTCCCCCTCTTGGTCCCCCCATAGTTGGGTTTTACCCCTCTTCTGTATGTTCTCGTCTATTAAATTTGGATGTCTATGGATCATATACATATTTTACACAATCTGTGCATTTAACATACATCACATTCACATAATAAATATAAGTGGAGGATTGTAGAAACAAGTCAATTTACCTCCTTCCACGGATGCTCAATCCAGTCGTCCGCATCCTCAAGCATCTCCTTCATGAGGCGATATCCCCGGAGTTTCTTCGTTATTCGATGCCACATATTGTGGCATTCGGATGGCGAATGATGTTTAAACGCCACCTATTCAACGGAAAATGTCATGAGCTCTTCCTCATCCGTCGAATCCAAAACGGAGGAATTGATATCCTGTTGCTTCTTCTTCAGCCACAAATCGTAGTTGCATATATCTTTCTCTTCTTGTTTATCTTTTAGATAAATGTTCCTGATTACGTCTTCTGTCCTTTTGGCATTGATATACGACTTCTCTTGTAGAGACTGGTGGTAGAAATTGACTTGTTCAATATGCACAAAAGATGAGGTGGAAGCATCATTAGCCAACTCTGCATATTGATGAGAATCATTCCTTTTCTCAGACTTGGGACGCTTTATCACAACTACATCGAAGTCCTCGTTCTTTAAATAGAGAGTATATTCAGGTTCCACTAATTTAGTTTGTGGATTACAGTTACATAAAATAGTAGTTATGGATTATAGTTACCTAAAATAAAAATGAAATGTTAATCATTAGTGCATAAATGTTCCAGATCCTTGTCAGAATAAAACATGGCTTTATGGCGTCATTGGTGTAAAGTTGGCTTTATGGAGTCATTACAATGGTGTAAAGGTGGCTTTATGGAGTAACTAGCGACCCGGAATGAGAATCATTCCTTTTCTCAGACTTGGGACGCTTTATCACAACTACATCGAAGTCCTCGTTCTTTAAATAGAGAGTATATTCAGGTTCCACTAATTTAGTTTGTGGATTACAGTTACATAAAATAGTAGTTATGGATTATAGTTACCTAAAATAAAAATGAAATGTTAATCATTAGTGCATAAATGTTCCAGATCCTTGTCAGAATAAAACATGGCTTTATGGCGTCATTGGTGTAAAGTTGGCTTTATGGAGTCATTACAATGGTGTAAAGGTGGCTTTATGGAGTAACTAGCGACCCGGAATGAGAATCATTCCTTTTCTCAGACTTGGGACGCTTTATCACAACTACATCGAAGTCCTCGTTCTTTAAATAGAGAGTATATTCAGGTTCCACTAATTTAGTTTGTGGATTACAGTTACATAAAATAGTAGTTATGGATTATAGTTACCTAAAATAAAAATGAAATGTTAATCATTAGTGCATAAATGTTCCAGATCCTTGTCAGAATAAAACATGGCTTTATGGCGTCATTGGTGTAAAGTTGGCTTTATGGAGTCATTACAATGGTGTAAAGGTGGCTTTATGGAGTAACTAGCGACCCGGAATGAGAATCATTCCTTTTCTCAGACTTGGGACGCTTTATCACAACTACATCGAAGTCCTCGTTCTTTAAATAGAGAGTATATTCAGGTTCCACTAATTTAGTTTGTGGATTACAGTTACATAAAATAGTAGTTATGGATTATAGTTACCTAAAATAAAAATGAAATGTTAATCATTAGTGCATAAATGTTCCAGATCCTTGTCAGAATAAAACATGGCTTTATGGCGTCATTGGTGTAAAGTTGGCTTTATGGAGTCATTACAATGGTGTAAAGGTGGCTTTATGGAGTAACTAGCGACCCGGAATGAGAATCATTCCTTTTCTCAGACTTGGGACGCTTTATCACAACTACATCGAAGTCCTCGTTCTTTAAATAGAGAGTATATTCAGGTTCCACTAATTTAGTTTGTGGATTACAGTTACATAAAATAGTAGTTATGGATTATAGTTACCTAAAATAAAAATGAAATGTTAATCATTAGTGCATAAATGTTCCAGATCCTTGTCAGAATAAAACATGGCTTTATGGCGTCATTGGTGTAAAGTTGGCTTTATGGAGTCATTACAATGGTGTAAAGGTGGCTTTATGGAGTAACTAGCGACCCGGAATGAGAATCATTCCTTTTCTCAGACTTGGGACGCTTTATCACAACTACATCGAAGTCCTCGTTCTTTAAATAGAGAGTATATTCAGGTTCCACTAATTTAGTTTGTGGATTACAGTTACATAAAATAGTAGTTATGGATTATAGTTACCTAAAATAAAAATGAAATGTTAATCATTAGTGCATAAATGTTCCAGATCCTTGTCAGAATAAAACATGGCTTTATGGCGTCATTGGTGTAAAGTTGGCTTTATGGAGTCATTACAATGGTGTAAAGGTGGCTTTATGGAGTAACTAGCGACCCGGAATGAGAATCATTCCTTTTCTCAGACTTGGGACGCTTTATCACAACTACATCGAAGTCCTCGTTCTTTAAATAGAGAGTATATTCAGGTTCCACTAATTTAGTTTGTGGATTACAGTTACATAAAATAGTAGTTATGGATTATAGTTACCTAAAATAAAAATGAAATGTTAATCATTAGTGCATAAATGTTCCAGATCCTTGTCAGAATAAAACATGGCTTTATGGCGTCATTGGTGTAAAGTTGGCTTTATGGAGTCATTACAATGGTGTAAAGGTGGCTTTATGGAGTAACTAGCGACCCGGAATGAGAATCATTCCTTTTCTCAGACTTGGGACGCTTTATCACAACTACATCGAAGTCCTCGTTCTTTAAATAGAGAGTATATTCAGGTTCCACTAATTTAGTTTGTGGATTACAGTTACATAAAATAGTAGTTATGGATTATAGTTACCTAAAATAAAAATGAAATGTTAATCATTAGTGCATAAATGTTCCAGATCCTTGTCAGAATAAAACATGGCTTTATGGCGTCATTGGTGTAAAGTTGGCTTTATGGAGTCATTACAATGGTGTAAAGGTGGCTTTATGGAGTAACTAGCGACCCGGAATGAGAATCATTCCTTTTCTCAGACTTGGGACGCTTTATCACAACTACATCGAAGTCCTCGTTCTTTAAATAGAGAGTATATTCAGGTTCCACTAATTTAGTTTGTGGATTACAGTTACATAAAATAGTAGTTATGGATTATAGTTACCTAAAATAAAAATGAAATGTTAATCATTAGTGCATAAATGTTCCAGATCCTTGTCAGAATAAAACATGGCTTTATGGCGTCATTGGTGTAAAGTTGGCTTTATGGAGTCATTACAATGGTGTAAAGGTGGCTTTATGGAGTAACTAGCAGACCCGGCCACACATTGCCGTGACTAACCTATAACCAACGCCATCTGTTAAATCAAATCCACACCGCCCACAAATCAGCACGCTACGCTACCCGCTGCCCTTGGCCGGATATATTATGTATTTCAACCAATTCACACAAAACCTTGACAAATTATATTACATAGAGCCTGTCAAATAAGAGTAGAAAATATAAAAAATGGAACTATAAAATTTGTAGGCTGGCAACACCAATTTACCTGTCAAATATGCAGTGCTAAGACAATAAAAATACAAAACACTGTCAGCCTTACTAAAAAACCCCGTGAAAATTTTATTCAGTTGACAAACGGGCGCGGATGTGAAAACATTACCAATAACAAAAAAAAACAAACAAACGTTTAAAACAGCCACAAAAAAGTTCATAGAAAGTTACACATTCTTTTCACAGCCGAGGCACCTAGTTTATCTGTGTTTTACCGCGAGCTGTCATTCTCGAATGGATTTCTTGGTTGGCGTCATATTTGTGTTTTGTGGAAAGATAAGACTGTACTTTTGAATATTATAAAATAAATATTAACTAAATGCCGAATGAGTATTATTTTATTCCTGTAATGATTTTAATAAAATTACATTATAAAAAAGAAAGATAGATTTTGGTGTTTACCGAAATCAGTTGACTACCGCCATCTATTGCATTTTATGATATATAACGTTATCAATAAATACCTTTTTATCTTTACTGCGGATATCTGAGGATATGTTCGTTGCAATCTCCCTCTGATTAAAATCAGAATATGTTTCTATTTCCCAAGGAAAAAAAACATTTTTTATGCATTTTGCAGTTCAATAGAAGGTATTGGCGTATTGGCGATATGGATATTTATTATAAGTAATGGCTATAAATACGTCCTAACTAACGTGTTGGCGGTTGGAAAAAGAGAGTGAGGAGAGGCCTGCATCTCCTTTTATATGCGGGATCACCTGTCTCGCTCTTGTATGGCCGGAAACAGGTGTGCCACCCTAAAACCTCTCTCACAATTACAATCTTGGTTCTCATTATAATAGCGTTCGTAGGTGGCGCAAATTAAATTATGATGTGGAAAAGATAGTTAATTTTTTTGAAGTTATATTTTAAGATATTGGGGTGAATTGGTTGCACCTCTACATAGGAAATTAATGAATAATTAGCAATATACCCTTATAAACAATTGGAATTGGAACAAACCTCATTAATATCATTCAAGTTGCAACAAAACTTCCGCATTTCATAAAAGAGTTAAAATTATGGCTAAACCATACAGATGTAAAAACTCTATTTATTTAGTTTTATTTCACTTTATGTTTCTAAAAACTCTATTTATTTAGTTTTATATCACTTTTCTCACAAACTTTACACCTATTATTACAATGTATATCATTAATTACACTTACACTTATTTAACCGTACACTATTGTATACACTTTTTGTACAAACTGTTTTAAACAATTTTTGTTTTTGCTTTATTTTTATTTATTTAAGTTTTTATTCCAGCAGGGCTGGGAGGGTAGTGCAATCCCAGTCTGCCATATTACATAAACAACTATAAAAGAAAAAAAAAAATTAAATATTAGGTAAGTACCTAATTAAAACATAAAATGAAAACAAAATTCATCACACAAATAACAAAAAAATAAACATAAAATTAAAATAAATAATAAGTAGACAGAATTAAAAATAAAAGATAAAAAGATATTTTGGGATCGTCCATCATGGAGGTCGCCTCATCATCTGCATCCATCGCTCATTTATTGGGGAACTGAGCCACTCGGATGCAGCCACGACAATGATATTGGTTGAAGTTCGTATCCTGCTCCAGAAGCTGGCTAGTCGGTGGCGAAGTAAGGCTGGGAATGAGTGCACCCTCCCCTCGGTAAACATCGTGGAGGCACTGCAGAACCTCGGTAGTTGCATAAGTTGCCTGTATGCGTTATTGTAGCACACTCTCAGTTTGTCCCATTGCGCTGCTGGGTATTGTGTCCACAGTTCAGACGTATAAAGGGCAGTACAGTATGTCTTGAATAATAATTTTCTGACATCTTCGCTACAGTGGTAGAATCGCCTTGAGAGCATTCCGGCCCGTATGTTAATTGCTCTTCTTTGTCGTTCCATATCTTCTATATCCTTCATGTCTTCGGTTAGGATATGTCCCAGATACTTAACCTGTGAGGCCACAAGCAGTTCATTTCCTTCTAGATATATTGGAGGAATATGTGATGGCTCCTTATTGTGTTTGAAAGCGACGATGACTGACTTTTTAGAATTGTACAACAGGTTATGAGAGTTTGCGTACTCTTCGCATATTTGCACAAGTCGTCTCATCGCTTTAATCGAAGGTGCAAGCAGCACCATGTCATCGGCGTAATTAATGTTGTTACTTCCTTGTCCGCAGATATGACAACCGATTCGTGTATCGTTCAACTCTTGTAAGAGGTCATTAATGTACACATTAAATAGAGTTGGAGACATATTTCCCCCTTGCCTGACTCCGCTCTTAAGGAATAAAGGTCTTGAAGAAGCTCCTGCCCATTGAATGTGATTTTCCTGTTGTCCGTACCAAATAGCCAGCATATTGACCACTGCTGCTGGAACATCTCGCTTTATGAGTTTTTCCCATAATAATTGATGGGAAACACGATCAAACGCCTTGCTTAAGTCAAGAAAACACCCATAGACTGTGGTTTTTCTTTTTTTGTAGTAGGCTATTGTTTGTTTTACTCCATAAATGGCCATATCGGTTGATGAGGCGCTCTTGAAGCCGAATTGGTTATCAAGGGTAAATAGTTTCTCTTTGACTAGCGTGAATAAGATTTTTTCAAATAGTCTCGAAAGCATTGTCGCCAAGGAAATCGGTCGGTAATTTCCTAATACCGATGCATCCAGCTGATTGGATTTCAGGATTGGTACGATAATAGTTTTGCTCATATCCATCGGCATATGTGTGTGTCTTAGGAGGCTTGAGTACAGGGCGGCTAGAATAATATGAAGTTGATCTCCTGCGTATTTTATGTGCTCAATACCAATGGCGTCGTATCCTGGACTTTTACCATGGGCGGTTTGCTTAATTGCGCTTTCAATCATTTCATGAGTAACATTCATGACCAGATCATCATTGGCCGCAGGCGGGGATGTCATTATCGAAGGTTTCGTGGTATCTCCTTGATCCTCGCTTAAAGAGAAAAAGTCTCTAAATTCGTTGGCTATGTTTTCATCACCCATAATGTTGTTGACGCATAGTGGAACTTTGCTCTTGGCTTTCAGCACAGTTGAAGTTTTTTTCCAAAACTTTCTGAAATCTTTGTTATGCATAGAAGTAGCTATGCTATCCATTCGTGCTTTATTTTCCGAGTGTTGACATTTTCGGAGAGCAATTTTAAAAGATTTCTTACTAGTTTTCCTTTCGTCTGCGAAACGGCCTTCCGTAGGCCTTCCGGCTTGAACCCAGCAGAGGAATGCATGTCTTGAATGGCGGTACAAAGTGGAGACTTCATTATTCCACCCAGGAACTATTTCATACATTTTTTTGGGTTCTTTCCTTCTGAATGCTTTTATGGCGGAGTTTCTTAGTATATGGACAATATTACCGTAGAGAGAATCAAGTTCAAGTTTATGAGTTTCGTTATCACAATTAAGTCTTTGACATCTTACGGCATCTGGGGGTTTCATTTTTAACAATAGTTTATTGGCAAGGGCGTTGTAAGTTTTAATATCATTTTCGGATTTTGCCGTCCATTTTCCAAAGTCCTTTGATCGATTCTGTCTGTTGGAAATAATGGGGGTTAGATTTAGATCTATTTCCACAGTTAGTGGGAGATGATCTGACCACGTCGCATCGGCTGTGATTTTTACGCTCCTCACTGCACGATTCAACCCCTGTGTCATAATACAGTGATCAAGCCATCTGGTGGTTCCGTGGGCGTCACTTACATAAGTAAACGTATCAGAGCTTAAATGCACAATATCAGTGTATGTATAGCTATTTTCTACACAGAACTGTGCAAGTTCACGGCCAAAAAGTGACCTCGGATCCGCGTTGAAATCTCCTATAATCATGGAGTTGGAGCTGTTTTGTTCCTCAATAATGGCGTGTATTTTTCCCAGACAGTCTGCGAATTCCGGTAAGTTCTCAGCTGAATTGGTCGGCATATAAACCGTGACTATAAGGAGAGTTCCATTTGCTGACTCCAGTTCAATAGCCGTGATTCGTGGATCTCTACAGTCAATGAGAATGGCTTTTATTGTATTGCGCCATAAAATTGCAACGCCTCCGTAGGGGCGGCCAATTAATGGAGCGTCTGAGAGGTTCACCGCAGATGTTCCATGACTGAGAAATTCTGGATGTATTGATGACAGATATCCCAAGTCTGTAGGTAACAGCCAGGTTTCCTGTAATGCAATGATGTCATTACAACCACATAATTCATTTATGAAGTGTTCTGTTCGACGAATTGATCTGCAATTGAATGAGATAATTTTTAGAGTCTTGGTACTTATGTGATCCATTTTGAATATTATTTTGAATCATTGGTTTGCTTTGTCGGCATTCGGAAAATGTATTTTCTCACAACTGAGAATTTCGGCCATATACTCGCATCCATAAGTTTTTCGTATGTTGACTCAGGAGTCCCAACTTTGAATGCTCGATATTCGCCAGATTTTGTCTGTAGTTCGTAGGCGACCGCATTAATACCGCTTTGCTTGAGAAAAGCGATAACATCTTCACAGGTTGTTGTTTTCTCCAGTCTTGTGACGAGAGCATATTTCGTCCTCTGCAAACCTTTGATTTCTGCATTTTCGTTACTGCCCAAAATGATGTTTTTTCTTTTTTTTGGTGGTGGTTGTGGCTTTTTATAAGTCTTCTTTTTCATAGATTTCCATTCTTGATTATCTTGATTTTCGTTTTCACTTGAAGGGATGGTGTTGGCGACATCTGCAAATGATTTCGGGCGATTAAATGGTTTTTTGGTTAGAGGTGGGTCAAGTTTTGGATTTGTCTCCATAGATGGCATTGCGATGCTTTCATCTTTCGTGGGTTTGACCTTGGTATGATTATATACCCCTGTTTGTTTTTTTCTAGGTACTAAATAAAACTTATTTTAAATATATTACCCACGCACAGGCTGCGCCTTAGTGGGTTCCCACATTATTGTTATGATTTTCAAAATATGTAAATATTAATTGTAAAATATGGGAAAAATAAAGGAATAAAAAAAAAAAATAAAAAAATATATCGATGCAAGGTGCAGACAGTATAGGTACTGGTACAGGTGTCAGAGGTTGCTGATGAATTTCTCTATGATGAGTCTCTTGCACAGAATCCTTGAAAGGAAGGGAATTTACAGGTAACTACTCATAAATATATCAAAAGCATTGATAATAAACAATAACAACAACACACTTGTTGTTCTTATGTGATTAAATAAAATTCGTAAAAATTGCTGCCTTCTTCAAACTCCTGTGGCAGAAGCTCCAGGATGACTACATGATCAGCCTTTGGAGATGGAGGCTTTTCACCCCCTCCTGTCTTCTTCAGTGAACTTTTGTATTGGGAGATACCCTAGACTTTTTCTTATAAAAAATTGAATAGTAAAATGTAAAGAATGAAAGGTGTCTCTACTTACATTAACAGGGGGGTTGGGAGGGGGGCTCTCAGCCACATGGTGCTCTCGCCTCACCTCCCCGTTTTCCGGTTCCCCCACTTAAAAAAAATTATGACAAAATTGCACTATTACAAATACATAAAGATTTCTTTAGTAAAAATAATTTACCACAATTAAATATAAGCAAAAGAATAATATCTGAATTTTTTTTTAGTGCTGACCGGTTTCAGAAATGGCAGCACCGCCATTTTGTGTACCCCTATGAGTGACCTTTGTGATTTTTGTGCATGATTTTTGGGAGAGCTATCATTAGAGGTTTAATGTCGCCGGCTATCTAATGTCGCCTATCTGGAATCTGGACTGAATCTGGTTCTGGTTCGCGACCTCCAGATTGTGAGTCAAGACTACCCACTGCCCACTGCCCACTGCCCACTGGACTATGGAGGTCGTCCTATATATCATATTAATGAGAACAAGTATTAGAAGAAGTACTCACCGCTCCTTTTCCCTTTGCCCTTCCCCTTCCCCTTCTTCCTCTCAGTAGCCTCAGGTTGAGAACTAAATGTAAAAAACATCCAAATTATGATTTATCAATGTTTTCAGGGGTCATGACAGGGTTATCAAAAGTGTTGATGCAAACCAGCAAAAAATAATGTAATACCATTATAGTTTTTTTCAGGTGGAAAAAATATAATAAGCAGTAATTGTTGAATGAAACACTAGCATATATTGAATCATTTGGCGGGTACAAGATAAGCCGCCATAGCTCAGTGGTCAGAGCATTCGACCGGCAATCGGAAGGACACGGGTTCAAGTCCCGTTGGCGTCATGTATCTTTTCTCGGAACATTTTTCAATGTGGATGAGTGTTTCAGGCTGATAATTATTGCTGTATTGGTATAATTTTGAAAATTAAAAGTATAGACAATTTTTACCTGGAACAAGATGCTACTGGGCTTTCATTTTGTCCTCCAGCCTGGAAATAATAATAAAATATATTTAACAACATAAAATAAATTACAAAAGGTATGCCATCACCCTTTGGTAAAAAAACAAATACAATACAATAACCCTTCATTGCACATAAAAGGACACGTACTTACATAAAAACAAAAATATATATATTATTAAAAAGATATTACAATGAGCCGTGTTGTCACTAAAGTGATCTCTTCCAGACAACCAAAGAATTTTAGCAAGCAGATAGGTAGTGCTAGTGCATACTGAAGCTTGTACAACATTTGTATTTTAAACGTATAATTAGAAATAAAACCAAACAAATGCCAATATAAACCACACACCACACACGACACCTTCAATCACTTCAGATAGGTACTAAGTAATGTTGCAACAAATAAAATGAAAGAAAAGTAAAACACAACATGTTTATATATTGGTTTTAATTATAGACATTTTATTTATTATTTGGGCGTGCTGTAACATTAGCTATTTATTGGGTTCTAACCTAATTATTATAATTTGTTGTTTTCTTTAATGCGTGTACCTAATATTATTAACCTGTAAATATAATAAAACATCTTGAAAGCTGACTTTTCCGAAACATCGTTGCTCACTAATTGAAGCAAGTCATTTTTTGTCGGGACGCGGGGCCCCTAGCCGATGCGGGACCCCTAGGCAGTTGCCTACTCTGCCTTAGGGATAATCCGGTACTGCAGTAGCCTTAGCATGCATGCTAAATTTGGTTGAATCTGCCGTCAGAGAAGCAGATCTTTGCGTGAAATATGAAGGTTTCTTCAAAGAAGGACCACTGGAACACGGTGGCTCTGGTTGCACATGATCCTGACTATATATACACTTGCCAAATGATCATCTGGTCAATTGCACTATATAAGTATTATAAATACAAAACAATACAAGAACAACATGTCAACCTACCAGAGACCAAATTAATGGGAAAATAATTCACCCACTCCAGATATTTTCATATCAGAGGGTTCGGCTCAGTGGAACTCCTAACTGAACCTATAAATCCTACTGATCCCTCAATATAAATATTTAAAAAATCTTTTGTAATCCTACATGTATTTAAAATGACTGATTTTTGCATTTTTATGTATAAACTAGCTGACCTGGCAAACGTTGTTTTGCCATATACATTATTTCTAGGAATATTACTACTAATTATGGCAATTAAAAAATATCGTTATAGATCTTTCAGATAAGCTTTGTTTTTTTTGAGGAGACCGATGATTACAGATACCTCGTACGAGGCGTCTCTTATTGCTCGGCAGCAACTGAGACGGCCCATTAGGGGGACGGGCAGCACTGCTTTTTCGTATAGTCCTACCCCTCCCCTGTCTCGAGGAACAATTAGAATTTGGGAGACTTATGATTACAGAAGTCTTGAAAAATAATTTTTTTTTAGTGCTGACCGGTTTCAGAAATGGCAGCACCGCCATTTTGTGTACCCCTATGAATGACCTTTGTGATTTTTGTGCATGATTTTTGGGAGAGCTATCATTAGAGGTTTAATGTCGCCGGCTATCTAATGTCGCCTATCTGGAATCTGGACTGGTTCTGGTTCTGGTTCGCGACCTCCAGATTGTGAGTCAAGACTGCCCACTGCCCACTGCCCACTGCCCACTGCCCACTGGACTATGGAGGTCGTCCTATATATCATATTAATGAGAACAAGTATTGACTCACCACTCCTACTCCTCTTCCTCTTCCTCTGCCTCTGCCTCTCAGCAACCTCAGCAGCCTCAGCCTCACCCTGAGGCTGCTGAGGTTGAGCAGCCTCAGGCTGCTCATCCTCAGCAGCCTGCTGCCCAATCTCAGTATCTTCACTAAATGTAAAAAAATCCAAATTATGATTTATCAATGTTTTGGGGACAGGGTTATCAAAAGTGTAATACCATTAGATGTGCTTGTTTTTTTCAGGTGGAAAAAATATAATAGCATATATTGAATCATTTGGCGGGTACAAGATAAGCCGCCATAGCTCAGAGCCAGAGTCAGAGCATTCCACCAGCAATCGGAAGGACACGGGTTCAAGTCCCGTTGGCGTCATGTATCTTTTCTCGGAAGATTTTTCAATGTGGATGAGTGTTTCAGGCTGATAATTATTGCTGTCTTGATATAATTTTGAAAATTAAAAGTATAGACGATTTTTACCTGCCAGCAGAGCCCGGTTCAGCCCTCTCTGGGATTTGTCTTCCTCTAGCCTGGAAATAATAATTAAATATATTTAACAACATAAAATAAATCTTGTTTAGACGCCATTTCTGTCAAACGAGTAGTAAATGTGAATGCAACTCGCGTAGCGTGCTACCAGCACTGTCAGTAGCATGCAACTGACAAGAAAACCGTAGTCGACGCGTAGAGTCGTGTACCAACACAAGCAAATGGTAATGCGGGTACTCACGAGCGGCAACTGTGAATGCTATGCGCATGAAACTCGAGTCGCTTGTAAGTATCTCTGTACGAATGGCTTAAGTCGATACCCGATGTGGGTATCAAACTCGGTCTATTCAGACTGTTAGCCTAGTGTCCAACACACCGGGCTATCGACCACCTCAAAATTATACAATAAAGTTTCTTAAGCTGATTGTAAAGCTTGGCCATTTTTCATGAAACTAATTTTAGGTTGCCATAATTTCACCACCAAATTCATTTGCGAGTTGAATTTTGGACGTTGCTCTACTCTGAGATGCCACGTTATTACACTTTGTCCAAGAGATTTCCACGTCGGAAGCACGGCGATGTGGTTACTGATCATCCGGTTGTGCGTTCTAGTGATGCTCTTGGTCGCATTTACACAGTTCATGTAAAAAGTAACGAATGCTTCTACTTTCGGTTGTTGCTGTCTTTTATCAGTTTTAATTTAGAAAAAGTTGTTTCAGCTGTTGCGTCGGTCTGTTGTAAGTCGGTCAAGAATAGAAAGCTCCGGAAAACTGGATGCAAGGCTATTGCTATTGAATTATCCAGTTTTCCGGAGTTGACCCTTACAGTTACAACCGCAACAGCTGAAACAACTTTTTCTAAATTAAAACTGACCTAAGGACTTGGATGGGGCCGCTAGCCTGCTATCAGACTATCACTATCACTATTGTCTATAGAGGCAGACATTAAAACTGACCTAAGGACTTGGATGGGGCCGCTAGCCTGCTATCAGACTATCACTATCACTATTGTCTATAGAGGCAGACATTAAAACTGACCTAAGGACTTGGATGGGGCCGCTAGCCTGCTATCAGACTATCACTATCACTATTGTCTATAGAGGCAGACATTAAAACTGACCTAAGGACTTGGATGGGGCCGCTAGCCTGCTATCAGACTATCACTATCACTATTGTCTATAGAGGCAGACATTAAAACTGACCTAAGGACTTGGATGGGGCCGCTAGCCTGCTATCAGACTATCACTATCACTATTGTCTATAGAGGCAGACATTTTAGAAAATCTGAAATCGTCTTCAGCTATAGACCATTTAATAAATCAATTTGCCGAAAAAAAGGCAAGAAAAGTGTTTATTTAATTTATAACTAACTAACTAACTAACCATCACGCCGTTTCCCCGCAGGGGTAGGCAGAGAGGACGGACCGCCAAACAACTCGGTCTTGGCACACACTCTTTGCCTCACTCACATTCATACATCGTCTCATACATACTCTTCTATTATTCTGACTTTTGACATGGCCCTACTCAAGTATCTGATTCACTTGATCGTGCCATGTCTTCCTCGGGCGTCCCCGACTTCTTCTACCATTCACATTTGAATCATATATTCTTTTTACACTACTTTCTTCGCTCATTCGCTCTACGTGCCCAAACCATCTGAGGGTCCCTTTCTTAATTTTGCTCATTATACTTACATCAGCCTTACATTCTTTGCGGATATCCACATTTCTAACACGATCATACATGGTTTTACCACACATACGTCTCAGGGATCTCATTTCAACAGCATTCAGTTTACTTTCATCCTTCCTCTGCCAGTTCCATGCCTCACTGCCATACATCAGGGTAGGTACCAGGACTCCATTGTGGACTGCTAGCTTCGCTTTTTTTGACAGTTTTTTATTAGCGCCAACGGCATTCAGTCCTCCATTAATGGAGTTACCGGCATTTACCCTTCTTTCAATATCTCTATCAGCCTTCCCATCTCTCAGATAATATATACTACCCAGATAAACAAACTACCAAATAAACAAACTACAAACAACAAACTACAAATAAACAAACTAAAAAATAAACAAACTACCATAAATAACATACTACCCAGATAAACAAACTCATCCACCTGCTCCAAGTATTCATCATTCACAACTATGTCGCACACTGTTTTCGTACTCTCTCTTTCAAACACCATGACTTTAGATTTACTTACATTCATCATTAACTCATTTAATTTATCATTTTATTATTATTATAATTTCAATAACTATGCTAAACAAACCACACCTATTTATGTTTTTTAAGTTATCTATATGTTACTAAGTACCTATGTATCTTTTTTAAAATTAATATTAAGTTAATACTATGTTAAGCAAATAACAGTTACTATATTTTAAACTTTTTAATGTTATTTTATATTCTTTCTGTTCTTTTATTTAATCAATTTTCATTTTTTTTTTGTACAAATTACGTTTCCGTAATATGTTCATACCCATCCTAATTTAACTGTCCTAAAACGGGAATCCTCCTAGTTGGGCAGTCAAAACATTTCATAAATTATGTATACAAATGTATAATCTTGTACTAAATAAATAAATAAAAAAAGTTTGTATTGTTTGGCTAGCTCAATTTCTAGGAGGAAATGATAACTTATGATCAATAAATATTTATTTTAATTTAATGCAAGCATTTTTGTTTCTTTTGTGAGAAATCTTTACCCTTCATTAGGGCCCCCCAACTAATTTTGATACGGGGCCCCTCCAAGGCACGCTATGCCACTGCTCTCATCGTACATTTTACGAAATAACACGGCAAAAATGGTAGCTTGTGCAATACATTACACCCTAAAATATGTCGATCATAACGAATGTGGGCGGTTTTCCAGTGTGCTCGTCGCTGGTTACAGGGGTAAGTAAATTATGAAACATTTGTAAAACGACTTAACTAAATACGCAACAAAATATTCGTCGGTGAAAAGTGGCGAACTTTACTTTGCCGTATTTGGACTTTGCAAATATGTTAATAACGTGGCGAGCAATTGGCGCTCCCATGCAAAAAGGTGTATTCATTCAAAAGCAGATTTTGCTTTTAAGAACTAAATGGTGATATTATAATGCGAGGTGCCTATATACAGTCAGATTGATTTTTTAACGAATCGCAGTCATCTTCCCCCTCTTGGTCCCCCCATAGTTGGGTTTTACCCCTCTTCTGTATGTTCTCGTCTATTAAATTTGGATGTCTATGGATCATATACATATTTTACACAATCTGGGCATTTAACATACATCACATTCACATAATAAATATAAGTGGAGGATTGTAGAAACAAGTCAATTTACCATGTCCTTCCACGGATGCTCGATCCACTCCTCCGCATCCGCCAGCATTTCTTCCATGAGTCGAATCAGAAGGGTTTCCACATATTGTGGCAATCAGATGGTGAGTGATGTTTAAACGCCACCTATTCAACGGAAAATGTCATTAAAAACAAAATCAAAAATAATACTGTTTGCGCATCTTTATGTGGGATTGATTGGATATTGCATTCGCAGACTTGGTGGGTAGATATGTCAAAATCATGAATTCAGCCACTCCTCCGCATTTCCAGTAATCTAAATCCCCGCAGTTTGCGGACAATTAAGTTCCACATTTGTTGGCAGTCGTTGTCCGAATATTTGTTAAATGAGCTGCTACTCCTACGGCCGGTTCTGATCCCGCAAGTGGTGCTTTCGCCCCTTTCCTCGCTAGTTCGTCAGCACGCTCGTTGCCCTCAATACCCTTATGTCCTGGTACCCATATCAGGGTTATTTTATTGATGGTAGCGAGTTCTGTAAGAACGGTTCTGCATTCCATCAACAGTCTGGAGTCGCATCGGTTACTTTCCAGTGCCATAAGGGCTGCCTGGCTATCAGAACAAATAGTTATGTTCTTATTCCTGTACCCGATACGTATATTCTCCTGTGCGCAGGCCAAGATGGCTTTCATCTCAGCTGGGAACACAGTGCAGTGTATTCCTAGAGGTATACTTAGTTCCCTCTTGGATCCCTGTAAACATACCCCAGCCCCCGTTCCTTCCTCCGTTTTGGACCCATCTGTGAACCAGATTAGTTCCTGTCTGGAGGTTGGACCTGGGACCATGTCCCACTCCTCCCGGGTGGGGTACATCACGTCAAACTGCTGTCTGAAGAAGTATTCGGCTTGTTTGCCGTCCTGCTTCATTCCAGCTGTCGAGCTAATTGCCCTCAGTCTTGTTCCGATCTCCGTATGACTGTTTTTGGGCAACTCACCTAATAAAATTTTCATCTCCGGTAATATTTTTGGTGTTCTTTTTATTTATTTTTTCTACAAAAACATAAAAAAATGGTAGGTGTTGGACAGTTGGAGGCGGGTTTAGGGGTTGATCGGTTACTCGGCTGAGTGACCAGTGACGACATGCAGAAGAGTTTTTTTTTTAATGAAATTTTTTAATCAAAATAGAAATTTTGAAGGCGCTTTAACATTTTAAAGTGAAAGAAATAATCATCTCTTATAGTTTCAACCTTCAATGGAATCTTATTAGAGGTCCAAACACCAAACACACATATATCGGACTTGGTGACATGAAGTTGTCCTTGAATTTGGAAGTACCAATCATGGTTTTTGTTAATTTTAACTTCACCGTCTTTGTCAAAATACCATTAATTGCTGCCAACGGCTCCATACCTCGAGCGCTATAAGGGCATTTAACTTCAACTATAAAATTATCGCCTTTACTGTCGGGAGTGGCACCTAGGAAAGGATGACATTCATCTAAAAACAAACCGCATTTAGAAAAAGTCAATCCTAATTTGATGGAAAGCTGGATTAAGTCTCCGGCCTCGTTGTCATTACCAAAACGTACTGATGGTACTCCTAGCGGACTTTGGTACATGATACTTTTAACTAACGGGCCACAGCTGATGTTCAATCGTCTTTTACAAATTTTCCCGAACCAAGATGCTGTTAGACGCTTTCTCCGGAGTTCCATCCATTCGCCTGACTTTGATTTCAAAACATTTGCATTTTCAATATGCGAACGATCGGCGTCTGAGAGATTCAAAGACTCTAAAAATACATTTTTGGCTTCCGTGAAAAGCACATCAGCCATATCGGGTGAGTTTAAATGTTCACCATAATCGCAATCGGGGATTATGGGGTTCAACGCGAAAGATAGTTTTTTTTTGGGACTTTTTTTTTCTTAGCAATATTTGCACGCTTGGCTTCCATTCTTTTTGACCATGTACCAGGGCTGTTTCCAAAAACTTGAATTAAAACAAACTGGAATTAAATGATACCACCGCTGCGGCACATCGACTTTGGTACGAATTTCGGGACGTATAATTTATTCGCTTACCTCCAGCCATTTTGGCAATTATATGGTTAAATCTTTCAACAACGTTATTGTCAACATCACAAATCAAACTTCGAGAATGTGATGCTAGAGTGTTTACATGCAGCATTCTTTTATCTAACATCTTGCATTTCTCTAATAGAGGTATCCAATTGGTTTCACCACTTTCAGTGCGTTTACAAAAATATCCGCCTATGTGGCAGGATTTGTGATCTCCAAACACATACCGGCGTCCATTTAGTATATCTGAATTTAATTTGAAAATTTTGTCAGCCATCATTCCGATTTCGCCCTTCCTATGCGATATGGCACATCGTACTGCAGTGCGAAGCCTCAAAAGTCTAGCTGACAAAATTTTCCGTGAAGCCAGGGGATAAAATGTCTCTGTTGTTATTTTGCGTAATTTATTACAAAAACTAGCTGGTTCCCGGCATGCGTTGCTATGCCATTTAATAAAGAAATTGTTTCTCCCTGCGTGTCCTTTCCCATTCCGTTACGCTTCCACCTCCCATTCCTCTCCTACGTCTCCTTTCCCTCTCGCGTTCCCGCTCCGCCTCCTCCACCTTCCTTCTCCCCAGTCCACTTCTTCCCTTACCCCGTCCCGCGAACCCCCTTCCCGAGTTCCCCTTCTCCCTTTCCCCCTCCCTCCTCACCCCTGCATTCCATACATTCATTCCCGGTACTTTTAGTTTTCAAACAGCTCGCGTGCCACATATTGCAATTTTTTTATACAAATTTCATAATGCCAGAGCTCACTTATACAAACCTTGTCCTGACAATAACGAACACAAAACAAAAAGAATTATCCAATTTGGTGCAGTCGTTCGGAAGTTATGCGCGTACATACATTTCGGCGATTCATTTTTATTTATATAGATAGAAGATAGATTTCAATAATAAATAGATTACAATAAAATAAATGATATTATTTATAATAATCAGTGGTAATCGTAGAGTAAATTATTTGGAATCTACCTACTGGTTATATTATGTTATGTTGACAACATTTATCTTGTTTGATTATAATATCCCGCAAAAAGAGTGGCTCTTGGTGGCGAATTCTTCGCGTGATTTTACAAGTTATATTATAATGCCTTAATACCTTAGGAATATGTAATGATGAATAAGAATGATGTACGACCGGACTTCTGGCTGGATGAGCTGGTTTTCATCTGGCTTCACGAAGGACCATATGGCGCTTTTTACGCTCTTGTTTTTTTATAGGTTTTATATTATGTGATACATATTATATTTCAAAACAAATAAAAATCAGTTAACCAATAAAGATCATTTAAAATTATTATAATGAGAGACTCACCCCACGCAGAGATGATCGACCAAAATCTATTCTAGCTAAAAACTATTACTCAAGACCGATAGCAACGAGGATTGATGTATGATGCCCTCCGCTGATGATGCTGTACATCATTCGTCTTACAGTGATGAGCCAGTCTCAGATCAGGACCAGTGCAGTACCATGGTCAGGTTAGCCGCATTCCATGCGTAATGTTGATGGATCTCCAAGTTTGTAATATTTTTCACCAAATCAGTCCGAAAGACGGTTACGTCGAGGAAATTCCGAGTTTGTAAAAATATTATAATTTCCAGTCGCAGCAGAAAAATACAGTTGAGTCAGTATCCCGGTCAGTTAAATACTTTTATGGATTCTTATGGTTTCACGCCATTTTAAATAAGAAGGTAGCGGAACACGCGGGATAATACTTTACATTACGTAAGTTTTCAACAAAATTCAAATAATTGTTTAAAAGAAACTACATTTTATATAAAATGGGAAAAATACACGATGACCCTCGAAAAGCAGTCTACCTCTCCAGGCTTCTTTCCAATAAGTGCCGAGCTCTAAGGAAAAAATGACTTTTAAAAGATCTGTTTTCAAAAATAATTGAATGGCTCAAAATTCTATATTTAAAGAAAAATCAACTGGCGTTTCAAACCAAACAAATATTGATCAATTAGGGGTACGTTACTAGACTTAATTGTGATTAAATGGAATTAAATATTTCATAACAAGATGACGCGGAGGACTTTAATTTAAAAAACTTTAAAGCTCTGTTTCTCACGATTGGTTTTGGTCTGTTAGATAAAAACAAACTAAAGCGACGATAACCAACTTCAACACACTTTGGCTTCGAATTATCAATTGTGAAATAATAATTATTTTTTTAAAAAGTCTAAAACGAAACATGCTGTATGAAAGTTTTGCATCTGTGTGAGTACTGTGATGAAGTCAACTTAACTTGCGAGACCTTTACCACTGTACCATGTACCACCTAGGTTGTAGGAATTAAAAACCACTGCAAGGATTATACATGTTGCTTCTTGTTTAATACATGTTTTCTTCTTGGAAAAACCTCTTTACATATTTTTATTTTTTGGGGCGACAGCTCCCACCCCCCCCTGCTTCCCCTTTAGGTGCGCCACATCATTTACAATTTTGAAAGTTCGAATAAAAGGAAAATAATATGTATATTTTTAAAAATTATTTTATAATTGTAATGGCGATGTTTTTAAAATACTGGTCGTTCTCCGATAATTCCTTGAGGATATAACCAAAGAAAACCAGAAATATGTCATTTTTAATAAAATTTTAGACGTATTAAGGTTAAACGTCACGTACGTTATAATCTACGCATTCACAGATGGCGCCAATTAAATTATTTTAGTAAACACAATTAAATAACTTTGTTTCAATTCCACTTTATTATTTTTTTTTATAATCCGACCGGTTTTGGTTCGTACTGAACCTTCCTCAGGGGTGAATAAAAATATATTGAACATAATACAGAAAAACATGGTATTTATAAGTAAAATTAGAAGAGGGAGACAGAACATCAAGTTAGGTGTGGGCGATGAGGGAGGTGCCTAAGAGGGAGGGGTAAACGTGGGCGGGGGTAATGGAAATATTTTAAAAATCGGGGTGTTAGACAAATCTAATTGTTTATTAAGTAAATTGGTTTTATTTATTTTTAATGACTTTTTTATTTCAAGGGCTTCAAGATTATTAAGGCGTAGACCTATCCCATTTCTATGCAATACATCTATCCCGGAAGCTTTATTAAATGAGTGATTTTTATTTATTAGGTGGGAGGCGAATTCTGAAAAACCTACACTGTTTAGACACCTCAAGTGTTCGACCAGTCTTGTTTGAATGTTTCTAGCCGTTTTACCGATGTAAAAGGCCGAACAGTCATTACATTTAAGTTTATATATGCCAGAATGGCTTAAGTTATTTTCTTTATCTTTAGAGTTTATTAAAAGTTTACCTAGGTTGTTATTAGTATAAAACGCAGCTTTAATTTCTGTAGGGAATTTAGAAACTGTGATGTCCAATGTTTGCAGGCAATACTGGGCCCTTTATCTCCAGTATTCCTCTAGGATGTTTTCAAGGTTATTATTTAAACACGTAGTACTTTGATACACGGAAACTGTTTATACAATGTTGGCTGTAAGCCGTCTGACGAGAAAGAGGGCGCGCGAGATCTCCGCTCGCTATTATATCGTACCGATGTTAGGTCGCTTCGGCTAGGTTCGGTATTTCCGAACCTACCCGACAGATTAACATATTACCAACACTACAGAAACACATAAAGATGAAAAGTTATTTATGAATAAAATTCTACGCCAACCGTGGTTTTTATTATCTCTGATGTTGTGTGTATTATTATAAAGGAATTTATTAGTAGATATGAGATTAAGTTTTTTTGTAAGGATTTTATCGATTAAGCTATGGGGGTATCCGTTATTTATTGCAATAGATTTGATTTTAGCGAGTTCTTCAGTAAAATTGACGTTAGATAAAGGAATATTGACAAGTCTGTGAATCATAGAATGGAATGCGGAGTGTTTATGGGAGATGGGGTGGTTAGAAGTACTGTGAATTACGGTATCTGTGAAGGTAGGTTTTCTATAAATATTGAATTCAAATTTATTATTAACAATGGATAGGGATAGGTCTAAGAAATTTAAACAACAATTTTTTCCTATTTCTAAAGTGAACTGAATTTTTTAATGGAATGAATTTAGGAGGGACAGGAAGGAGTTAAGTTGACGGTCAGTACCTTTCCAAATACATATTATATCGTCAACATAGCGTTTCCAGAAAAACACATTTTTAAGTAGGGGTGAGTTACAATTAAAAATATTTTTTTCCAAGTGATCCATAAACACATCGGCGAAAAGCGGAATCGTAGGTAGACCCATGGGGAGACCTTCATTTTGTTGATATATAATATCATTAAATTTAAAATAATTTTGATTCAGACAGATGTTAAACATACGAGCCAGATCATCCGAGAGATCTTTTGGTAAGTTAGAATTGGTTAATAAATTAGTTAAATTATTTTAGGTTTTTAATACTTTTTGCACAATGCGCTTTAAAATATTAAGGTAAATTAATTGTTTGCGCCCGTACATATGTAATATGAATATAAATAAATAGTTTTGTCCATAAACAAACCCAAATCTTTCTAGGGAGGCTGAAAAATTAAATTTTGTATCGGTGACTCAATCCAATATTGTATTTTTCAACCTTTCTTGAAAGATTTTGGTTTGTTTATGGACAAAACTATCTATTTATATTCGTATTAAATATGTACGGGCGTAAACAATTGCAAAACGTGCAAAAACCTTTAATTTAATTTAATTGACGCCATCTGTGAATGCGTAGATTACAACGTACGTTACGTTTAACCTCAACTCTTTTCCACAAAAAATTATAAATTGATTTCGAAAGATTGTTCTTTTGTCTAGAAAAGGCATTTTTTAAATTTTAAGAAAAAATGTTTATTTTTAGTATAATAAGGTTATACCATAGGTCGTTGGCAGATTTGTTAAATTTTCAAACCAAAAATCTTATTTTACAAGACATGTAAAATAAGATACGTAAAAATGTAGACATTGATACGTAAAGGTTCGCCATCCCTGTCCTATACCATACCTACTTACAACGGTCTCGGTTATGGCCGAGAATCTCGGCGATTTTTCGCTGAGAACCGAGACAGAATTCTCGGTAGAATTTGTAACCGAGAATGCCGAGACCTAGATCTCGGTCGACCCTTACATGTAATCATACATTATTGTAAATCAATACGATATCTAGTAAACGCATGTTTCAAAATTTTAATTTTAGTTCAAATGAAATCATTAAAGAAAATATCCGAACACTTATTTGTAACGAAAATTTCTCTATTTTGTCTATCTATTTACGGTCTTACAAATTAATTTTACACACCAGATTTAAATGAAAAAAAAAAAAATTGTAAGACCGTAAATAAATAGACAAAATAGAGAAATTTTCGTCATAAATAAGTCTATCTATTTACGGTCTTTGAAATTAATATATTTAAGTTTTTTTTTACGTTCTTATTTTGCTTAGACATTATTGAAAAAATGATAAAAAAATATAATTACAAAACATAATTCTAATAGCTTTATCATCACGCCTTTCAGCATTTTTAGATGTAGGTATAAATTAAAGCAAATTTGGAATGAAATAAAATCGATATTGAGTTATAATTTTAAAAAGCTGGTACGGAGAATAATAATTAATCTTTCTCATTGAAACCGCCCTGTACGACCGTAAAAACATCTTTGGACGAAATGTGGATCTTGGGCCGCTGGCTGGTTAAAGGCCCTTAAATCGTGTTTTGTTTGATAATTAATTAATAACTAATTATTTTGTTTAATACTGGATGGAAGTTTATTGTAACTTTACAGCTGAAAATTAAGAGCTCCTTTGGGCAAAGGTAGTACAGTACGCATACCCTTAGATATATATAGCTTGCCAATTTGCTCGGCTCTGGTTTTATGATTGTGTCAAGTGTTTGCCTTTTGTCTTTTTTGAGGTTCAGAGCTCCTTTGGGCAAAGGTAGTACAGTACGCATACCCTTAGATATATATAGCTTGCCAATTTGCTCGGCTCTGGTTTTATGATTGTGTCAAGTGTTTGCCTTTTGTCTTTTTTGAGGTTCAGCCCCTGAATATTTTTGTCATAGATTCTTTGTATACCGACTTGGAACATCCAACTGTTTAAAAATTTGTGCTAGTGACGTCCTTATTGGGACCTTTAACCCTCGACCCGTCGCGTGGGGTCTTTAAAAGCCCAGGTTTTACAAAAATGCTAATTATGTACATTTTAAATCTTCTCACTGATTCCTTACTTTTGGTAGCTTCCTAAGAGGGGTTATACTTGACGCTAGCGCCGCCAACATTCGGTTTGTGCATGTGCGCTGTGAGATACAGACTTGTGTTTCGGCATGAGGCTCAAAAAAACACAAACTTGGTTTTTCATTGTATTTTGTTGATTAATAATAAGTCTGTACCAATCACAAATAGTTATAAGTTTGATAGAAATTGGTTAGATTTTTTTAAAGTTTACTTACTATTAAAAAAGTATGATTCAAAATTTTTAAAAAATGTTCCCTGTTGATTTTAATTCCAATGCAGCCATTGTCACCTTATTATAAGTATCAGTTAAAATAACACATAAAATGTGACGGGCGAAGGGTTAATATGGTTTTAAGCATACATTCATAATTTTGTTGTTATTTAGTGGAGTTTTATTGTTGTTGAACCTAAAACCATTACACCACGGAGATCTCTATGTTACTTTTCAAAACAAACAAACTACCCATCCAAGCCAACCCATCAACTGAATTTTCAAATAATTCATTATTATTAAAACGTTATCTGAAATTATTTGTTTTTATAATAATCGGTTTGAGTCTTGGATAAATGGAGACATATACTATTTTTTTTATTTTTTTTTTTATTTATCAAAAGTATACAATACAGAATATAGTATATTATATAAAGCATTATGGAAGTTCATACCTCACCTCAACCAACAAATTGTGATAACTAGATATAATATTAATTTTTATATTAACAATTATTTAAAAATTCTTTAGAAATACAATAATAATGATGATGTGTTCCCTTTTTAAATCTAATTCTGATTGCAATATGATGAAGTGAGATTCTACTTTAGTCAATATGGAACAATCAAGTAAACTAAACATTTGAGACGAGGTGTTATGTCAAATGAAAAATACATTTATAAAATATAAAACTATTCAATAATAGTAAAATGTAAATAATTTTATTAGGTTTAATTTATTTTGTGTTAAATTTAATATTAAATACAAAAGAATGTGGATGTAAAATAAATGTCTAGTTTAATTTAATATAAGATTTATAAGATAGTAATATTGTTATGTATAAGACTTTGTTGTAAAATAATTAGTTAAATAAAAACTTGGAATAAAGGTTATTTGGTTTAATGATTTCTATCAGAGTTGGTTTATATTCCCCCATTTCCCGCATCCTTCAAAGTTTCAACTCTATTCAAAAAACCACAAATACAGATATATTTTTTGATTCCCTCCCTCTATTTAAGAAAAACATTTTTAGCACACTGAACTCGCACACATAACACACACATCCACACACCCTCTCACACCCTCATTTACACACATACAAACACTCTCCCACACCCCTCTCCTTCAATAAGTTACTAACTAAATTTAGGTAAAATGTATTATTTATCACACAAAAATATAAGTATATAACAGCGACATGTCATTGGTACCAATTATTGTATTAATTCTATAACTTTGTAAATATTTCCCATTATGTAATAATGTACTGTTTGTTTCTGCAAAAAAAAAAAAAAATAAAAAATATCATTTTCCAACTGCACTAGTAAGTATGTATCTGGAAAAAGTGT
Organism: Limnephilus marmoratus; assembly: GCA_917880885.1. Taxonomy (NCBI): domain Eukaryota; kingdom Metazoa; phylum Arthropoda; class Insecta; order Trichoptera; family Limnephilidae; genus Limnephilus; species Limnephilus marmoratus. The sequence goes on along the minus strand of OU862934.1, from coordinate 23,410,263 downwards.
GCAGAACTGCGCTAGTACCAGTCACACAGTTTTAGTGGTGTGTCTTCCTCTACCATATACAGCGGCAAACCGCTGGCTAAAAAGCCAGCGGTTTGCCGAGCATATTTGGAGTCCGATATATTGATCGTACTGCTATAGGAGCTCTGTAAAGACTCCAGATACTAATATTTACAGCCTGTATGTCGGACGAATATCTACAGTTCATATGTTGGACTAATATCTACGAACTTCAGAGTGTTGACTAATATCTACAGAGCTAAGGTCGGACTATGACGGTCCCAGTGTTGACTAATATCTACAGAGCGTAGGTTGGACTAATATCTACAGAGGGCAGCTGAGCAAGAGGTTGTATGGAAAATCATAAATTACTTCAATTACGTAATGACTAATTACGTAAAGGCTTAAACGTTTAAAGTACGTACATGAAGTTTTTGCATAATATTACGTATTTTGCTGTTTACGAGGACAATAATTTATTGAACAAACATGGAGGTCATAATACAAAGATATTTATTTATTTCGAAATACACGGCACCACAACCAAACCTAACCTAACTGACATAGAAATGGTCACGGTAACAGACTAAATAATTTAGAAGCACTCGAAATAAAGAAGGCTGTTAAAACAAAAACCCAAATCCTTAATATTCAGCTAAATGTGTTCCAATAGTCCGATATTAGGGATTTTTACATACATAGTAACATAAATTAAGTTTTTTAAACTGCATACGCAATATTACGTTATTCCAATATGCTATACATAATTGCAAATCCAACCTCTGCCAGTGCTGTAGATATTCGTCAACACTTTGGTTCTCATAGATATTAGTCAGCAGTTTGAGCTGTAGATATTCGAACGCACTTTGGTTCTCATAGATATTAGTCCGATTTTTTCAGTTTTTGGAATTCCTGTAGATATTAGTAGACGCCGCCTCCATGTCAAGAGATGTGATTGAAAAATATATTTTTTATTTTAATTGCTTAAATATCATGGGACAGTAAAATGACATGTACATTTTGAACTCCAAATATGGTCAGGAATCGCTGGTTCAACTTTGAAACGCCGTGGGGTGGCATGGACATTAATTAAGGTGGGTCACAACTGTATGGGAATTTTTTTGTTTCTTGTTTTGATTTTTCTAATGTGATAAAAGGGTGTCAAATGAAGATATAAAATCACATAATATTTGGATATCATCTTCTTCTCCGGATTGACTTTGAAATTTCACACAATAGAGAAAAATCCAGCCTTGTTACATAAATCTTCAAAAAATGTTAGATAAACCATTAAAAATGAACAATTTTTCAATAAAACATGAAATGGAGGGAATATTTTGATTTATTTATTTAAAAAAATACTTCAAATTATCTCAAGGCAGTGAATTCAAACACCAGCAAAATCCTTCTTTCAAATTTCGGCATTATTTTGCGAGACTCAATCTTGGGACTTTTTGTAAATAATTTCAACTTTTTGTAAATATATACTACATTTGCTATGGAAGATTACAAAAAAATATGGTTTAAAGGATTCATAGTAACTTTTATAAACCCTAGAAATAACCCCTTAAAACAAACATTTTCAAAACTTTGAAGTGAATCCGTAGGAAGAAGATTGTATTAGAATTTAAAAAAAAATTTAAACACGTCGCTTTGAACCCATTTGGCACCCTTTTATCGGTCTTAGAATTAAAAAAAAAACTTTTTTTTTAAATGACCCACCTTAATGGACATATTTATTTTTATTATTATGATTTATTTAGTACGCTAGAAGCATTTTTTGAGATATAAAATCGTACAAAAGAAAACATGGCTGGCTAACAGGAGATTAAAATCCTTCAGGTACATACTTTTACCCCCTGAATACCATCGTCATGATATACAGGGGGTAACAATTTCCCAAATAACTCACATAGATGCGTTGTTTGCAAATATAGCAAGGTACTGTTTAATGTACAATATATTTATTCTACTGGCAATGTGAACACTGGTCACACCGGACAGTCGAGCTGTATTTCCAATTACTACCGCAAAATCATTCCCGTCCAAAGTGTCCTGGTTAGTTCATTTATGTGTCCTGGTGTGTGGTGTGTACAACTATCAGATTTAGCCTCGCAACTTTGTGATTTATTATTGTATCGCGTTAATTGAGTTTGACCATCAAATAAAGAAATCTCTGTTAATAATTAATCCATCTTATCATTTAACTCCCGTGACACATGTGAAAGTGTTGATTTGGTAAGATTGACAAACATAATTTTCAAACTTGTTTTTGGACTTCAGAAAAGAAAATTACAATGAAAATAAAAAAGTAAATTTTTAAAATTATTATAAACAAAACACGCACTGGTACATTTTTTAAAACACTTGTCCCTTTTCACTAAAAGACAATAAGCAGGCAGTATAATAACAAAACAAAAGGTTAATTTTCAGTAAGGTTTGTTTGGTAAGGACACCCCTGTGGGAAGTGTATAAATACACATAATTAGGTGTTTGGGTTATTGGCTGTTGTATCATCTAATGAGGCCTGAATCAGTTGACGACCTTGTGACCGGTGGCAGAGCGGTAAGTACCTTGCTATAAGTAAGCATAAAAAGGTTAATTTTCAGTGAGGTTTGTTTGGTAAGGATACCCCTGTGGGAAGTGTATAAATACACATAATTAGATGTTTGTATTGTTGGCTGTTGTATTAACTAATGAGGCCTGTATCAGTTGACGACCTTGTGACCGGTGGCAGAGCGGTAAGTACCTTGCTATAGGTAAGCATAAACAAGATAAAAGGCTAGTAATTTTCAGTGAGGTTTGTTTGGTAAGGACATCTCTGTGGGAAGTGTAAAAATACACATAATAAGGTGTTTGGGTTGTTGGCTGTTGTATCATCTAATGAGGCTTGTATCAGTTGACGACCTTGTGACCGGTGGTAGAGCGGTAAGTACCTTGCTATAAGTAAGCATAAAAAGGTTAATTTTCAGTGAGGTTTGTTTGGTAAGGACACCCCTGTGGGAAGTGTATAAATACACATAATTAGATGTTTGTATTGTTGGCTGTTGTATTAACTAATGAGGCCTGTATCAGTTGACGACTTTGTGACCGGTGGCAGAGCGATGAGTACCTTGCTATTACAGGGTGGCCACAAAAAACGGATTTCAAAATTCCCTGATAATTCCAGGTTTTCCAGGGCAGTTTTTACATTTTTCCCTGATATGTTTAATTTGATATAAGGGGATATCGTTCGTTAGATAAATAATAAAGGGAATTCCGTCATCTATAGCATTTATTATTTCTTTGCATCACAATAATCTATTAAAAACAAAATACACTTGTTACAAATTTATGATATTTCGCCTGAAAACTTTTTTCAAATGATAGAGAATTTTGAAACGATAGAAAGAGATAAAATCATTAAAAAAACTATATAAAAATGGAATAAAAGGAATGGCATTGAAATGGTTCAAGTATTTAACTAATAAATATCAAACCACAAAAGTGGGTGAGACAATCTCCGAACCAATGAAGATTACATTGGGAGTACACCACAAGGGTCTGTTCTCGGACCTATTCTTTTTACAATGTACATACATTAATGATGTGGTAAAAGTATTGAAACATTGTAAAATAAGATTATTTGCAACGCATTTACGACGCATTGATATATATAGCAGGAGAAGATTATGAACTCATAATGAATCATTTAAATGAAGACCTACGTAATACAGGGTGGGGCAGAGTGGAGTTACTAGTATAAAAAAATCACTGAAGGCCCCCCAGAGCGAGGAGGGTGCCGCTAGGTCGGGGAAATGATGCCGTTTTTTTTCACAATGTTTTGAAAATGATATCGTCTGGCGTGGCGGTCTTTGCGAGCAATACGCATTTTGAGCCTTTCAAAGAAGTTTTCGGCCACTCTTCCCAGCATATCTTGCGGAATTCCAGCGATGACGTCCTCAATCGCCTCGTTCAGAGCTTCAAGGGTTCGAGATCGAAGTTTGTTTACCTCAGTTTTGACGTATCCTCACAAAAAAAAGTCACTCGGGGTCAAATCGGGAGAGCAAGGGGGCCATGGAATATCCCCCGCAAAGACATCAGGTGACCTGGAAAGAGCTTTTGCAAAATTTTGCATGAACGATGGACAGCATGGGCCATGGCTTCATCATGTTGAAACCAGAAGGCTTCGGTGTCGTGTTCCTCGCCATACTCTTTCATTTTGGGACGCCTTAGGTTCGCCAACATCTCACAATAGTGAGATGAATAACTCAATAACGGTAATGGTTAATTCTTCGTCGCCAGTGCAAAAAACAGCGCCGAGGGATACAACAGTTACGGTTGCAATGCAGGCATCTCTATGTTTCACAAAATCTTGTGGGCTCAATTCCCGTGTACGCATCATCTTGTAGGAGTACAGATGAAGGTCTAATAGTGTAAGATTTTCTTTATAATTCTAGACGATATTCCAAGCGCAGCGGCATGTTTCCGTGCTGCTCGGGTTGGAGACTATTCAATTGACGCTCTTACTACCGCGATGTTTTCAGGTGTTTGCACACTTTTAGGTCGCCCAACTGGTATTTTAGGATCTGGAGTTCCTGTCCACCTTACATTACTGACCCATTTCCGAATGGTTTTTGAGATCAGGAACACTGTCATCACGATTTAACTCGAACCGGACCCGGAAAGCTCCATGCGTAACCACAACGCTTTCCCCGTTTTTAAAGAACGTCTCCACAATAAAGCCCCGGTACTTACCTGACCACGGCATGGTCACTAACATAAACGGCATCATTTCCCAGACCTAACGGTACCCGCCCCGCCCCTCTGCTCGGTCTGGGGGGCCTTCAGTGATTTTTTGAAACTAGTAACTCCACTCTGCCCCACTCTGTATATCAATATGGCTGAAGAAAAATAAACTAAAATTGAATGTAAACAAAACTAAATTTATGAACATTGGAAAACGAGTAACGCAAACAAAAAAAGATATATTGATAGACGGTGAAGTTTTGAAAGATTTGAAATTACATATTTGGGAGTAATAATTGACTCCAAATTGATTTTCGCTCAAAATACAAAACCAATTATTAAAAAGATTGTCAAAAAAATTTCGCTTTTGGGAAGAATAAGAAGATTCCTTGACACAGTCTCCAGTAAAAATGTGTACAACCCAATCATTGTACCACACATAAATTACTGTAGCAGCATTCTATTCTTAGCCAAGGACGGATTAATGAAACAAATGACAATTCTACCAAACAGAGCTATGAGAACTATATTGAAGAAAAATAGGTACACTTCAGTCAAGAAAATGTTGAAGGAGTTAAATATCTTGTCATTTAAACAAATTATTTACTTCAATACTAAATTGTTAATCTACAAAATAATCAATGGCCATACGTCTTTTGAATTCCTAAGAAAAATTGATAAACTACAAAACAAACATACACTCGAGACGAGGAAAAAAAACGAACTAAGACTCCCCTTCAGGAAAAAACAGAGTTAAAAGTCATTGATGTACGGAGCTAAAGATATTGAAGAATTACCAGAATAAATAAAATTGGAATAGAGAGCATAAAGGCATTTAAAATTAAATTGCGAAGATATGTGATTGATTTGGTATAGATGTGTTATTTTAGGTGTTTGTATTGTACCGCAATAAAACAATAATAAAACAACTTTGGGGTTTCACAAATCGCAAAATAACGAATTTAGTTTTATTTTTGGAATTCCCTGATATTTCAAAAAAAAAATTGAAATTCCCTGACATTCCCTGATAATTCCAGGTTCGGTAAAATTCCCTGATAATTCCAGGTTTTCCAGGTCCTGTGGCCACCCTGTATTAGTAAGCATAAACAAGATAAAAGGCTAATAATTTTCAGTGAGGTTTGTTTGGTAAGGACATCTCTGTGGGAAGTGTATAAATACACATAATTAGGTGTTTGGGTTGTTGGCTGTTGTATCATCTAATGAGGCCTGTATTAGTTGACCACCTTGTGACCGGTGGCAGAGCGGTAAGTACCTTGGCTCGGAATCCAGAGATAACTACAGATGACTATCAATTCTTCGTAATACAATTCAAATAACTGTTATATGACAGCCACGAGACAATTCGTAAACTGTCAAAATGTCTTTATTATTACATCGCTAGGTGGCGGTAGGGTGCCTTTGCAAATTTTAAATGTTCAACATTATCTACCTTGGAGCTTCTAAACTGGAGAGAGCTGGCACAAAACCCACATGAGTGGAGGAAGATTCTTGAGAAGGCCAAAACCCACCAGGAGTTGTAGAGCCAAGAGTGATGATGATGATGAATAAAGTGGTAATACTACAGATTCTTTTTTTACATTAGCTCCAGACAGGAGGCCCTTGAGGAAAATAATTCCCCTCAGAGCCTATGTCATCTGAGATCAGGGCCGTAGCTAAGGGGGAGGGGGCATTATGGAGCAATGCCCTACCTTAAAATACCTGTGCCCTATCTTAAAAAATACCATCGACTATGATAATATACTAGTCAGCTGTTAGTTCATAGTTTGATATGATTGAAAAAAAAATACTGCCTATTAGTGTAGCATAGCGACATCTAACTAAACAGCTTCGAATTAACCAAGGAATCAACACACTAATTCTTTATTCTGCCCATAGATGGCATTGAAGTATGTGTTGGGAGACTGTGCACATATTGCAATCAATGCTTACGGGGAATTCCCAAATAGTTTGGGGATGCTATTAAACAGTTGAGTCATAAATAAACCAATCCCTATATCGATATCTTCGGGCCTTCTCCACACTAAACGGTTTGTAATCAGTGTCATCAGATCAAGCACTGGCACACTGCTCGCTAACAACGTATACAGGGACAATTGTGGTCTAGTTTTGGCTAATTATATATGTAGAGTTGTTCTATAAGAAAATAAGAGTCCGTGTGAGAGCCCTAAAGTAGTAACCACCTGTTACTTATGGTATGTGATGGATAACCTCCTATGTACTTCGAATAAGAGAATATTTTCCTTCGAAATGTGTCAGCAGGTGAATTCAGAACTTTAATTTTGCATTCTGAGCCCAAAACTGGTTTAAATCAAATCTGTATGCGGCGAATTAAAACTACACTCAGATGAAAATAGTTTTTCTTTAGTATGGCAGCACCATAGTCTGCAACTAGATTTTTATAGCTGCACTTCAAATAAGAAAAATGTGTCAGCAAATGTGGCACAATTGGAAACTTACATTCTGATCACAAAACTGGTTTTAAATTAAGGGTGAATCTGCTTGCGTGTCCTCAGCTTTAATTAGTATTACTCTCATATATTGTGTAGTATGATTTTCCTACGAATTACGAATTTTGAAGAATGGTTTGAAATAAAATTTTTTAACTCAACTCGAAATATTAGAACGGTTTTCTTCGAAATGCGTCAGCAGAATAATCCGCTACTGGAATATTGACAAATCATTCGGAACATGAAACTGGTTTTAATAAGAGTTATTACCATTTAAATTATTACCACTGTTGGAATATTTGATGCTGGCAACACTGATAGTTCCGGAACAATCTTCTTTTGTTATTTTTCTTCTGTTTGAATTTGTGTCAACTAGTGTATTGTTTACCTGACAATAAAATACGTCTGTACCTTATAATTGAGTCAATTTAATTACAAACTAACAGGTTATGGGCCACATCATGTGTGAGAGAGGTTTTTGGGGTGGTACACCTGTTTCCGTCAATGCAAGAGCGAGACAGGTGATCTCACTATAAAAGGAGATGCAGACATCTCCTCGCCCTCTTTTCCTACCGCCAGCACAATAGATAGGACGTTACTCTAGCCAACAAGTACAATAAATATCCATCTCGCCAATTCGCGTATCATTACAAAATAACCTAAGCCTACACTCCGAGTCTGTATATAACAGTGGCGCAGCCTACGGAACACGATTCTGCACATAACAGTGGCAGCTCGCGAAATCGTAAAAAGAATCGACGCGTAAAAAAATTTGGCACAAGAAAAATACGCGGTAACATATTATTTTCGGGTCGGTAAGAAAGGCCGGACCGAAATTAATCCAACACTTCACTGCAAGGAGTGAAGTGGAAGAAGACACTGGAGCCAGCCAGCTTTTCGAAAGTGGGAAGCACGGGAGGTCCAGCGTCAAGTGGCAGCATCTCTGAGGGTCAAGGATCGGGGATCCAGGTCGCAGAAGTGATCTGGGGCAGCCATCAGTAGCGGTGTTACTGTGTTACGGGTCTGGAAGGAGCCATCAAGTCACAGGGTCAAGGAGCAGTTTCCAGAGCAGGGTCCAGGGAGCAGACTGCAGAAGAAGAAACCTCGTTGGGAAGTTTTTGTTTTTTCTGTTTTCTTTCTCTCTATTTGTGTACCTTCTGGGCATTGGAAACATGGAGTCTCGAGGATTGGAGTCCTTCAGTTTGCGTGACGGGAACTGGGAGAACTTCAAGGTCCGCCTCGAACAATTTCTCCTCGTGAATGATGATAAGTTTGCATCGGATGATAAGAAAAGGGCTATTTTCCTGAATGCATTGAAAGATGATTGTTTTTCCTTATTGGTTAATTTGTGCATTCCTAAAAAAGTAACAGATATTAAGTTAGAAGATTTGATATCTAAACTTGATGAGTATTGTTGTTCAACGAAATGTTTTTTTGAAGAGAGATCTAAGTTTTACAGTGCTAAACAAAGAAATGACGAATCAATTCGCGATTTTGCAGTGCGTTTAAAGTCTCTTTCTACTAATTGCAAATTTGGGAATAGTTTATCAGTAAATTTAAGGGATTTCTTTGTATTAGGATGTAAACCAGGTAAGGTTAGGGAAAAATTATTTCTCGATAGTGAATTGTACTTGTTCGAAAAATGTGTACAAGTCGCCGAGTGCATTGACCTCGTAGCTTCAACTCAATCGCAGTCCCGAGTTGATAATACGGTTTATGCTAATGTACAGGCCAAGGGAGGTCGAGTCTCTTCTCATTCGCGTAAGAAAGACAGAGACGAGTATCGTTTCAATCGTGGCAACAGGGCACGGTCGCCGTCGCCAGCGAACGCAACGAAACATAAATGTACCGTTTGGGGACACAATAATCACATCGCGACGGAATGTAGATATAAAAATTATTTATGTAAAATTTGTGGTACGAAGGGTCATCTAGCAAAACAGTGCAAGCGTTTCTCAACACGTAAGAATGTGAATACTTTGTTGTCGGATACAAGGTTGGGTGAAATTAATAGTGTCGAGCCATTTTTTATTGAAGTTTCACTAGACGGGATCAAGAGTAAATTCATGGTAGATTCTGGGGCATCTTGTTGCGTAATTTCCAAAGAATGTTATTTCAGTAAATTCAGTAGTATTAAGCTAGTGCACGAAGACATTAGTCTGCGGGGTTTTGACAATACGCTCATAAAAGTGGTAGGTACAATCACTCCACAAGTGGAATTTAACGGTCAATGTTACCGGTTGAAATTTGTTGTTGTCACAAGTGCTTCGTTCTCGATAGTGGGGCGTGATTTTATGAATATGTTTAACGTCGGGATTAACGGAATCGTAAACAGTATAAAACAAAATACTTTGAAGGAGCGATTAGTAAAAAAAATTCCAGAAGTTTTTACGGATAAACTGGGAAAATTTAATAAGTATGAAGTGAATTTAACTTTAAAGGAGACCGCCATTCCGATATTTCGTAATCACAGAATAATGCCGTTCGCTTTGAAAGAAAAAGTTGAAAGTGAGTTGAATAATTTACTGTCAGACGATATTATAGAACAAGTTCAATTTAGTGATTTTGCAAGTCCGATTGTTCCAGTGATTAAGAAAAATGGTAGTATTAGGTTATGTGGTGATTAAAAATCAACAGTGAATAATCAGCTATTAGTTGACAAATATCCATTACCTAGGATAGAGGAGCTATTAACGAAAGTAAACGGTGGAAAAGTTTTTGCAAAAATTGATCTTAAATCGGCGTATAACCAATTTGTTTTAAAAAAGGAGTGTAGGCGTTTTACAACAATCAATACCCATTTAGGATTATTTCAGTATAAACGGTAAGTGTACGGGTTATCTCCCGCGCCGGCTATTTTTGCAAAGGCAATGGCAAATTGTTTGTCAGGATTACAGAACATGACATTTTACTTGGATGATATTATCGTGATAGGGGAAGACGAAGTCGATTTAGAGAAAAACGTGTGTGTCGTTTTAGAAAGGTTAAAACATTGTAATCTAACATTGAATAGTGACAAGTGTGAATTCAACTTAAAAGTTATTGAGTTTTTAGGTTATAAAATAAGTGAACAAGGGATTCAACCGTGTCAACGGAATAAGGAAGCCATTTTAAATGCACCAGCACCTAGTGATTTAAATAATTTAAGAAGTTTATTAGGTATGATTAGTTATTATCGTAATTTTATTCCAAATATGGCAAATATATTGTCACCATTATACGAATTACTTAAAAAAGATGTTAAGTTTCAATGGGGTACGGAACAAGAAAATAGTTTTGCGATAATTAAAAGAATATTAACTTCGGATAGGATTTTAACGCATTTTGACGAAAATATACCTGTAAAACTTGTCACAGATGGTAGTTTTAATGGCGTAGGAGCAACATTAATACATGTGTTTCAAAATGGCGTAGAAAGAAAGATAGGGTTCGCAAGCAGAACTTTATCTAAAGCGGAAAAGAATTATTCTATTCTAGATATTGAAGCAACAGCAATTATTTTTGGGATTAAAAATTTTTATCAATATTTGTACGGCAGAGAATTTATTTTAGCTGTGGATAATCAGCCGTTAGTCAGAATTTTAGGTGAAAATAGGGAAGTACCTAAGATCGCCGCGTCAAGGTTACAGAGGTATGCTATTATGTTAGGTTCGTTTAATTTTAAGATTGAATATATAAAATCAAAAAATAATTGTTCAGACTTTCTGAGCAGGTGTCCGATTGAAAAGGTTAGCTGTGAAGATGATATAGAGTCTGGTTACATTAATTATTTCGAGAATAATGGGTTTAATTTGTCTTTAGACGTGATAAAAAGTGAAACCGAAAAGGATGATGTGTTAGGTCAAGTAAAAAATTTTCTTATCGAAGGTTGGCCAGCATCAGTAAAAAAGGCACAAAGTGGTAACTTTATTAGAATTTTTTGGGAAAAAAGGTTAGAATTGTCTTTGATAAATGGGTGTGTTTTATATCAACATAGGGTTGTTGTACCTGAGTCTTTAAGACAAGAGGTTTTAAAGATGTTACATAGATCTCATTTAGGGGTTTTTAAGACTAAGGGCTTTGCAAAAAGCTTTGTCTGGTGGCCAAAAATTAATCAAGATTTGGAGAAAATAACGGAAAATTGTAGAGATTGTTTAGAAATTAAACCAGAATCACAAAAGAGTTCTTTAGCAGTGTGGCCATATGAACCTGAAGTATGGTTCAGGGTACATATTGACCATGGTAGTTTATATAACAAAAACTTTTTAGTGGTGGTAGACTCTTCTTCAAAGTGGATTGAGTGTCTGGAAGTAAACAGTCTGTCTTCAAAAGAAAATATCGAAATACTTCATAGATTATTTTCACAATTTGGTTTTCCAGCAACTTTAGTTAGTGATAATGGTACGTGTTTTTGTTCTGAGGATTTTGAAATTTTTTGTAAGAAAAATGGGATAGAACATATCACTAGTCCAGGCAATCACCCTAGTAGCAACGGGCAAGCTGAAGCTACAGTAAAGACTTGTAAAAATTTCCTTAAAAAATTTTGTAAACATAATAGATTTCCTTCAGATTATAAAGAAAAGTTAGGTAACTTTTTAACAGACTATAGGAACACCGTTCACGCAACAACAGGGTGTGAGCCATCTGTATTATTAATGGGTAGAAAAATTAGAACAGTATTTGACTCTCTGATTCCAAGGAAGGTTGAGGATAGAACGGGTAGTTCAGGTTCTACTCGACGAAACAAAGTAATGAAAAAGATTACTCAGAGCCAAAACAATCAGAAAAGACAATATAAGGGTAGAGTTAAATCAGGTTTTAATATAGGTCAGAAAGTAATGACTAGAGATTTCAGATCTCAGGGTAATAGGTTATGGGTCCCTGGGGTTATTGTTGATAAAAAAGGTAGTAAAATATATTTCATAAAAATTAACAAGTCTAATATGGTGTGGAAAGGGCATTTAGACCAGCTAAAGGAATTACATGTTTCATGGCAGGAGGAAGATAACCAGGAATTCGCGTCTGACACGATGGAATTGTCGACGGACGAATTAGATCTCTCCGGTATGTTACGTAATAGAAGTGTCTCTAATTCTGTTTCTCCATGTTTCAGGTCTAACCCGTGGCAAGGAAGGCTTCGGCCTAGGTGAAAGCACTTCGCAGTCGAGGAGGAGGATGGGACGAAATGGACGGAAAGGAAACAGAAAGAACGAAAACAAATGTTGTGTTAATTTTAAATATAATGTATAAAATATGAAATATAATATAATAATATAATGTATGAAATATGTAGCTGTAGGAATAAAATATGTAGCCAGGATTCTCCAATTTAAGTAGGGGAGGATGTGAGAGAGGTTTTTGGGGTGGTACACCTGTTTCCGTCAATGCAAGAGCGAGACAGGTGATCTCACTATAAAAGGAGATGCAGACATCTCCTCGCCCTCTTTTCCTACCGCCAGCACAATAGATATGACGTTACTCTAGCCAACAAGTACAATAAATATCCATCTCGCCAATTCGCGTATCATTACAAAATAACCTAAGCCTACACTCCGAGTCTGTATATAACATCATGCTTAAAGACACTGTGTTGTGATCAATGACTTAAGTATTAAATTGTGATTAACATTTGAATCGAACAATGTCGTTCCAACTCCCTATTGAAAAGCTGAGGGGTCGTGAGAACTTTGACATCTGGAAGTTCGCTGCTCAAGCATATTTAGAATACCAGGATTTATGGGAATGTGTCGAAGGTACGGAATCAGACCAGAAAATGGTTAAAAAATGTCGTTCCAAGATTGTTTTATTGATTGAACCAGTTAACTATGTTCATGTTCAGTCTGCTATAACCGCGAAAGAAGCTTGGGACAATCTTGCTGCTGCTTACGACGATAAAGGTCTTCCACGGCGCGTAGGGCTACTTAGGACCCTTATAACAACAAAGTTAGAAAACTGTAAATCTGTTGAAGATTACGTCGGTAAAATTATTACCACTGCCCTGAAATTGACTAATATTGGTTTAAAAGTTGATGATGAATGGATAGGTACCATTCTTCTTGCCGGGCTTCCAGAAAAGTACACCCCCATGATTATGGGCATAGAGAGCTCTGGAATAAAAGTGACTGGGGATGCAATAAAGACAAAATTGCTACAAGATGTTTCGCATAATAATTCAACATTAGAAAATCCCAATGACATTGCTATGTACGGATCTGGCTCGCCCAGATGGGTAAAATACAGTGTTTCTGGATCGGGTAGTCGCAGTTCCAGAGGGGCGGCAGAAAAGAGTTCATCCAGAAACAGATCGGAGGAAATAATTACTCCCAACTCTGCAGATCATAAAAGGGGACCCCGCTGTTACCGATGCAATTGAAATGGTCATATAGCCCGAAAATTTCTACAAAGTGTGAAAAGGGACTTAATATGATGCGAGCAGTTTCCAGAGTATGGTGGGGATCTCATCCTACCACTCTTAAATTAATGTATAATTCCCTAGTTCGGAGCCACTTGGATTATGGCTCATTCCTTTTTGACCCACTCCCTAAATATTTAGATAAGAAAATGGAAAGAATTCAATCAAAATCCCTCAGAATGATTATTGGAGCTATGAAGTCTTCGTCAATTAATGCGCTTCAGGTGGAATGTGGGGAGCCTCCATTATATTTCAGAAGGCAATTCCTTGCCAATAAATATATTTTTAAGGCTTTATCGTTATCACATCATCCTATTAAACAAAGTCTTAATCGGTTAAGTGTTAATTTGAATTCTAACAAAAGATTGAGAGAAAAACAATGTTTTCCTCTCCTAATTAAAAGTTTTCATCTCTATAATTCTCTATCATCTTCCCTCCAATATCTTCAAGAAGTTCCCAATCTCCCTATATACAATATTCCATTTAAGGCAATCACTTTTATGCCGAACACAATAACATCAGTCTTTCAGAAGAATATTTTATCTTCCCCAAATAAATTTCAAAATGTGGATGATTGTTTTAAAAGCATTGTGGCTTCAAAATTCCCTGGATTTTCCATCCTTTACACTGATGGTTCCAAATTTGAAAATAAAAGATGTGGAGCATCGATATATAGTTCAGAATTCAACATCAATCTCACTTATAAATTACCGAAAGAAGCTTCCATATTTACAGCTGAATGCTTTGCAATTGAACAAGCGCTAAATCAAATCCAGGTTCTCAACATTCATCGAGCCTTACTATGTACTGATTCGCTAAGTGCTCTAACTAAAATTAGGTCAAATATTCTATGTTATCCGGAAGACAATATTATATGGAAAATAAAAAATCTTCTCAATTCTCTAAGTAAATCTGGGTTTGAGACGATATTGACCTGGGTCCCTGCCCATTTGGGTATCGAGGGTAATGAGATGGCCGATTTTCTCAACAAATCTGGTTCAGATTCCGGAACTATGTCTTCCCGATTCTTAAATCCAACATGACTCGTGCTTGGGAAGAAAATTGGGCAGTCTCCAAAATAAGAACTGGATCTTTCTATGCTGGAATTCAAAACCATATCCCTGCTAAGCCATGGTTTCACGGTAAAAAACTTTCAAAACGATTCATTTCATGTATTTCGAGAATGAGAATTGGTCACTGTTCAATTACATCTCACTTGTCTAGAATTAGAGTTTTAGATGATCCGGTCTGCCAGTGCGGTGTGGAAGAGGAAACCCTCGACCACGTTTTCTTTAACTGTAAAAACATTCATCTTTCAAGAACATTATACCGCCGGCTCATTAAAATCACACACCAGTCCCCCCTTAACATTTCATACCTTTTATCTCTTAACAATTCTCGTGTTCATATAGCTTTATGTAAGTTTATTAACCTGAATGTATTCAATATTTAATTTGTTTTAGTGATCTAAATGAGTCCAATATTTAATTTGTTGTATTATTTTCCCAATAGATTAACCGAATTTTTTATCCACTTTAACCATTACCGGCACAAAGCACTCTTTTCAGGGTGAATTGCCTAAAACCAAAAAAAAAAAAAAAAAACTAAGTGCCCAACGTGACGCGGTGGATAGCGGTCACGCGTCTCGCAAGCTTTTGTCATTTCCGAATTACAGCATGTTGGATCGCTTGGAAGGCGATGATTAGTATTAAAGGTAAATTTTTTTGAGAAAATGACATTAAAAAAGATTTTTTTTTTTCAAGAAAATGTCATTAAAAAAGGAAAACGAAGCATGTGCAACTCTTGCCAAGCCAAAAAAAGACGCATGAGTGTGTACTATACTGTGTGAAATGCAACAAACCATATTGTCTGGATCATCGATCGCCCAAGTGTTTCACTTGTGATAAGAAATAAATAAACAAACTTCAAAGTTATGTGACTTAAAAACTGTAATGCTAAATGCTACAATTTTATAATGATCTCAACAGACTTATATTGGATTTTAATAAAAGTTTTTAGTTTTTAAGATTTTTGCAATATATAATTTTTTTCATATTTTTAATCTATCTTTGGTTTTACCAAAAACAGTTAGGTATGTGTTAAGTTTAAACCACTATTTAAGACTATGTTGATTTAGAAAACTCATTTTTTGTTATTGCATTTAAAAAGGCAGAGGTTGCTCTCTTATGTAAAAAACTTATTTTTCATATTTTAATAAAGACACTTAAAAAAACTACTTGTTTTTTTTTAAAGTAGCCTCCCAAGCGATGATTCGTGTTAAGCAGTATAAAAATAAGATTAGTATTCTAGGGTTAATAATTTAAGGTTTTTATTACTTTGTGCATGTTACGCTTTAAAATATTAAGGTAAATTAATTGTTTGCGCCCGTACATATTCAATATGAATATAAATAAATAGTGTTGTCCATAAACAAACCCAAATCTTTCAAGAAAGGCTGAATAATACGATAATGGATTGAGTCACCGATACAAAATTGAATTTTTCAGCCTTTCTTGTAAGATTTTGGTTTGTTTGTGGACAAAACTATTTATTTATATTCATTTTAAAAATATATGGGCGCAAACAAGTAATTCACCTCAATAATTTAAAGCAAAACGTCCAAAAAGTATTAAAAACCTCTAATAATTTTTTTTTTTTTTTTTTTAAGTATGTTTATTCAGTTTTTTTAATTTTACAATATTTATCTTAAAAATCTTACAAAACTGATCAATCAGTTTGATTGTAAGAAATCTCTCATTTTTCCTATTTAATTAATACTATTGTACTTTTATGTTTTACATTGTAATAACTGTGTAAAATTTACAATACTAATTATTATAAACTACTAATTACGAATACAGTGGGTGATAGTAATTTCCAGGTATTTGATCAATATTCGATTTGGGTATTTGTATACAATATTATTTGCTTTCATGTTCTACGGAGATAGAATGATTTAACATTTTTTTTTATATTTGAATAAGATGTCTCATTTTTAATATTTTCAGGTAATGCGTTAAATATTTTCGGAATTCTATGCCTCTTTGTTCTATCACCGTATACATTTTGAGATTTATTAATAATAAGCATTTGTGCTTCTCTATGCCTAGTAGGGTAGTTGTGGTTTACAGGTTTTTTGAATTCTGTATTCCAGAATTCATCTAGCGTTAATTGATAATCTACCTTACTGTGTATAGAGAGGACATTACACAATTGAATTGGCGCCAACTGTGAATGCGTAGATTATAACGCACATGACGTTTAACCTTAATTAGTACAACTTTACTAACAAAATATTGATAACTAGCAGTTAAAAACTTTTTGCTGCTAGGTCCTGCGAGCAGTGGGCGATACAACATTACCTTAGTCACAAACTTCACGTACAAATTATCCATATCCAGACTGGAGAGATTCATGAAAATGCAAATCCAAGACTACTTATGCCTGCCAGCCGACATTCCTCATACTAGCTGTTAACATAAGTGGCGCATTCGTTTGGCATTATTAACTTCTATTTGGCATTATTCGGTTCTATTACGATAATAGCTTAGTCACAGATTTCACGTTTACAGATGGTTTCCATATGGCGCGGCATCAGGGTAGTACTCGGAGTCGGATTCTTAAATTTCAAACGTACATTCGCTTGGGTTTTAATAATTCAGAAATCATTTTGGCTATTTTTCAAAATATTGTTTATTTGGTGTAAAAAATATGTAAATTTTTATGTTCAGTAATTGTCATTTCATCTTCTTTGTGTGCCCCATCAGGTCCCCCCGATATTGGCGATCACTCTTGAAAATGTTGCTCTGTCTTGCGCTGCCCGGAATAGCTCCTCCATACTTTTAATGCCGGTCCACTCTCGTACGTTTCGCAGCCAAGATATTTGTCTTCAACCAAGCCCTCGGCGACCCTCTATCTTGCCTTGTCCTTGTCTTAATTGTCCTTTAATATGTACAAATAAGGCGATTGCATGCATATTTCTGAAAGCGGTTTAGCTAATCTCATCCAACATCGGCTGCATTAGTTCATATATTGGCAGGTTAAGACATTTCGGTCGGTCAATTTTAGTCGATCAACTTTTATTGAATGTCTAAAATTGTTTGAAAAAACTTGTTCAACTTTGTTGAAAGACAGTTCACACTTGTCAATATGCTGCCAAGTGTCGAGTTTAACTAAAATTGAAACATAGGAAATGTCCACAAAATCTGCTCAAGATCTGCGCTGATTATTGTGACTTATCTTGTTTTTTGCTTATTTTATTTCTTTTCACATGGTTTATTTTAGATTTCACTAAGCGATGTTTTATCGAGATACCTGTTTATTATTTTCATTATTTTTCATCATTTTTGTGTGATATTCTTTTTTCCCAGCTTCATATTCCAAGGAACACTATTGATTCAACTAACATACTCGACTTTGTTTTTTTGGTTTCTTTGTTCTCTTTTTCATTTTAGTCTCACAATGCTACTTTGCTTCGCTCAGAAGGCTGAACTAAACTGCATCTATCTATTTTGTTATGTTTCTTTTTCCCCTTCTGGGGGTGCGCTAGACCTCGTCCTTGCATCAACAGGAGTCGGTCGACGATGGCACGGTGCCCTCTAAAATTAATTGCGCCACCCCCAGCAACATGTGCAGGCTTTAGGTTTGGGGGGGGGCGACCTCGGCTCTCCTTCGCCTTGCCTCCGGCTACTCGACGCTGAATTCCTTAGGGTCGTCGGGTATTTCCCCCCAATCTCCCATTTAATTTTCTTTGAGGCATCACCGAGGAACCGGCTAAGGAGCGCGGAAGCTGATTTTGGTTCACGACTAGACCGAACGTCACGCGCATTCTTGCTAGGACTGTCAATCGATTGTAGAGGACTCTCAACCGTTTGCCATACCTTTACAACTTATCTACTGTGTCTTCCTCCCAAACACAATCACCCAGCGCTTGCCACCTCGTGGACTTTCACCAACCTGTCCCATTATCTTGTCTATATTTTGTCATACACATATTGTATCTGTATTTCCTGCTAAGCACTTGCATACTGCTTGCTAACAACGTATGCAGGGACATTGGAGGTCTAGTTTCGATATCAAATGTTGAGTCGTTATTATCAAAAAAGTTAAGAGTCCTTGCAAGAGCCTTGAAGGGGTAACCATCTGTTACGTATACCAGGGCGGGTAAGTGGTGGGTCCTCCAATGCCACATATTTTAGTTTAGATCGTTTTACAATCGTTTATAAAGACGAATTCCTGCAAGTACGCATGGCTATTTACTCATTACATTTTACATAGAAATTACAAGTAGTCCTCTTGCATCCTTCTTGACATCATCCTTCCATCTCAGCCTAAGTCTGGCCGCCTTTCGTTTATCTCCCGTGTGTCCTGTTAGAACCTTCGTCGGTACTCGTGAGCTTGGCATTCGGTGTACATGTCCGGCCCATCTTAGTCTTTGGAGCTTTAAATGGGGAGAGAGTCTGGGAGCTTGGTAGATATCACAGAGCTCATTATTGTGGCAGATTCTGGCAGATTGTGGCAGATTCCATGCCTCTCTCTCTCAAGGAGACATAATAACCATCATATTTTTTTCGAAATAAAACAAAATGGATGAATTTGACACATTTTATTAGTAATAATAATTGTACCTACTCCCTTCCAACCAACAAAAAAATTAAAACCAATTGATTTAAATTTCTTTTGCTCTGATGTTTAAGTATACATTTTATATTCAATAATATGTTCAGCGATACATATGTTAACATTAATTAGTAAAATACATAATTTTATATAATATTCTAAAATGGTGTTACGTTTCGCATGGAAAAAATATTTTATTCAGTACATTCTTAGACATAGAAATTTTTGTTTGGCACTAATATATAAATTAAAATGTAAAAATTGTCAGTAGAAGATTTTTACATAGGTTTTAAAAATGAGTAGAATTAACGAACTACAATAATTATACATATATTGACAATAAAAAAAGATATTGCAGATAAAAATGATGTAACCATTAAAGGGTCGTCCATTAATTACGTGAGGCTCGAAAGGGGGGGGGGGGGTTAGGAAAAAAATCACGAAATATCATGAGGGGGGGTGATATAATGAGATATCACATGCATTTATTTTTGTTGAACGCACAATAATATTCTGATAAAAAATAAACGTGATTTTGGATATGGGGGGGGGGTTAATCTAAAACTTCAACACATATCACCAGGGGGGAGGGAGTTAAAGAGTTGCTAAAAAACATCACGTGATTAATGGACGACCCCTAAAAGAATATTGACCATAAAAGATATTAACCATAAAAAGGATATTGACCATAAAAAGGATATATACCATAAAAAGGATATTGACCATAAAAAGGATATTGACCATAAAAAGGATATTAACCACAAAAAGGATTATGACCACAAAAATTCTATTGACAATAAAATGATCATTAATAATAATGTTTTGAATTACACGATAAAACTTGGTTTGTAAGACGCATCTGATCAAATCCTTGTTCTCAACAAATTAAATCAAAGTGAAATAATTAAGTAGATAAACAAAATTAAGTGACAACAACAGCAGCCTGCTGTCTGCTATCTGTTTACAGCCCAGTACGGTTCACGCAAAACTTTAATACCGACCTGAGGTTGATACAGAAATCATTGCAATAGGCAAGTGTAAGTTTAAACGTCAGAAAGTAAGTTTACTCGTATAATGCCATTGTACAAAAGCATAATAAATTTTCAATGTTTTAGGTAAAGTTTTTTCATTGCTTCATCTGTCAAATTATAAACCATCCTGTACTTTAACCACAGACAAAACTGACATATTTTATTTAGATTATCATCTAAATCAAGGTTTGTAGAAAATAAGTTTAACAAGGTAAGCTCATACGAGCCTTTTTTGAAAAATAACTCGTCGGGCCGCTTGCGGAAATTACAAATGCACGACGTAGCTTGATGTAAAATACTACCGTCAAGTATTGAAGTGAATTCAAATCTTCCAGCGGAACATGGACTTCAAGCTATGTCACGAATTTTTAATCAAACACCGCTCTACCCTCTCGATAAGCCAACCTTATTAAAAGCATTTTCTACGAATCTTTGTCTAAATTATAAAAAATTTGTTTCAAACAAATGCTGACAACACTTTGATGATTTAAAAAAAAATTAAGAATAATCTTACATTGGCTGCCTTCGAAATTAAATTAATATCACATCTACTACTGTATAACATTATAAAACACCCTACACATGATACAATTTATACAAAATAATCGCCGACATACGAAATACAGTTGATTTATAAATATTCAATATCGTTATAATATCCCGTAAACATTAACAACATTTATTACAATAACCGCTACATACTTGGACGAAACATTATGTATTACAAATAATACAATTCAATGCTAATTTTTTATTTATGTATTTCTTGTTTTCGGCATATTTATACGCCAGATTACTTTTTATAATATAAATATATGATTTCAGAGATTAGACTAAGAAAGATGAGTAGATGGTGAAATGGTAAAGAGACAAGAATTGTAGCAGTGAGCAGTCTTAGCTCAGAGGTGGTGAACTCAAAACCCGTAAATAAAAGAGAACCAACTCAAACAACAGAACACATTTTAAACTATTGACACCTTCATCAGATTCCCAGAGGCACATCTTTGCTGAACTGAGTGGACGCTTTTATATTAAACGTGACGATTTACGGTAACGGTAAAAAACGGCAATAAACATACGTTCCTTTATCGCTATAATGCTGAAGCTCTTTCTTACACATTATTATTATTTTATTTTTTTTATTAATCGGAGACGGTTTACATATATATATAGTTCCCGTGAGCACTTATGCCATAGACCTATTTTACTATCTCCCATTTTACCTCATTCCTTTAACAGTAAGTAACCCAGTTCCTTTTATAAAGTTCAACAAGATTGTCATTGGAAATGAAGCTATATCTTCTGGTTCGACAATGTGTCTTCCCAGGTCTCATTTCCCCTCTTCACTCCTCCTTGGTTCCCTGAAGGCCCCACGACGGAAGAGGGGTTCATCTCTCCTCTCCACTCCTTAGTTCTCCGAAGGCTCCACAACGGAGAGTCCACCTCCCCTTGGTTCCCAAAAAGCCCCACAAGGGAAGAGTCCACTCCACCTTGGTTCCCTGAGGGCCCCAGGAGGGAAGAGAACTTCATCTCTCCTCCTCACTTCTCCTTGGTTCCCTAAAGGCCCCACAGAGGAAGAGTTCACCAAAATGGCCTCATTTCTCCTCTTCACTCCTAAATAGTTCCTCGAAGGCCCCACATGGGAAGAGGACATCATCTCCCCACTTCACTCCTCCTTGGTTCCACAAAGGCTCCGAGCTGGAAGGGTGCCCTTCCCCTTGGTTCCTCGAAGGCCCCACAAGGGAAGAGTTCATGGAGGTGGCCTAAGCTCACCTCTCCACGGTTTCTCCTCTTGGTTCCTCCTACGGCCCCAGGAAGAAAATCCACAGAGGTGGCCTCAGCACTCCTAGGTTCCCAAAAGGCCCCTAGTTTTCGAATGGTCCAATTTTTTGTCCCACGAGTTCCCAGGGAAATAGAAGGTCCACTCCAGCAGAGCCCTGAGTGCTGGAGTGAGGTCTAAATACTCCGAGATGCGACCTTGTTTCTTGGAGGCACCGTTCGTGACGTTGTTCCCCAGGACATTCAGCCTGAGCACGGTAGCTCACACCTTGGCTTGGCTTACACATAAAATATTGGTGTATGTCCTACTTTTTTGCGACGGGAATTGCGTTTCATTTTCTTTATACTTGTGAGGAAGATATATGAAAATGATTGTATGTTTCCTTTGAGGGGGTGCAGACATACATTCACTGTTTGTCTCATTTTTGACTGTTGTCATTTAGTGTGTAAGAAAGAGCGGCATCATTATACGTTTAAGAACAAAAGCAAACCATCAGTGCATAGAAATTTGAAGTTTTTGAATTTTTGGAATTCACTCACACTTCAATATTATCCTACTTTCAAAATTATCTTCACAGCAAGTAGTGTTGGTAGGGGTCTACGGAGATGTCACGGTGTACTGTGTGAAAGAGATGCAAGAAAATGATGACATTTTTCCTTTGGAGGGAACAGACCTATGAACAAAGTGTATCTCATATCTCGTATCTTTAGAAAGAGCTGCAGCAATATTGTGATAAGGAATATATTATGTTTATTGCCTTTTTTATGCCTTCACTAAAATATTACCCACTCGAGTGACAGTGCGATTTTTAACATTTTCCTCGGATTGCTTGTGATTTTTTGGTGACCATTCATAATATTTTCCGCCGACAATAAAAAATCATTACATAAAAACCTCCGAATTTTAGTATGGAAAATTGAAAAAAAATTATAGCATCTAGGCAAAATTTGCCTAAAACTGGCAGCAAAGCAATCTGAGGTATTTTAAATGGCGCCATATTGTGGCCAAAAGCACTTCAGTGGTTAAAGTGTAAAGTGACTCCTGACGACGTTGACCAGCTAAATAACCCCATCATCAAACTTTGACCTACACCATACAAAGAAGAAGTACACACAATGAAAATATATATACAAAGCTTACAGATTTACAATACTTGGTATTTCTTGTGTAACCTTTTCAAGGCAAAAATGAACAATATTTTGATATTACTAAATAATCATATTTTTCATTATAGTTTAGGCAACACCATATTATATAATATATTCTACGGCTATTTATCATTATACACATTCTATAATAATAGGTTCACAAATAAGATATCATAAAAATAATGCTTTTGTATATATAATACCTACACCTATATAATTAATCTACACACTCTATTTGATTACCATTCATAATATAACAATTATTATAATTATTTCGGTGACGAGGTGAAATTACGTGGAAAGAAATTATTTACGGTAAAATTACACAGCCAGAAAGAAATTACACAAGGAACCGTTTTGTATTTGATTCTTTTACCAATCTCCGTGTCTAGGATGAACGAAGTATGTATTAAGAATGAGTTAATCAAAGATATTCAAATACAGAAGAGATATGCTATAGTGTCCGCGCAACTGTCGCCGGACTACGCGCTAATTAGCGTAGTTTTCATACAAAAAGAATTTGTTCATTTTGTTGATTTTTTAAAAATGTGCATTAATATTGGTTAACAATATATTTTAAATAAGGAAAGAATTCGTTCATTTAGTTTAACGTTCGTTTGGTTTATTCGTTAATTATTTGTTCTTTTAGTTTATTTGTTAATTGGTAAACAATATCGGCGACACCCGGAAGCGCAGACCCACATAGTAAAAACGGCAGATAGCACATCTACTTATATTTCAATATCTTTGGAGTTAATGATGAATGTAAGTAAGTCTAAAGTCATGGTATTTGAAACAGAGAGTACGAAAACAGTGTGCAATATTGTTGTGAATGATGAAAATTTGGAGCAGGTGGATGAGTTTGTGTATCTGGGTAGTATGTTTACGAGAGATGGGAAGGCTGATAGAGATATTGAAAGAAGGGTAAATGCAGGTAACTCCATTAATGGAGGACTGAATGCAGTTGACGCTAATACAAAATTGTTTAAAGAAGCGAAGCTAGCTGTCCACAATGGAGTGCAGGTACCTACCCTGATGTATGGCAGTGAGGCATGGAACTGGCAGACGAAGGATGAAAGCAGTCTGAATGCTGTTGAAATGGGATTCCTGAGGCGTATGTATGGTAAAACCATGTATAATCAATGCAAGCGTAATGCGTAAGCGTAATGAGTAAGATTAAGAAAGGGACCCTCAGATGGTTTGGGCATGTAGAGCGAATGAATGAAGAAAGTAGTGTAAGAAGAATATATGACACAAATATGAATGGTAGAAGAAGAAGGGGACGCCCGAGGAAGACATAGCACGATCGAATGAATCAGATACTTGAGACGGGCCTTGTCAAGAGTCAGAATAATAGGAGAGTATGGATGAGACGATGTATGAATGTGAATGAGGCAAAGAGTGTGTGCCAAGACCGAATTGTTTAGCAGTCCGTCCTTTCTGCCTACCCCTGCTTTTGTCTTGCATAATTTTTTCCATGTAATTTCATCACTTCACAGTATGGTTACATTTTGTACATAGAATCTTCGTAGCTTTAAAGATATACGTTTGAATAACTGGCAAAGTCATTCTGGGCCTTACTAACAAACGTGTTTAAAATTTTACACAACTGATAAACAGCCAATTTAATGTAGGGTAAATGGTTGTTTATCAATTGTGTAAAATTAAAAATAGGTATATTTATTAGTAAGGGAGTTCATTTTTTAATTTTTTAAATAAGCAATCACAATATATTAAGGTTTGTTTTAACAATTACTTAAAATACCACAAAAGAGCTGCTGTATACGTTCACAGATCTTCTTATATTCATTATCCTAGTCAGAGTACACGATTTATTGCTATCGTTTGAACTAAAAAAAACATTTTTCAGGAGTAATTCTCTTACAGCTGGTAAATAATAGGCAAATCATTTATAATTTATGACTTTGATCTTTCAGAAACTATCGTCTGAGTGGCCTTCTTAATATTTTTATTTTGTTAAAGTCACTTCGCACAAAATTAGTGAACAAAACAAAATGTTATCCATAACACAAGATGTCACTGACAACACAAAATGTTATTCACAATACAAGATGTCATCGACAATACATGAATGTTATCTACAATACAAGATATCATTGATAACCCAAAATGTTATCCACAATACAAAATGTCATTGACAACATAAAATGTTGTCCATTTCACAATATGTCATCAACTACACAAAATTTTATCCACAACACAATATGTCATAGACTACACTAAATGTTTTCCATAACACAAGATAGCATTGTCCACACAAAATGTTATCCACAACACAAGATGTCATTGTCATCACAAAATGTTATCCACAACACAAGATGTCATTGACAACATAAAATGTTATCCACAACACAAAATGTCATTGACAACACAAAATGTTATCCAGGCCAGAAGGTGTAATTGACAACATAAAATCCACGCCAGAAGATGTCATTGACGATATAAAAATTATTAACAACACAAGATGTCATTGACAACACAATTTTTTATCCACAGGACAAGATGTTATTGATAATACAAAATTTTATCTACCCCAGAATATGTCATTGACAACAAAATGTTATCCACAACACAAAATGCCATTGAAAACGCTAAATGTCAGCCACAACACAAGATGTCATTGACCTTGAAGGGTCCTTTTTTTGTCAGCTGTAAGAGATTTTCCCTTTTTGATAAAGAATTAGCTTGGAATCAAATGCTGATTATTCGAAATTGTGAAAATGAAATAACAATGAACTTATAAAAAAAATAAATTAATGTGACATTTGTGTGCAGTGCTACACTTATAATTTGGCTGTGGCGTAAACATGAACTAATGCTATATCTTTATATTTTAATCTTAACCCACATCTACTATTATTATGTCATAGATGACAACGCCCTTCTTTTTCGCCAACTTATACGTGTAGCACTGGTATTTCAAATAGTCAGCATTATAATTTTCAAACCCCAAAAATATGTATATATTATTTTATTAGTTTTTAATTATAATGTTATAAATGTGCAATTGGATAGATGCGTAGTGAATAGGATAAGAAAAGGACACCATAAGCATTGATAACTAATAACTAGGTTGTTAGGTAGTAAGTAGGATTAAATAGTAATAATATATGTAACTTAGTAATTAGTTGTAAGTATAAGAATACTTAACCCATTTCTTATTACTCTAAACAAAATCCTTTGAGGTTAAACGGAACATATGTCATAATCTACGCTTTCATAGATGGCGCCAATTATTTTTTTTTAGGAGAAAACACTATTACAAGTTATGCCTCTCGTATATACGCAATATGAACATGAATATAAAGTTCTGTTCATAAATAAACTCAATTCTTTTAAGAAGGGCATATAAATACAATATTGGTTGAATCACTGATACAATATTGTATTTGCATGCCTTTCTTGGAAGAATTAAGTTTGTATACGTACAAAACTATTTATTGAATTATTATCCTCTCAAAATCTGGGCGTACTGTACAGGGCCGGCAAATACTTTAATAGTACACAACTGCTAACCCTGTACAAATCACAAGTGCGCCCCATGGTTGAATTTGGCAGCCACCTCTGGTCTGGAGCTCCAAAATAACTGAAAAATACCCTTGACTCTGTGCAGAAACGGGCGGTCCGTTTGGTAGATTCTCCCATCTTAACAGACGGATTGCAATCCTTAGAGCATAGGCGTCGGGTGGGAATGCTATCAATGTTCTACCGGTATTACAATGGAAGATGCTCTGAGGAATTAGCGTCAATGATCCCTTCGGCACCGGTGCATAGTCGGGAAACGATGCGCCAAATGCGTGCCCAACATTTGTACTTAGTTGACATTTGTCACATGAGAACAGGTCGCTTCTTCGACTGGTTCTTGTGTTCAACAGCTCAGCTGTGGAATGATTTGCCTGCCTCTGTGTTTCCTCCTTCCTACAATATGGGTCTCTTCAAGACCAATGTTCATTCCTTCCTCTCCTCAAAAAGACCCTCCATACAGCATCTCAGATGACATAGGCCCTGAGAAAAATTATTTTCCTCAAGGCCTCCTGTGTGGAGTTGATCGTCCAGTTGATTAGTCAGACATCTCCGAATATGTACTAAGTTTTGAGATAATCAGGAAAGCAATATTTGAATGCTCACCATAAATGAAAATATTATTTACACGTGTCTGTGTATTACATATCATCAGTGGTGGCTCGAGCACTTTTTTAGTGGTGGGGATCGATTTTTTTTACGTACTGTACCGCAATCTCACCACCCGTAGAATATAATATAAAATTTCTTAAAAAAATATTTTATGGTCTAATCATGCTAGTCGGATATCAAAACACAAAATAATATAAAATATCCAAAGATATATGCCAATTTACAATATAGTATAATAAAAATAAAGCTTTATCTTGCAAGATTATTATCAAACTAATTTGAACGCGAGCGATTCCCGCCCGAAACTTCGCAAACAAATGTTTCTGTGGGGATCCAAAGAATTGTCCCCGCGGGTATTTGAATTCAAATACGACTGCGCATGCGCAGTTGCATACGATCGCGAAACAACGCAAGTATGGGGATACTTCGGATCGTCCCCCAAGTGCGCATTAGATTCTGTGCACTGAGAAATTGACCCGCTGTTTTGTGCTCCGTACATTGTTCGCTGTACGCGCGTAGGGTCTTATTAAAATCATCCGGAATAATTATTTGTATTTTATTTCTGCAAATGTTAATTACTTTTATGTTTAAAGAATTCATTCATTTTGGTGAAGACAACGCATCGACTGTTATTTCCTTTTCCTTTAGTAGGTTTTGAGTGTAACTGGCGGGGACCGTCCCCATTGTCCCCCTGTGAAGAACCGCCACTGCATATCATTATGCTATAAAATATCAGCGGAAAGCATAATGGTCAGGTACGTTAGTATGATATTTTTAAATAGCCTACTAGTGACCCAGAAAACATCAACATTTTGTTTATTTCATTACAAGTTTTTTTGCATTGTTATTGATTTGGTGTTGTTTATGAGAAGTCCGAGTATTGTACCAGATAAAGATACTTTTACATATAATTATTAGCAAGCCGTCCACAATGAAGTGCTGGTACCTACCCAGATGGAACTGGCAGACAATGGATGAAGGTAGACTGAATGCTGTTTTAATGAGATCCCTGAGGCGTATAAGTTGTAAAACCATGTATGATTAGAATTTGAAATTAAAACACTTTTGTACTTTCTTCCACTAATTTATATTTCACCAGGACCGGTTTCATCCTATACACATACTATATGTATTTATACACTCTTAGGCAGGGGTACACAACATTGTCTCTATATAATGAATATTTCTATTTGGTTAATTTTAAGGTATTATAAGTTATTTTGTTAATTTTAAATACATACAGCGAAATCAAAAGAAGAATAGTAGCTGCAAATCGATACTACTTTGGGCTACAGAAGCATATGAAATCTCGCCACCTTACCAGAAGAACTAAAGTCCTGCTTTACAAGACCCTTATACGACCTGTTCTTATGTATGGTTCGGAATGCTGGACAATCTGTAAGGGTGATGAAGGAGCCCTAGAAAGTTTTGAAAGGAAGGTGCTGCGAAGGATTTACGGCCCAGTCTGTGATAATGGAGAATGGCGTATCAGATACAACCAGGAGCTATACGATCTTTACGAGGACCCTAATATCTCCAAGGAAATCAAAACTGGAAGACTCAGGTGGGCTGGACATATCCAGAGAATGAGCGAAGGAGATATTCCAAAGCGAATTATGGATGGTGCACCTGGGGGTCGGAGAAGAGTTGGAAGACCAAAGGTTCGATGGCTGGATGGAGTGGTAAAGGATGCAAGCACCATCGGCATCCGAAACTGGCGCAACGCAGCACAACACCGACAGTCATGGAGGCAGGCTCTGCTGGAGGCCAAGACCCGACCTGGGTTGTAGAGCCACAGATGATGATGATGACAGGTAATTATAAAGTTTATTATTAAAATTATGAATGATGTTACATATTAAATAGATATTTTTACTTCAAATGAATATACATGAATTTATATAATTTAAAAGGTTTGTGATTACTGATATTTTATTTTGGTAATGTTGGGTTATTCCCTTCTTGTTGCTTAGGGCTTAATTGACAAATATTGATGCACTATGGTATTTATTATTATTAGGGTTCTCCGTGTATGTGGGTTATTACATTTTTAAATTACATACTTAAATTACCCCACTGCTCTCCGAAGTAAAATTATTCTAAGTGGGTATATTAATGGTGAATGAGCATTATGTTCCAACTGTTAAATATAAATTAGTGGAAGAAAGTACAAAAGTGTTTTAATTTCAAATTCTAATACAATGGAATTCCACCACGAATTATCAGTGCAAAAACTAGACTCATCATGTATGATTGTATGAGAAACGTGGAGATTCGCAAAGATTGCATGGCTGACGTAGTAAGATTAAGACAGGGATGCTCAGATGCAGTGGCATAGCTAGCACGGGTGGCACCCGGGGCGGATAGGGCGGATAACGTGGTGTCATCCCCCACCCCCATTAAAGTTGAAAAACCTAGAGAATTGTGCTCTGGGGGGTGAAACTCAGTCAGGTGCAACCCTCGCTACGCCACTGCTCAGATGGTTTGGGCATGTTGAGAGAATGAACGAGGAAAGGAGTCTAAGAAGAATAAATGACGTAAATGTGAATGTTAAAAGAAGTAGGGGACTCCCGAGGAATACATGGCATGAACAAGTGAATCAACAAGAGTCGGGGCATGCCAAGAATCAAAATAATAGAAGAGCATGTATGAGACGATGTATGAATGTGAACGAGGCAAGGAGTGTGCGTCAAAATCGAGATGTTTGGCGGTCTGTCCTCTCTGCCTACCCCTGTGGATGGTACGAGTAGATGTAATTGTATACTCAACTTAAATCTCGATTTTTTGGACTCGTCTGTATAATCAACTGGAAAATCGATATCTCTGGAGGCAAACCAATAATTCATTATAATATTTTAAAGCATGACTTGCAAAAAGTGTTCTCCCCTAAAATAATTACATTAACGCCATCTATGAAAGAGCAGATTATGAATCATTTTAAGTTCACCCTTAAAAATGAATTAATAATTAATGAGTATATAAGAATTAAGTTAAGCATTAATAATGAAAAAGTAGATAGGTATTTACACATACATACAAAGGTATTTGAACTAATAAATAGATACAGCTTGACACATTAAACTTTGCAGTCTGTTAGCGTTCTAGTGTAGATTTTGTGGATTTTAAAAACATTTTTTTTGCTTAGTTCCTACTTTGGCCATCTGCAAAATTATCCGTGTCAATTTGTACCAAGGATTAAAAGGTAGGTACTTAAATAATTTAAGGTTAATGTTAGAACCACCGAATAGAAAAAATCTTAGAAATATAATTTATGGTTCCGCGACTTTTCAACCCGTGACAAAACATCCTCCAAGAAAATATCTACTAAAACCTAACCTAACCTAACAAAAAATGGGACAAACAGAATACAGACATCTTTTAAAGATAATACATTATTGTTCAAAAATAGTATAATGTAATATTAGGGTTAAAAGGTTAGGTTAGGTTTTAGTGGATATTTTGTTGGAGGATGTTATGTCCATAGGATATATTGTTGCAGGAATTTATACCGATTCGAAGGAAAATTGACGTCACCATTTTACATAAGACTTTTCGACTCCTAGGCCTCAGACAGGCTAAGAAATTGATTTTCTGTCCGAGAAACAAATTTTATGTTTGAAAAAGTTTTATCAGTGTAATCGAAAGTAAGGAAAGTTAGATTTTAATTAAGGCTCACACCTCGGCAGTATTCTCGCGGAGTCTCTTGACCCAGATGTAGAGGTTAGGTGCAGAATTGATACAGCAAGAACTGCGTTTATTAAAATGAAATCCCTCTTCTGCAATGACAATATCAGCTTAAAACTAAGGCAGAGAATGCTAAAATGTTATGTGTGGTCGGTCTTCCTGTATGGATGTGAAACATGGACCTTGAAAGTAAATACCATAAACAGGTTCATGCTGAGAATGCTTGCATGGTACCTTGAGAATGCTCAAGGTCCCATGGACCGACATGATCACCAACACAGAAATTCTAAGGCGGGCTAGAGCAGATAGAGAACTGCTTACATTAATAAAAATCAGGAAAATTTCATATCTGGGTCATATACTTCGAGGGGGAAGTAACACTTGCTCCATTTAATATTGAAAGGCAAGATAGAGGGTCGCCGAGGGCCTGGTAGGAGACAAATGTCTTGGCTGCGAAATAAACGAGAGTGGACCGGCATTAGAAGTGTGGCGGAGCTATTCCGGGCAGCGCAAGACAGAGAGACATTTTCAAGAGTGATCGCCAACGTCGGGGGGACCTGATAGGGCACACAAAGAAGAAGGACTCACATTACGTTTCCATCGTTTTTTCTTTTCAGTGACATACAGAAAGGGATAAAAAGGGAGCACAAGTAGATTTTTTAAACACTGCACAAGAATCCCAACTGCCCAAAGTCAGTTGTGATATTATGGTATGGATTAAGGAAAGTTTGGTGTGGGTCGTTAATTATAACAATGAAGTACTACATATTTTTTTGGGTCGTTTCAAAAGTCGTTTACATTATTTGACGATCATCAAATCGTCGTACAGCGCCATTTTAAATTTTTACATTTGAAATGGTGATGATTGACGATTCGGTCTTCATCAAATGTGACGAGAGTTAATTGAAACAACTCGACGTTAAAGCGAGAAGGAGAGTGCACAAACTGAGTATTTTTGAAGTTAGTTATCACATTGGCGTTCCCGTATAATTTTATGGAAAATATATTTTTATAAATTTGTTATATTTCAACGCAAATTATAAATCCATCTATAAAAAATACATATAATAACTAAAATGGTAAGCATTTATTTGAAAAAAAAACCCTTTGTCAAAGATATTAGAAAAAAAGGAAGATCTTGAACCATTATTAGTGAAACTGTATTGCTGCAAATCGCATCTACGCATAGAGACGCCATGCCTTTCTTTCTGTCTACACACCAAACGTAACACTTTGATAGACCTGATCTGTTTTGCGACTGTTCTTTTTTGTTTTATCATTGTTCTTTTTTATCTCTGTTCTGTTTTGTCAATGTTCTGTTCTGTCAATGTTCTCTTTTATCAATGATCTGTTATGTCACTGTTTAGTTTTGTCATTGTTCTGTTTTGTCATTGTCCTGTGTTTGTCACTGTTCTATTTTGCCACTGTTCTCTTTTGTCACTGTTCTGCTTTGTCACTATTCTGTTTTGTCACGGTTCTCTTTCATCAATGTTGCGTTTTATCGCTGTTATGTTTTGGAATTGTTCTATTTTGTCACTATTCTGTTTACTCACTGTTCTGTTTTATTCTTCTTCTTTTTGAAAGACCCTAAGACACTTTGAAAGGCCTAAACTGTTTTGTCATTGTTTTGCACTGTTTTGTCACTGTTCTGTTTGTCACTGTTCTGTTCCGTCAATGGTTTCTTTTGTGAATGTTTCGTCACTGTTTAGTTTTGCCATTGTAGGTATTGTTTTGTCACTTTTTTCTATCTAAACGTATCTGTTTTTTCACTGTCCTGGGTTTGTCACTGTTCTCTTTCGTCACTGTTTTTTTTGTCACTGTTCTGTTGTATAAATCTTCTATTTTGCCACTGTTCCATTTTATCACAGTTCTGTTTACTCACTGTCCCTGTCCTGTTGTGTCACTGTTTTGTTTGTTCTGTTTTGCCACTGTTATGTTGTGTCATTGAACCGCTTTTGACAAGAAGTGATATTTTTCAATAAATTAAATCTTTTCATCTTTTACATGTTTACATAACCTCAAATCCTTATAAACCAGTCTACAGCTGCATACAAAAAGCTTCCTAAACCCCTCCAACCATTAATTTGTTCAGAATATTCAGTGGCATGTTATAGACAAGAGAAGTTTTTCATACAAATGGTTCAGTTCATCCTTGACGTGTTTTTATAACCTCAAACCCAATATAATAAACTACAAAACACAGAAGCTGTATCCAAAACGCTCCCAAAACCCCTCCAAAACAATTTTCGGCAGAATTTCTTCGCAACCACTTGTTCAGGATATTCTGTAGCAATGTTTCAGAAAGGGACATTTTTCATGAAAGTGATTCAGATCATCGTTGACATGTTTTTATAACATCAAACCAATTATAAAATAGACTAAACAGCACATAAGCTGTACCCAAAACGCTCCCAACACCCCTCCACAAATATTTGCAGAGTTTCTTCCAAGCCACTCGTTCAAGATATTCTGGGAGTTGGCAACCTTTCTGGTGGCTGTAACAGCAAGCATGAAGACGGCTTCGGTGGATCCCTTGGCATTCCTCGCGAGGAGGGAGTATTCTCCATTGTGGTGGAGTTGCACGGAGTTGATGGTCAGCTCGGCTATGTGGCAGTCGGGAGACGTGGAGTTCTGGAATTGAAAAAATTCGGTTATGTATATATTCAACTTAATCATAAATCAAAAACAATTGTTTTTTATAATTGTTTACATGTGAAGTACCTATACCAAAAATAAAACAGATACCTTCCTTATGATTTTACCTCTACTAAGAAATGATATTTATGAAAGAATTTGAATTAAAAAAATATATATTATGTAATAATGCGACAGGATATAAAATAACTTAAATTCATAACAAAATTATTTGTGACAGTTTTGATTCAGGTCGCAATTGAAGATTGATCTTTTAGGAGATCATATTATTATTTTTATTACATAGTCTACAAGAGAAGCTATAAAGTACCTTACTTTAATTGCCATATTCCAAAATTGGAACTGATTTATCAAGATTCGGACTGTCCGTGATTTTCTCACGGGTCTGCGCTAGTATATACTAATTATGTATTAAAAAGTGTTATAAATAAGTTAAGCTAAATATGATGTTTAAGTTGAAATCGAAGTTAAATGGTTGAAGATGAATATTATGAAGCTGGAAATGAAGTTAAAAGTGAAGTTAAAGGTGAAGTTAATGATAAAGTTAAAAATGAAATTAAAGGTAATGTTAAAGTTGAAGTTAAATACAAAGTAAAATGTGGAGTTAAAAGTGAAGTTAAAGTTGAAGTTGACGGTGAAGTTAAATATGAGTTAAAAGCGAAGCTTAAACCCAATATACTGAAGTTAAAAGTGATATTAAAA
Organism: Limnephilus marmoratus; assembly: GCA_917880885.1. NCBI lineage: Eukaryota > Metazoa > Arthropoda > Insecta > Trichoptera > Limnephilidae > Limnephilus > Limnephilus marmoratus. Next base: position 23,375,905 of record OU862934.1, on the reverse strand, counting down.
ATTAAGGGAGTTAAAGATGAAGTTACAGGTAAAGTTAAAGGTGACGTTAAGGGTGAAGTTAACGGTGAAGTTAAATACAAAGTTAAAGGTGGAGTTAAAAGTGAAGTTAAAGTTGAAGTTGACGGTGAAGTTAAAAACAAAGTTTAAACGTGAAGTTAAAAGTGATATTAAAAATTAAGGGAGTTAAAGATGAAGTTAAATGTGAAGTTAAAGGTGACGTTAAGGGTGAAGTTAAAGGTGTAGTTAAAGATGAAGTTAAAGGTGAAGTTAAAGGAGAAATTAAAGTTGAAGTAAAATGTGAAGTAAAATGTGAAGTCAAGTGTGAAGTTAAAGATGAAGTTAAAGCTGAAGTTGAAGGTGAAGTTAAGGGTGAAGTCAAAATTGCAAAGGCAAATGTAGCATACAACAGTAGACATAAAGCGAAAAGCATTATAACAGACAAACTTACAGTAGCATTGTGCGCCACGATGCTCCCGTACACCTCTCCCACTCTGAAGACTCTGTGGCCTGCTATCCACATCACCTTTGTGGGAGCAGGGTTGGCGCAGAACTCTGCAGACAGCTGGGCGCTGCTTCCTTCGCTCACCAGTACGGTCCTGTTGGCGGGGAACACCGTAGGGCCACCTGGAATGGAAAATAAATGTTTTTTAGTATTTTTTTGTGAATACCGGCACAGTGGAAGAGGAAGACGGGGAAGTTCCTGGCTATTCACTTATTATCACCAAACTCCGCTAAAGCTATTTCGAACAAGGTTTAGTTTTTTAATGGTGCTATCTTATCAGGGCGGTACTGAGAGTATCTACTACTCTCGAAAATGATAATTCACGGGATGTTATAATTCCATTTTGAAATAGACAATTAATAATTCGGTTAAAATATGGATTTAATATTTAGGTATGCACCAACTTTATCGCTTGTCTGAATTTTTCATGCAATCAGTTCCGATTTTAAAAACCATCAGATAAGAAAAGACAGACAAATAGAAATTTGTTGTTTTTAAGGTAAGTAGTTCATTATTTATATATTTTATATAAAGTAAGATTATAAATGATTTTTTTACATTTATTAAAAGTGAGGTAACAAATATTTTTGATAGACAATTTATTAGGGCGCGTCGGGTTTCGAACTCGAACCTTTGAATTCGCAGTCGAGCATATTAACCCCTCAACTACGTACCCAATACACATCTTCAACACTAATAAACAATACTAATTGCAATTTGAAAAAGCGTTGAATCATACAATATATATGTACGTAATAGCTGAGTCCCCGGCGTTACTCCGGCTTTTCACTTAGTTTTTCGAAATCAGATGTTAACAGAAATTTTCCTAATTTTTTGTATTTCTTCGGCATTAACTATGTAACAATTTCTAGGAGTTTTAATTTTCAATGTACATTTGTTACTTTATATTTTAAATTTTCTGCTACCGGTTTCGCGCCTTTTTTTACATGAATACCGCACAAGAGTCACAAGAGTCAACTGCTCACGTCTGGAGCCAGTGGGACTATGGCATCCCTAATTGGGGTAAGTTGTGAGGCTGAAGGTAGTGGGAAGGAGATAGGGAAGAGGAAGGTGGGGAAGCACCTGACTATTCAGATCTGGTCACCAAACACGGCAGAAGTCAATTCAAGCAACGTTTCAATTCTGAATGGTGGTCTTACACCAGGGCGATACTGAGAGTATCTTCCACTCTGGAACGTGCCGCAAATATACTATATACTATTTTAAATGAATAAATTGTGAAATACACAAATTAATCAAATAAAATTTATTTGCCACGCCGGGATTCGATCCCGCGACCTTCGGAATGCTAGTCAAGAGCCTTACCGCTGCACTACGCCGGTCGTCTTAAGCGCCACAAAGTCCAAAATGGGTATAAACTGCCACCTAGGGCTGAAATCGTCAAAAATGCTGATAAATTGCCATTTAGCGCCAAAAACGCCAAAAATGGTTAAAAGCTGCCATCTAGGGCTAAAATCCTCAATAACGTCGAAAAGGCGATAAATTGCCATTTGGCGCCAAAAACGTCCAAAATGGTTATAAACTGCCATCTAGGGCTAAAATCGTCAAAAAACGTCGAAATGCTGAAAACGCAAACAAATGTACATTGAAAATTAAAACTCTTCAAAACAAAAAGAAATTTTCCTCTTTTTTAACATTAGCTCCACACAGGAGGCTCTGAGGCAAACAATTTCCTCGGGTCCTATGTCATCTTTGCGGATGTGCATTTTTAGGGAAAGAAAGGAGAGAAAATTCTGAGATGGTAAAGGTGTGAGAGGTGGGTAGGACAAAGGTGTGACGGACGAATGAATCCATCCTCCCACTGCCGTTCAGGATGATGGGTCGAGAGAGTGCAGCTGGAGAGGTCAAAATGTCTCCATCAACCAGTCTCTCCCGATCTGGCCCGCCACGCAGACCTACATAAATCTCATCCCATGAACCCGGGCATCCCTGCTGCTAAATCACCGAGTATAGCGAACCATTTGGGGTGACCTATGGCAGGGGTCTTGGTTATCCAAAAAAGTTATTTAATACCGGGGCGGCGATACCCATATCTCCCACCCAAACTGAATATCTTCTTCGTGCACGTGCACAATTTCATCAAGAAGTATCAAAATTCTGCTTTAAGGGTGGAAAATAAGTAAGCAATCAATGCAGTTTCATCAATCTTGGAATAAAATATATTACTGTAGATTAAAAAAAAACAAATCGACTAACCTAAAACCAAGACACTATATATAAATCTATTAAAGATTTAATTATAATATAAGGGTAAAATAAAACAAAAGGGTTGAATGAATGTATTCATGGTTAGAAAATTAATAATCATCATACAATAAATTTATTTACTTGAGACCAAAATCTACCTACACACATTAGAAACAAAACAAGAAATTTCAAGAAATTGTTTCTAATTTAATTTCATATCAACGAATCCACTCCCACTCAAGAAATAATCAAATATACCAAATCAGAACCATCCACGAAATTAAATTAATGTTTTGGATAAGACCTCCACACCACCCCCCTCCTGATATTGTACACAAGAGTACAAGCAACGTTAATGTTTGCGCGGATTCTGAATTGAAATCTTTGCAAGTTAATCGTCTCAAAATATTATGCAATCTCCGCAACAAAAGCGCTCATTCCGACACTACGGTCGTTAGCGATCGGAACATAAACACTTCGGCTGCTAGAGGTAGAACAGAGGCGTATTATTGGTATGAAGACATTGGGCCGAAGCTATTTAGCACATGGGCCATCACTAACAACCTTACTAATAAAAAAAACACAATTCCAAAACGCTGTTTTGTTACAATTTGAATACAAACTGTACGAACAGATAATATATTTACAGAGTTGTATAGTATTGATTTTGGTACATCATGTCATAGTTCGTATTCAGCTTTGTTTAATAATAATTTTACCAAAGAATATTGTACATTTTGCACTGAAAGAAGATTTGTTTCTGTTGTATGTCCCCACGTGGTTATTCCATATCTTATTAGGGATTCCGCCAATGATAGATATACTCAGGGGCGGCCCTAGCTAAATTATTAGGTGGTGCGAAATCTCTTGGTGGCGCCCCCCCCCCCCTTCCTAACAAAAATAGAGCTCTTTCTATGCAGTTATTCAACTTTAAATGAAGTACCTAGTACAGGGATGGCGAACCAATGGCACGCGTGCCAATAATGGCACGCGACACAATATTTTGGGCACGTCACTGATAAGTGATCACAAAATTTATTATGCACAACGAAAAAAAGTGTGAAGTGTTTAGTAGGTGAACGAGCGAACCCGAGTGATCCCTACGCTACAGAATGTTCTGATGCGGTGCGCGGGCTGCGATACGCGGGGTACGGTGCGGTAACGTAATAGTGAATTTCGTTGATATAATTGTATTTTTAAGTTTATTTGAGTTTTATCTATGATTTACATGTTATGTAATATGGCTAGTTCAGCAAAAAAACAAAAATTGCAAAAATAAATAAACAGTCAACTATGAATAAAAATATTTAGACAAGCGCGGCAAGTTACACGGCTGCAAATGGTATTGCTCGGTATAGTAAACCATTTCAAGTCGGTCAACATCGTTTCCACGACAACGGTTTGTTTTGTCTTCGTCTGACGTTGGCAATAACTTGCTAAACCCCCCGCCCCCCTCCCCCCAAAGTCAAAATTATTTGATGGCACGTCTATGACCTTATTAAACATTTATTCAGAAAAATGGCAAGGGTTCGCCATCCCTGACCTAGTAGGACAGATGAGAAATAATATCAGAAAAAACAAAATATTTAACAAAATAAAAAACGACTTCAAAAAATGCACTAAAAAGTTTAAAAAAAATCATATTCTTCTACAACTTAATAATCAACTAACTTTTTCTACTCATCAATATGTAGGTACGATTGTTATTTTTGAAGTCGGTGTCAGCCAAGGTAGGTTTGTAACTACATACATAGTTATAGGTGAGATGTGCTTGACGCGCGACTTGACGAGGCGAGAGGCGAGAGCGGGGCCACGGCGGGAGGGGAGCTGTCAAGTGAACCCACCGGGCCGGGTACCTTAGCTGACACCGACTCCAAAAATAACAATCGTACCTACATATTGATGAGTAGAAAAATTTTGTTGATTTTTAAGTTGTAGAAGAATACGATTTTTTTTTTACTTTTTAGTGCATTTTTTTAAGTCATTTTTTGTTTTGTTAAAATTTTTGTTTATTTTTTGATTTTTAATGAATCTGAAGTACTTTAACTTATTTGTCTGAATATGGGTAGACCTACTAAACGTGCTGCTCATATGAGACAGACATTACTTGAACATAACTGATACGTTAGACGTTACGGTAGGTGACTCAAAGATCCGGATAGCCTATAAAAGATTCGGCCGAGTATCGTTAATTTACTCCTAAGAATTGAAGAGTTCCGTTACTTTGTCATAGATCCAATAATCAGAACCTAATCAAACTCTCATCAAACTACCCTTGAAGTACATCCTTTCCAATAAAAAAGAATCATCAAAATCGGTTGGGGTGATATTGAGTTATTCGTCCATTTGTCACGCACATACTTAATGCAAATTTAAGACTTACATATATGGTTTTCTGATGGATGCCATTGTCAGAACTGAACCAAATTGAAATGGGACTACACGGGAAGCACTAGCTTTCAAATAAAAACAAGAATCATCAATATCGGTTCACCCAGTCGGGAGATCTGAGGTAACAATAATACAGTCGAATAAATATATAGTCGAATTGAGAACCTCCTCCTTTTGGAAGTCGTTTAAAAATATATGTTTGATTACATTTATTTAATTAAATCTGTGAAATCAACAAAATCACTAGAACACAACTTTTCTTGCTCTTGCCGTTGCAAATTTTTTTATTAAATCAGAATAATTTAGCCCATGGGCAATACCTATCATTCTCAATTATTGATACAATTGCAAGATCAGTCTTTCTTGACAAATATAGCCGAACGTCAGTACGTTTTAATTTACTAAAGCTTTGTTCTCCTTTGGCGACAGTCTCAGGGATGGTCAGCAAAATCCGAAGCGCTATCCACACATTAGGGAATAATATATCCTGCCAATCATTTTTTTATAAGTTGAAGAACTTGTAGTGGCTGCTGAGTCTAGATTTTTAGTAACGGGATAAGGCTCAAAAGTTCTTCAACCAATTCGCAACTAGAGATATCACATTTTTCCCCGTCGGTTAAAATGATTTGCAAATCTACACAGGCTTTTTCTAATGAGGACTTATCACTCAGGAATTATTTTGATGTTATAAAAAAAGACCATTTATCATTGAATTTAGATAATTGTCCAAACCGAGTGACCAATGCATTTTCAATTGTATCTATCATAGGGTAAAAGACGTTAATTTTAAACAGTTCTTCGGGATTTGTTGGTGCCTCTTCTGCAGTGTCATATTCAAATAATCGCTTCTTTCTTCGGGATCGGACTGGCTTAAGCGTAGAATCTATTCCAGCCTGGGAAGCTATTTCCTTAGCTGTTATTTGAGCAGGCGAATAAGTACGGTACTGCTTCACAAATTTCGAGCAGTTTTTCAGCAATTGCGATGCGTTTGCTAAGTCCATGATTGTTTTGATTGTCCCCATTACGCTGAAAATTCTTTCAGCGACAGAATTATTGTATTTTTTCTTAATTATTATGCGATTCGGCTGATTTAAATAACTTGTCTCTGAAGTAGCCTAATAGGCGACCAGTCACCTTTTAGATTTTTTCGTCGCTGATTCTCGTCCTGAGTAGTCTAAATGGCGAAAAATCGCCTACATTTGACAACACTGCTTGCTGCCTGCATCGACCACACGATTTAAGCGCACGATCGATAGATAGTCGATCAGTGGTCGGGTGTTTTCGGCGCCCCCTTACGACGGCGCCCTGTGCGTTCGCACCGCTCGCACCGCCCTAGGGCCGCCCCTGGATATACTAATCTAATGGTATTTGGTGGAACAAAAAACTTCAGTCTATAAAGTTTGAACACTATAGCTCTAAGCCGTGTGCAAACTTTTTGTATATGTATATCCCATTTAAAATTACAATCAATTGTTAAACCTATCTTGAAACGAGTTGAATATTTTTACATGAGCATGGTTGTATTACGGAATTGTGGAAGCAATTAAAATCATGAGAAACAATTTTAGGATTTATGGTAATGTTACAATCTCTATTTTGAACTTGAAAAAACGTCTTTAACTGGAGTGCGAAAAGGCTGGCAACCTCGAATTGGCAGACCGACGCATGAGATTCCCCCATTGATATATCAAAAAAAGTTTAGTTTTTTCTGACGTATTGTTGTTTAATTGACTGTTACCGCTTGAATTTTGTAAGAGTTCCATGAAAGTAATGCTTTTTAATGACATAAATGCAAGGGTAGTTAAATTTAAATCCAAGAAATCAATGTCCATGTTGCGCAAGCGATAAATCCAAAATACACACTATGTTGGTTATTCTCTGGGAGTTATTTAATTTTTTCTTGTATGAACGAGATAAAAAGTGAACTGACGGTTTTCTCGCAGATTCCCTAAATAAAACATATGTGTTTTCTAAATTTCGTATTACCTACAATTTTGCGACGTTTGGAGTAAAAATATATGAAGTTTTTTATTACTTCAACTTTTTTAAAGTTTGAAATTAAAATATTCCATTTGATAAATAAAAATACGTATCAAATACTAAAATTACAAAGGTAATTTTATGCAGTTTTTAAAATGCTATTGGTTTTTACGACATCTTCAAAAAGAAGAATTGTTCGGATCCTTTAAAACACCTTGGAAATATTCCGAAAAACGATGAGAAAATTCAAGTTAAGATTAAAAAACCCGTCTTTGGCTGGATATACGGTGTGTACAACTATTTGATGACAGTTTCTTTTAGTAAGATTTTCACATATACGGTTGTTTAATTGTATAAAATTTACACCACGTTTATTAGCAAGTTTTTAAGCTCTCAAAAAATATGCTTTATCTTTGAAGATAATCTCTATTTTGTGCACTCACTTCACTTTCGTCTTTCCTATTATCATGTCTATGGAAATCGAAACAGCTTTCATATGTCATGTGTAAAAACAGACAAATAAATTCTTAATATTTAATTGAGTGCGGTATTGTAGCCTGGGGAGGAGCTAACGCTGCTGCCATTGATCCGATTTTTAAAGCTCAGAAACTAAATATAAAGATTGCATTAAAACTATCGATCACAAGCGGTTCGGATGAAGATTTCAGGAGAATCTGTGTCTTGGATATAAGGCAAATTTATGCCAAAAACATATTAGCATACCTCTTCAAACACAGAACTACTTGAGATACTAGAACCAATGGGCATAATCTCTTACTTATCTCTTTTGCTAAGGCAACTTCTGGCCAAAGAAATTTTAAATGATTTGCGACAAAACTATACAATGCAACTTCCACTGTCCATTACACAAATCACAATGAATCTTACATATAAATCTCACACCAAATCCTGAATTAACAGACAAAATAGATCCAACATCAAAGATATTATCAAAACTAACTTATAAGTATGTATTTTTTCAATGATATTTTGATTTTTTTTTTAATCGTATTTTTGAAACCCTGGGGATTTTTTGAAAATTTCAATCCGAAAAATCAGACCATTTTTTAAAAACCGGAAAGACGGGATATAATTTTATAGGCGTGAAAAAACGATAATTACATAGCCGAAAATCATTTTAAAAAAAAAGAACGTTTTCCACACGAATGGCACAGGAGAATAACGAGGCATACCAAAAATATTACATCTCATAAATATTTTTTTCCTTGATCCATCTTATTGATCATAAATCATTATAATGTACAGCGTCTATATTACTAAATTCAATGTAATATACTTGTACTTGTAAATTATAATAATATTAAGAATATTATAAAATTTTATTTTGTTAAAATCAGCACCATAATCATTATACCTCTAAAACACGTACCGACATCATCTTCACGTTCTGAAGAGAACCCCGTACATCTAAAATGTACGGGGTTCTCTTCAGAACATCTGTCAAAAAGTGAAACCAAATGATAAGTTCGCAGAGAACAAACAATAAATCTAGTGAACGAATTCAAAAATTCACCTGAAATCAAAGTGATGCCATACAAAAAATGAATCAGTGTGGAATTTTACAAAATTAATAGGAACATTTTCTGAGACGGGACATTTTCATGTAGTGACGTCACGAGCCCAAATAATGGATTTATTTATGTAAAAAAAAAAAAAAAACTATACATTTCTAAACAATTTTACTAACATTTTCTTAATCTTAGTAAAAAGACCTATCCACATGATTTTTTCCAAGTCGTTATGAAATTCATGCAAGTGGCCTATTAATTAAAAATGTGCTGACAGTATTCAAAACATTGTATTAGTTCGATAAATAAATAAATTATGAAGTTCCATCAAATAAACATTAAAATCTCCACACCTTGTAGTGAAATACTAACTACAGAACAAAACTTTAATCATTCTACAGCAATTTATTTTAGATTAACACCCAAAGTTTTGAAAACAACTGACTCGGATAAACTAGATATAATTGTATGAATTATGAGTACACGACGTTACAATGATTATAAAGTGATTATTTCAGGTGAAAGAGAAGGTACTAGGGAAGTAAAAGAGAGAGATAGAAAGAGGTAGAGAGGTTGTACATTAAGTTTTACTGGAAACATAAATGAAATATGGAGAGTTAAATTAGAATTTACAAATCATGCTTTATAATGAATTTTTGATTACGATCGACGGGTCTGATAATATTTTCAAGTGTTTAGATATGATCAATACAGTTTTTAATCTGTTACTAATATTTATTTTTAAACTCCCGAGTTTTTTTGTTATCGAAAAGCACTAAAGAATTAATGCAAAATCATGTGTTTTTGGTTTGAAAATTTAATCGCTCAGAAACATTTTAGATACTTTAATTAAACACCGCGAGCAGAACACTACTAACTTGTTCTTTGAAATAATCGAGTATTTTTTTTGATAATTTCTTTTATGAGTACAGAAAAAAAGAAAGTACCAGGCCTATAAAAACTGTTGTAAAGCTTAAAATCTTCTACTTACGAAACCCCTTTCGGTTGTGGTTTTAATGTGCTATGTGGAAAATTAAGATTTTTAAAAAATGATGATAAAACGTTTAAATATTTGTGACAAAACTTCCCAAAATAAAATAAAACACCTTTTGGCGATGTTTTTTTTTCAGCATTAATCAACACAGGCGGCTGGAGTCAAGTTGGAATTTAAACAGTATCACCATATACATACATAAGGAGGTCGGGTCCATTGCGCGGCTCGATTCCAAATATTATACGACTTGGTGCATGTTGATTATAGCTTGTTAATTATAGTTTGCTGATTTCTAAATTAATATAAAATATTAAAGACCGTGATTTTGGATTCTTACGCGTTTATTTATGTGTAAGATATACTCCAGATATTCAGCTTTAACTGTTATTTATAGCTTTAACTGTTATTTATAGCTTTAACTGTTATTTATAGCTTTAACTGTTTGTAAATCGGTTTCCAGTCTCACTACCATAAATTAAGGTTAGTATAAATACACAGCGGACTGCTGACCTCTCTGAGATCTTTTTATTAGCGACTTCTGCTCTTAGTTCATCATTTAATGAATGTTCGGCATTCACCATTCTTAATTAGAAATCATTCTATCAGTATCCTTACCAATATTCTCGTCTTTTGCGAACAAATGTACAATAATATGTGTTTATTAAAAAAAAAACAAATATGACCCACCTGAAAAGTCGTGGTGAACTCAGTGGCAGATTTTGGACATGAAAAACAAGCAACTTGTTGTGGATCGAAATTTTAAACTATCAGGGTTCTCTCTTCCTAGAAAGACGAAGACTTCACTAAACCGCCACCGGTAGGTATAGTCACAGCCGTTGTGTGATATTATATGATGCCATACTTGGGGCCAAAATTATTCTGCAATGTGTGAATGCGGATACATTCAAATAACAGAAAGTATCATAGAAGAATCTTCATATCTATGCTGAACCAAGTGATTCCCGATGCCGTAGACGCGTAGACTGGTTAAAAAATCTCAGCATCCCACTTTGACCTCCAACAACCATCCCTCACCATAAGAAGAAGTTTGTTTAAATTTTAGCCTTGGAAATGGCAAAGATAGATCACCTAATAAATCAGCCGAACGGCTCTATAACTTTTGTGAGATCTCCTGTTAGATTATGTGATTTTCAATGGCTGTTATATGCTTTTTCTATGGGCGATTTTCTATGGATGATTTCAACGGTGAGCTGTCACAAACCGACGAAGCTGGCCTGATACCCATAGAAAAAGCAATTGACAACCATGGAAAATCACACAAATCTGAAAGGAGATCTCACAAAGTAGATCCCACAAAAGATATAGAATCCCTCGGCAGAGTCCAATAGACAATTTGGGAGGCGGATATGGGTGCCACCGTCCGAGGAATCATTTATTACTTATTAGCAGGGGTGCCCGAGTTTATGGAGTGAGGTTTGTCTAGGTTTTGATGCTTTTGCCCACCTTCTACGTTTTTTTTTTTTTTTTACAGTGAATACCGCACAAGAATCTCAACTGCTCCCGTCTGGAGCCAGTGAGACTATGGCATCCCCAATTGGGGTATGTTGTGAGGCTGAAGGTAGCGGGGAGGGGAAGGAGGTGGGGAAGAGGAAGGTTGGGAAGTACCTGGCTATTCAGATCTGGTCACTAAACACGGCTAAAGCCATTTTTCAAGCAACGTTTCAATTCTGAATGGTGGTCTTACACCAGGGCGATACTGATAGTATCTTCCACTCTGGAACATGCCGCAAATATACTATATATTATTTTTTAAATGAATTAATTGTGAAATAACACAAATTAATCAAATAAAATTTATTTGCGCATGCCGGGTTCGAACCCGCGACCTCCGGAATGTGAGTCAAGAGTCTTAGCCACTGGACTACGGAGGTCGTCATACGAGGCCCGCCACGTCTACGTGGCGGGCCGTATCAAGAGGGGCTGATCGAGGGAGGCATAACCTATACCTTTCCCTCCTAGACCCATCCCCTTGCACCGCAGTTGGAGGGATGGCTGCATACCGATACGCTGATCCCTAGATTCGTACTCACTTCTTTTCCTCAGTCTTTTTCCTTACCAGAACTTCCTCTCTTCCATTTCCTTAAAAATAAACTTCACACAATATCCCCCAACATGACTAAGGCCCCGAGGGAAACTTCCCTACTCAGGATCTCCTGTGAGGCGTTTTTGTAAAAACAAGTTTAGTGATGGTGGGAAAGATTTTTTAAATCTCAGGCCGAGTTCTAATCCGCCCCTGGGTTAGCAAATCGCGTTCACCAGGAAGCAAGTTGGCTGGTAGGGTTGCTAGAGTGTTGGCATGTTGGTTGGATATAGGAGTTGGTTGGGAGTGCCTAGAGCGGGTGTAGGTGTTGCCAGCGCTGTTCTCCGGCACACGTGCGACCCTTTATTCCCGTCTATTGGCGTAACTCTCAAACGGGTGGCGAGAGTACCTAATACCTTGCGAGGAGCGATTGACGGGGTGCTGTTCTATGCGAGTGCAACTGCTAAATAATAAATGAAATTTAATAAATATTTCCATATTACAGTTTTGTTTTGTAGGCATTAAAAATCAAATATAAAAAATCAAAAACTTTTAATCATAATTACAATTAGTCATACATTTGAGCTTTACATAGTAACAGTCTTGTATAATATTTATTAATTACTAGCTGATCCCGGCATGCGTTGCTATGCCATTTAATAAAGAAAATGTTTCTCCCTGAGTGTCCTTCCCCATTCGTCCCGTTCCCCTTCCGCCTCCCCTTCTTCTCCTGCATCCTCTTCTCCTCTCGCGTTCCCACTCCGTCACCTCCGCTTTCCCTCTCCCCACTCCACTCCCCCCCCCTTCCCCCGTCCCTCAAACCCTCCTCCCGAGTTCCCCTCCCCCCTCACACGTTCCCTTCCCCTCCCGCGTTCCCCTTTCACCTTCCCCGCCTTCCCTCTTCCCTTTCCCGCTCCCTCGTCGCCAAACCTCCTCCCGCGTTCCATATATTCAATCCCAGTACATTCAGATTTTAAACAGCCCGCGTGCCACCTTTTACAATTTTTATTCAAATTTCCCTTTTTCATGTATATTAAATTTGGTACCTAATATAGGTACCTATTTAAAATATCTAAAATTCTTGATTCGATTCAAGCTATTAGGGGAGTACCTACTTTAAATAAATTTATCAACTTAAAGATGTTCAAAAATAGAATCCTGATTGAACTATCATTATTTTGCAAAATGTCATTCTCAAACACGCGAACTGTCAAACGTGCGATGTTTTCTGAAATTATCCAATTTTCTGCGCAATTTTCTTAATTTTTCTCTCCGTAAGAACCATCCTCATACTTTAAGGAATATTCTAAAAAAAAAATAGCGAAATCGGTTCAGCTGCTCTCGAGATTTGCGCTTAGCAACACATTTAGCCATTCATTTTTATATATAAGATAAGTACTTTAATTTCTCAATATTAAAATCAACATAAAGTGATAGGTACCCCAAATATGGAACACTACAAAAACAAAAGGATAAGTCAACCGTCTACGAGACATATTAGGAACTTTGGTAAAATATAAAAGGGAACTTAGGTACTACTTGCAATAATCACAAATCGAGGGCGAGGTGTCAAACTCTGCACCAGCGCAATCATTATGTGCCCAGAGTCCGCACATGAGGCATTTGATCCAGGTTTATCCTCAAGTATATTCAGAAAACAAAACCGTCTCACCGCGGACACAGCACTCGCTCGACTTACAAGTTGAAACCTGTACGCGCGTATGGTTATTGAATTACACTGTTTATTTGATAAACTCTTAAAATGTATTTTTTTGTTATAGTTTCTTTTTTTAATTTTAATTTTTAATTTTTTTTTTATTTTAATATAGTTTCGTTATAAATACAGGTAAAAATTGTCAATAATGCATTCACTTTATGTGTTAAAATATTCTTTCTATGATTGGCAGCATTGTCTATGAAATGTGAAGATAAAAACGATGAATAAACAATGGTGTTACCGCGTGAGCGATTTAATTTTAACAAAATTAAAAAGTTAAATGCTTTTTTTTTGCATATTTTTTGATCTCCCCCGACATAAATACTCACTTTTCGTAACAATAAAGCTAAATCTAACTGTTTGAAAAAAAAAAAATCTGTATTAACGAGTAAGCGGTTTAAAGCGTAAATAATACAGTTTCAAATATATTTCAATAAAGATATTAGTATTAATTGAAATTCATGAGAAATAAACAACGTATACCATGTGGGTATCAAATTGAATTATCACTTGCAATATTATAAACCCGCCTCCTGATGCGGTCGGAATCCATGTTAGCAGGCAGATTTGATTTTAATGTCTGCTACGTGCGATGAATACTTCGGCAGCAATTGTGGAGCGACTCCCCGTCTACCAACTACCATCTACCAACACCCAGCCCTGTTTTCGTACTTGCCTTCAGGGGCGGCCGATCATAAGGTCATAGGGCATTATCCTGCAATACTGCACAATATTCCCAACTGCTCCCGACCTTAAATACTAATCCATAATCCAAAACAAGCAACACAGTGGCTTATCAAAAATATTCTCATACCTGGTACCAAAATTAAATAAAAAAATCCCTTCACAATTAAAACGGTGTGAAGTTTCATCCTTCGGTCAAAAAATAACAAAATGTTTACTAGATTTAGGCAGACAGAGTCAGAAATATTATTAAAAAATGTTATCTGTATTACGCGTATTGCTTTTCTTGTACATATATTCTAGAGATGTCAGGAGTTCCACTAAAGAACACCAAGGAGTTTGTCTACCTCGGGAGCAAAATAACATGGGAAGGTCGGTCTAAGAGCCGTATACACCAGGCTAGGCTTGCATTCAATAAAAGGTCGAAAATAATAGAATCGAATAATTTAGACCTAAAACTGAGAATACTCCTCATCAAGACCCATGTATGGAGTATCTTGATGTACGGCTGCGAAACATGGTGCCTATCCGAAAGAGATAAACGGAGACTAGAGGCTTTTAAGATGTGGTCCTAAGACTATTAGGAATTTCCTGGAGAGATCACATTACAAATGAGGAGGTTCTCCAAAGAATCGAAGGAGGAAGGCACCTGCTCAGGACCTTGTCCGAAAGGCGTGCAAGATGGATCGGCCATGTAATACGACAAGAAGGCCTCTTGCATGCCGTAATGGAGGGTATGACCGAGGGGACAAACTCTAGGGGACGCCCACGCCGAGAGTACCTGGAGGACCTGCTGGTGGACGTGCGCTGCTCATCATATGCAGACTTCAAAAGAGCCGCCCAAGACAGGGAAGAGTGGAAGAGACGAATAGAGGAAATTGCTGCAAACCAATCCCAGGATTGAAACCAGAGAGAGAGAGAGAGATATGCTCAATTCGAATACACTTTTTCTTGTATTTTCTGTTAATTGATTCTGGAACCTAATACTGAGTTGTATCATATATTATTATAATTATGCAAATGGAATTTGTGGATCTTAACTTTATCTAACACTAACGGAAAAAAAATATTTATATTGATATGTATGAAAAATTTTTGAATCTGTAGATATAACTAAAACTAACTAACTAACCATCACGCCGTTTCCCCGCAGGGGTAGGCAGAGAGGACGGACCGCCAAACAACTCGGTCTTGGCACACATTCTTTGCCTCACTCACATTCATACATTGTCTCATACATACTCTTCTATTATTCTGACTTTTGACATGGCCCGTCTCAAGTATCTGATTCACTTGATCGTGCCATGTCTTCCTCGGGCGTCCCCGACTTCTTCTACCATTCACATTTGCATCATATATTCTTTTTACACTACTTTCTTCGCTCATTCGCTCTACGTGCCCAAACCATCTGAGGGTCCCTTTCTTAATTTTGCTCATTATACTTACATCAGCCTTACATTCTTTGCGAATATACAAGTTTCTAACACGATCATACATGGTTTTACCACACATACGTCTCAGGGATCTCATTTCAACAGCATTCAGTTTACTTTCATCCTTCCTCTGCCAGTTCCATGCCTCACTGCCATACATCAGGGTAGGTACCAGGACTCCATTGTGGACTGCTAGCTTCGCTCTTTTTTTGACAGTTTTTTATTAGCGCCAACGGCATTCAGTCCTCCATTAATGGAGTTACCGGCATTTACCCTTCTTTAAGTATCTCTATCAGCCTTCCCATCTGTCGTAAACATACTACCCAGATAAACAAACTCATCCACCTGCTCCAAGTATTCATCATTCACAACTATATCGCACACTGTTTTCTTTCTCTCTCTTTCAAACACCATGACTTTGAGATGTAAATTTTAACTTTTAAAATGTATATATGTCACTAAGCACTTGTTGAGAAGCCAATTCAATTGGCTTAGCAGGACTTGTTTGTTGATAATATATTAACTATTCTTTCAATAAAGTATTTAAAAAATACATATATGAACTACCATGTACCGACCTAGCTAATATTTACAAAACCTGTCAATTTGACTGTCTTAGAACGGGAGACCTTCCCAGTTGTAAATGTATTTTTGACTGTAAATGTATTTTTGTAATAAAATAAATAAATAAATAAAAATATATTTTTGACGTGAAAACTTCTTTAGCACCGTTGTGATTTGAAACTCGATGAAACTAAAAATAACGACACTAAAAAGAGACAAACACATACTATAGGATTGCCTGCGATAGTATAATCGGTCTCCTCTTTGTGGGATGCTTCGTAGCCTATCGATTTTATCTTTGTATGTTGCTTCGTAGCCTTCCCACTCTTGTCTATTTTAGTTTTATGAAGTTTTCACTTCTACCACGTGTGAACGGCACACACGGATTTTTTTAACATTAGCTCCACACAGCAGGGCCTGAGGAAAACATTTTCCCTTGAGGCTTGTGTTATCTATGGAGAGGGTTTTTTTCAGAAAAAGAAAGTTATGGGAAGGAAAAGGGTATTGCGGTGGGTAGGAATCTGAGGGATAATTTTTGAGGCCCGGAGGAAAATATTTTCCCTCAGGGTATATATCATCTTTGGGGATACTGTGGGGAGGGACTTTTAAAGAAAAGGAAGGAGTTTTGGGAAGGATAAGGTATGAGGTGTGGTAGGAATCTGGGGGTCAGTGGGTCCATTAGTGACGGAAGTATGAATCCATCCCTCCCACTGCGGTTTAAGGCGATGTTCCAAAATAGTTCTGCTTAAGAGGTCAATAGGTCTCCCTCAACTAGTCTCTCCTGATCCGGACACATCCGCCGCCAAGATCTGGACAAACCTAACCCCATGAACCCGGGCACCCCTGCTAAGACACCAAACATAGCTACCCCCTTGGGGTGAGCTATGGCAGAGGTGTTGGTTATCCAATAAATGATTCACCGGGGTGGCGGTACCCATACCCGCCTTCCAAAGTGTGATGTGTCCAGGAGTGCCTGATGTAAGAATACATACATCTCTTCCACTGCGGTGCTAGGCTACGGGATGAGATAGTCCGACTGAAGAGTTCAAAAGGTCTCCCTCAACCAGTCTCTCCCGACCGAGTATTTCCAAAATCTATACCTGTCCGCTAAGCAGCTATGTTCTCTATTTTATGCAGGTGCTTGCAGGTTTTTACAGATGCAATGCCGCCTCATGGAGCCTCATGAATGAGTTTATCTTTTGCCCTGTTTAATTTATCTTGTCTTACTAACCTATTTTTTGCATTTTGTTTTTCCTGTTAAGCACTTGCATACTGCTTACTAACAACGTATGCAAGGACACTGGAGGTCTAGATTCGTTCAAAATAAATAAATGTAGCTTCGTTTAACAAAAAAAATTGAATTTTGCGAGAGCCTTGAAGGAGTAACCATCTGTTACTTATACGAGGGCGGGTAAGAGGTGGATAACCTCCACTGTCCGCTACGCAGCAGGAGGTAAACGCATTCACCGTCAAGACCGGTACAAACCTCACTTCACGAACCCTGGCATCGCTGCTAAATCACGAAACTTAGTGAGCTACTGTGGGTGACCTTTGGCAGAGGTGTAAATTATCTTCTTCGATGGCGCTACAGCCCATATCGAGCTTTGGCCTCCTGCAACAGTCGCCTCTAACTGCTCCTGTCCTCAGCGGCTGACTTCCAATTTGGTACCTGGAAAAGCTGTGCTGCATCCCCTCTTACTTCGTCTTCCCACCTCAGTCTGGGTCTTCCCACTTTTCTCTTTCCACCTGGGTGTCCAGTCAAAATTCTTTTTGGGACGCGTGTATCCGGCATTCTCTGTACATGCCCAGCCCATCTCAGCCTGAGGAGTCTCATATGCGCTGAGATGCTAGGTGCCTTATACGAGTATATATCATACAATTCTGAGTTGTGCCGGATGCGCCACTGTTCACCCTCTTTCACGGGTCCACATATTCTTCTCAGCACTTTTCTTTCAAAAGTTTCCAGCATTTCAGCCATCTTTACCGTCAGTGTCAGCGCCTCACATCTATATGCCAATACAGTTCTAACAATGGTCTTATATATGGTTATTTTGGTTTTTCTGTGGACACTACGTGACTTAAACACTGGCAGCAAAGAGAAGTATGTTTTGTTGGCTGCTGTGATTCGCCTTCTGATTTCTGCTGGATCCTCATTGTTCTCTGTCAGACTGGAGCCCAGGTAGGTGAATTGATCGACCACTTCGTATGAGTAATTGTGCACTACTTCTTCTTCTGTGTGAAGGGTTCCTGCTCTGTATCATCAGGTGTAAATTATACCCCTCCCAAAATTAAATATAAATGGATATGAGATGGATATAGGTATTAGTTTTAAATGAATTTATTTTGAGACAACCCAAATTAATTAAATAAGAGGCTTTTCGAGATTGATAAATACCAGAAATGCCACCGGCAAGCAGACATTTACTAGTGACAAGCGGGTTGAAACGACGCGGATTTACAGCAATCGAGTGAGATCAACGCCTAGTGTACGAGGCCGTATTGTGTCACCGTGATTTATGGATATTAAGAGGCAAAGAGTGTGAGAAGAATTGGTAGATGTAATTTCATTATGAAATCGTAAAGCACAAAGTTTTATGTATTTGGTGTGTATTGTCAAGGTGGTTGATTTATTGGTGACAGGCTTGCGAGGCATAAGCGAATTCTATGTTATTACAATCACAGATGATCCAACTACACACAACATTCATTGAATCATAATATGTGAGCCTGGGGTGTGTAAATAACAAGGGTCGACCGAGACAGGTTTTTTGTTCTCGGCCGAGACCGAGACCGAGAATAAATTAAAATCTCGGCCGAGACCGAGAATAGATAAATTGAGAAATGAAATAAAAATGCGCTATTTTTGCATAATGTAGTATATTTAAGAATGTAATAATATTTTGTTTGAGAAGAATATGTGGACCGTGAAAGAGGGTGAACAGTGGCGCATCCGGCACAATACAAATTGTATGATATAAATAAGGCACCTAGCATCACAACACATATGAGACTCCTCAGGCTGAGATGGGCTGGGCATGTACAGAGAATGCCGGATACACGCGTCCCAAAAAGAATTTTGACTGGACACCCAGGTGGAAAGAGAAAAGTGGGAAGACTCAGACTGAGGTGGGAAGACGAAGTAAGAGGGGATGCAGCACCGCTTCTCCAGGTTCCAAATTGGAAGTCAGCCGCTGAGGAAGGAGGAGTTGGAGGCGACTGTTGCAGAGGCCAAAGCTCGATATGGGCTGTAGCGCCATCGAAGAAGAAGAAGAAGAAGAATAATAATTTGTTTTAAATCGTTTTAATAATCACAATTGAACAACATAATGTTGTAGCACATAAAAAGCAATTTTACTGCATTTTCACCCTTCAAAGAGTGTCACCTCATGTCGTATAATTTACCAGCTCTGCTAAAGAGCCGTTCACTTGCTACACTAGTAGGCGGTGCTGATAAAAACTTTTTTGCTGCAGGCCTAAGTACTTGATATGGTGACGAATACCAATACTAAGAAATATTTGCATTTTTTGCAGTCTTGGCTCTCTAAGAAAGCTATCAAGCGCTATTTCTATCACAGCACTTGAACTGCTTTCGTCACTGGTCATTGGCTCATCTACCAAGACTGTGAAATCATGAGCTGCCCGTAAGTTGAATTTATCTGTTGCAGCCATGTTTGATGAGCTAGCTGACCATGCAGTAGAAGCAATGACCGCCATGTTTAACGGAGTGGTCAGAAGCAAGCTGGAGTACGCTAGTACTGTCTGGATACCATATCAACTTAAATACATAAATATGATTGAACAAATTCAAGCATCACGTGGAACTGCTAAAGGAGACAAATTATCAAAGCCTGGAGACCAGGCGTAATGCCGGACTCATGGTATTCGAATTAAAGTTAATAAAAAACCTTATTGATTGCCCATATCTCCTGTCATGCTGTGGCTTATTCGCTTCTGACAAATACTGTCAAACTCGTAGCCACGCCCTATTCTACATACCGCAGGGTCGGACAGATGTCATGGCTCAACACAGCATGACAAGAGGTATGGCATTGCTTAATGCCCTACCAGCGGATATAGATGTGTTTGATATCACCGTACCATGTTTTAAAAAAACTATATAATTGTCTTGTTAGTTGTAAGAAAATTGTACCGTAATTGGACTCACCTGTCTGTCGTACAATAAAAAAAATTTAAAAAAAAGTACGCGCGGTAGATTTGAATCCCATTATCTTATACCGTACCTACTTACAACGGTCTCGGTTATGGCCGAGAATCTCGGCGATTTTCCGCCAAGAACCGAGAAAGAGTTCTCGGTAGAATTTGTAGCCGAGTATGCCGAGACCGAGATCTCGGTCGACCATAAATAATCCCAAACTCGTTGGGCTTAATACCCTAAAAAATATTTGATTAATGAATTTATTTATTTTATTAAGGTTCTCCATAAAACAGTTATACACTAAAAATTATGGAGAAGATTACTATTTTTTTTAAAGTGCGTGGGGGCAGTTTAACTATGTTTTGACGTATGTGAAGAGATAGTCTCTGAATTCTCTGTAGGTGACATTGAAGATGTCGATGCTCAATGCAGAGTCGTTAAGCAATTGAGTCGCCCTGCTTAATGGTGCATTCTGATAGGTAGAAGTTCTCGCTTGCGGAGCATAAAAAAGTGCGTGGGATCTCCCACGAGTATACGCGTTAGGGACATATAAGTTTACCTCTTTCAATATTGGCGGATTTAGTATGGTACCGGAGATCTTAAAAAAATGTTTGACAAAAAATATTTTTCGGCGGGCTTCTAGGGTATTAAAATCGAGCATTCCTGTTAAGAACAATGATGGACACAGGAATATGTATATTCCCTCGTATACAGGTAATGCATTAACCTTTTTTGCATATTTTCTATTTCTAAGATATGGTTTTGTTCAGAAGGGGCCCAAATAATGAAGCTATATTCCAGGATGCTGCGGACAAGTTCTTCATAAGTTCTCCGTATTGCAATTCCATTAGTAAATGATCTCGCATTACGAAGAACAAATCCAAGCATTTTATTGGCGCGGGAGACAAAAATATATCAACAAATTAGCAATCAGCAGATCAAATGTACATTAAAGACACCAACTTTATAGAGTCTGTTGCGTAGGCAGCCTTTTAGATATTTTTAAGTTGATAAATTGATGTTTTGGTCAAAGGTCGGCGTGGCCAAGGTGCAATCATCTGCAGTTTGATCTGAAAATGATTATTGATTGGCGCTTGGAGTGATGCAGGAGTCTGTCTACCGCGACTTGCAGTATCCAGGGTTAGTTGCGGAGTTCACCTGGACTAAGCGCAGTGCTGGAGACGTACAGCTGGGACGATCTGCCTTTGGAGCATGATCATTTGAAGTGGATTCTGCCAAGGGCGTGACTAAAATAACTGATATAACTCTCTCTCTCTCTAAACCTTTTTGAGGTTACAATTAAAGATATAAATGTAGATCATTTTTTTGCTTGTCAAGTACATTTTGTTTAATGTGAGTTCTTTTTCACCCTGAAATGGTGATGAGAGCTCATGCTAACGGAATCTCTTTGCTAACAGAGCAAAAATCCGTGTCCGTGTTAACTTGAAAACAAAATTTCTAATCAAAAAGTTCACCACAAAATCAATTACAAATGCGACGTATATAGATCGTCCATTTTCTAGCTTATACCACGAGTTCCCGAACACCGTGAGTACGACTGTGGTTGATCAATTTCTCAGATTTTTTTTAGAAAAAGTTTAGATTGAAGTTTCGGTTGAAATTTTTAGATATTAAATTTCAAATGGTATAGGAAAACTTTTTGACGGTATTTGGCAGATAGAAATCTGCGTTTATGCCAAAAAACTTTAGTCGGAACTTTCAAAATAAATTCATTGTAATGTTGTCGAAGAATTAATGATATCCTGTCAATAGCCATAGAAGGGAAGCCAATTCAATTTTTAACCAATAGCTCCACACAGGAAGCGCTGAAAAAAAAAACTTTCAGGGTCTGTGTCATCTTTGGGGATGCTGTGTGGAGGGTCTTTTAAGAGAAGTTATCTTTTTCTGTTGTTCTGTATCTTGTTCTCTTTTATATTTTCGTTTAGATTATTATTGTCATCGTCTTATTCAATGATATATTACATTGGTGGGAATCGAAAGTTATAAAAAGAGAGTTATTCTTATAAAAGATTGAATATTCTTTTAGACTTTTATAAAAAGTCAATAGTTCCATATAAATAAAATCGGATATATTTATCCAAGACGCTATCTAGGTTACAAACCAATTCTTAGAATGATTGTTTCGAACATATTCATTAAATTCATCAACGTCTCCAGTACATTCAAACAACAAAGCGTTGTTTTTTTTTATTTTTTTTTATTTAGTAACTTTATATATAATATTTTTTAATTTTTTTTATATGAAACATGTTAGTTAGATGTACATATAAAATAGAAAATATATTCGTAGTCCTCCTCACTAGGAGATATTGTGCTGAGGGGGACTATGCTTTGGATAAGTTTTTCAGCGACTTCTATGGTTTAACTTCAATGTTTGGATAAGGTTTTACAGAAACTTCTATGACGAAGTTTAATTATACTAGTAAGTTCATTTTCCGATAGTTCCTTCAGCCAACATTTTATGTCCTTAATGTAGCTATTTTTTGTTTTAATATGTTTGATACTAATTGGGAGTTTGTTATATAACTTTACTGCTAAAAATTCAGAACTTCTTTGACCAAATGAAGAGTTACACTTTGGTATATTAAGTATGTCTGTTTGTTTGGCTCTGGTTTTATGAGCATGGGAGGTCACCAGCAAACATTGAATATTTTGTGCCAGCAATAATTGGAAGATCATTTATGTAGATAAGGAAGAGGAGAGGCCCAATAACGCTCCCTTGGGGCACACCCTTGTTAATTGTTCTCAATTTGGATTCTACCATGTACTTACCATTCCAGCCTCTTAAATGGCAGAAAATAAAATAATATTATTTATTCCTTTAAACCGCTCATTATATATTAAGACGAGTAAAAAAACATACAGAATATGTTGCAATAAACTAAATTGGAATATTTCAACGCCTTTGGCAGTGCCATTTTTTAGCGCTCCAAAAAATGGCAAATAATGACGGTACTTTGCCTCATTTATTGGCCATAAAATTTAGCGGCCCTTAGGGTGCTTTATAGCTGACACTAATGTATACCGGGAGACGGAGTGCCTACCTATAGGAATGTAGATCACTGGCATTACATTATTAAATTACAAGAAGAAATTACAGAACATAAAATTATGCTCGTTTAGCAAAAATTGCAGTCGTTTGGAAAATATTCCCTTATTATTTAGGCTATTCTTTGGTAAAATTATTATGAAAAAAACTGAATATGAACAAAGACATGATGTATCAAAATCGTTACTATACAACTACTGGGACTTGATACATTAAAAGGAAGAAGAATTTGTTCTGATTTATTTTATGTATTTAAAATTGTTAATAACTTGTTGAACTCTCCTGAACTTCTTTCGTTAATATGTTTTCATGTACCGAGTAGATCAGTTCGTCACAAATTATCTTACCATTGTAATAATACAGGATCTAATGCTGAATTATATGCCATAATAAATCGCCTGCATATACTTGGTAACAAATATGTTGTTGATGATATGATAAATACTGAAAGATTATCAACATACAAACATTATTTAATTAAAGCTGTTTGTCAGCGCTTTTCTGTTAGATTATAATCTAATATACTTTGTATGTTTATATTCTTCATCAATGTTTATTTCTGGAATTTTTAAATTTATTACTACTTACTTCAGGTAGTAATTTTTTAGTTCATAATATCTTGTACACATTCATGTATATGAGGTTTTCTTTTTCTTCATGTTTGTATTTATAATAGCTTACTATTTTTGCTTTATACTGTCACTTCAAAATGTGCTCTTTAATTTTTTGTTATATTATTTTTTTTTCTTCTTAACTATGTATATTCTTTCAAATTTTTGCAATTCCCATGTAAAAGCCGTTAATCGGCGTTATTTATAATAAAAAAAAAAAATAAATACACTCTGTACATTTATTATCTGTTCGTGCTATATTGTGGCTTAAGAGCGTTTAACCAGCCAGCGGACGAAAATCCACATTTCGTCGAAAGTTGTTCTTCCGATCGTGCAGGGCGGTTACAATGAGAAAGATTGATTTTTCTCCGTACCAGCTTTTTAAAATTATAACTCAATATCGAATTTATTTCAATCCAAATTAGCTTTAATTTATACCTTCATCCAAAAATGCTGAAAGGCGTGTTGATAAAACTATTAAAATAGTGTACTTTTTGTAGTTATTTTTTGATTATAAGTATTTATCATTTTTCAATAATGTCTAAATTTAATAAGAATGTTAAAAAAATCTGAAATATATTAGTTTGTAAGTGCGCAAATAAATACACAAACGGACCAATTTTCGTTAAGAAACACATGTACGTACATATTTTTTAATGATTTTATTGAAACTAAAATTAAAATTCTAATACATAACTTTGCTAGATAATGTATTGATTTATTTTACTGCATGATTACATTATTTGAAATGGGTGTGGTATAATTCAAAAACTTTTTTGAAAATTTAACAAATCTGCCAACGATCTATGGAATAACCTTATTATACTAAAAATTAAAAACAAATTCAAAAAATTTATTACATAACTATGCTAGATAAAAGAACAATCTTTCGAAATTCATTTATAATTTTTTGTGGAAAAGAGTCAATACGTCTAAAAACTTTTTTGAAAATGACGTATTTCCGGCTTTCTCTGGTTATGCCCTCTTAACATTGAGAGTCAGCATACATCTCAATCTGAATATAATAAACTAGTGGTTCATGTTCATAATACAATACTAACTGCAAACGATGGACTTGTAATTCCCAGATACTTAAGATGAAGCCATAGTAAATAATGCAAAATCATACAAAATCATATGTTTTTGTTTTGAAAATTTGATCGCTTAGAAGTATTATAGATGCTTCAATTAAATACTGCGTGTAGAACATACCTTGGCCCTTAAAAATATCGGTCATTTTTTTATAAGTCTTTTAATAAGCCTATAAAAAAATAAAGTATAAGGTCTAAAAAACACACTTTCAAGTCCAAACGCTCCTATTTATAAACCCCTTTTCGGTTATGGTTTTATTGTATAATGTGGCAAATTCAGTTTATTTTATAATGATCGCAAAAAAAGTTGATATTTACACCCAATCTTCCCAAAATAAAATAAAATATACATTTTCGCGTTGTTATTTTACAATACGGCCGCTAGTCGACGAATTCGGTTTTTCAAAGTGAACCCTATGGCGTCCACCGAAGAACTACTGTTCACGCCACAGTCGCCAAACCTCAGACACGCCCCGAACTGAGCGGGAGATGGACGCGTCACTCCGCGTCGCTTGATTTCGTGAAATCAATTTAAAATTTCCGTTTTATTACAATAAACAATGCGTAAAACAGAAATTAATATTTTTTACAGGCCTTTACGAAATCAATCAGTAAAACCAAACTCTCAAATACCTTTTCCAACCTTTCCAAAAACTTTTTCTCAAGTATTTTTAAACTCCTCGCATAAAGGGCGTGAATTCCGATTTCGAATTTTCCTAAACTAGTGGATCGCCTTAATAAATACGTTCAAAGAACTCTAGAATACCTCGACCCAATAATTTTATTACCCAACTCATTCAGAAGGAAAAGTAAGTTAAAAGAAGAAGTTTTTTTGTACTATTCTTTGTTTTCCCGCTTTTCGTTTTAATGTTTTTCCATTACTATATTTTTTCTTTCTTTAATTTTTTTTGTTCTTTATTTCTAATAAATTGAATTAACAATACTTTTTGCAAAAATATATGTTTTTATGTATGTAAGTATATAATAAAATAATTTGTATATTTTAAGTACCTGTCTCAATTTAAAAAAAAGTTAATTTCATAACCCGTTGACAAACTGATATCAATCAGATACGTTTTAAAATTTTCACGGCCAAAAAGATTTTCGTTATTTGTTTTTGGGGGTGTTATGCCGTATTGCCGGATCTGCCCTGATGATAGACACTGCAACGCTGTCTAAAGAAGGAGGTAGCGCAACACGGCATAACACCCCAAAAACAAATAACGAAAATGATATCAATCAGTTTAACAGGACTTAATTGAAAAATGTAAAAAAAACGTTATTAAATAATAAAGGAATTATCTTCCCAAACACAGTAAAAAAGGCGATTTTCGCCCCCCGGAACAATTCATTAGATAAACAACACCTCTCCCATAGGTCAACCGAGTGGTTGACTACGTTTGATGACTTAGCAGGAGTGCCCGGACTCATCAGATGTCTTCAGGTCTTGACGGTGGATGCGTCTGCTCACCATGGATCGGGAGAGACTGGCTGAGGTAGAACTTTTGACCTATCCATCAGGACTCTTTTAGAACATCGTATTGCCCCAGATTATACGTATACCCATCCCGCTTACCCATTTCCTTCCCTTTCTTCCTTTTCTCATATTTTTTCTCCTTCCTTTCCCTAAAAAGACCCTCCACACATCATCCCCTAAGATGGCACAGGCCCCGAGGGAAAGTATTTTCCTCGGAGCCTCCTGTGTGGAGCTTTTATGGCACCTGCTGACTAGCCATATATCTGTTACCAAAGGATGAACCACATTTAGGAAGATTCTGATCAAATCCTTGTACTGTTGTACCGCCCATCATAAAATTTTGATTTTGCTTTCCAAAATACGCTCATTAAAAAATGTACGTATTAACCAGTAACTCACCTAATAAAAAAATATTAACCAAAACCTAACCAAACATTAACCAGTCGAGCGACAGACCAAATAAAAACGTTTTTCTCGGATTGCTTGCGATTTTTTGAAGCTCATTTTGAATATTTTCCGCCCACATTAAAAAAATTATACCTCCGAATTTTAATATGGAGACGTACAAACTGATTATAGTTCTATACAGCCAATGAATTCATCTATCTTTTGTCGATTATCACATATTCGTATGATTTATAAAAAAATATATATAAAATCGTAAACTTCTACTTAATCACTTACAATTATTATTTTTTTTTTTTTTTTTTTTTTCTTTTCTTTATTTATTATATAACTTTTTATACAGTTTTTACAGGTGGTTCGACTACCATGCTAGGCACATGCCCGTATTATGGTAGTCGAATTATTAATATATAATTATATAAATGTAAGAATTGTTATTGGTTAATTAATATATAGTTTAGTTAGGTACAATGTTTTTATATAACAACGACTCCTTTAAGTGGTTTCAATAAGGTAGATTTATATAATAATAAACATATAAATAAACTATTCTTATTGTAGGCTGCTGTTTTGCTAAATAAAATAGGTACGTAAATACATGATAAGTAGACAAATAAATAATGACTCTACTTGTGGAGATGTTGAAAATAAGTCAAGTTAAGTTTTTTTTTTTTTTTTGAATTTGAATGTAATAAAAATTTAAAATAATAGTGATAAAGCAAATTTACTAACTTTAAAGTAAACTTAACTCGTTGACTTCAGGCATTTTTTAAAATAGTTCCTCCCCTTTGTAAATAACCAATCCTGTACACTTTTGCTATAAAGCTTATCAGTTTGCCAAAATTGGCAGCAAAGCAATCCGAAGTATTTAAAATAGTGCCGTATTGTGGCAAAAAGCGCTCCAGTGGTTATTAAAATATATACCAGGATTAAATAACATGTGTTTCCAATTATGCTCTCTGTGTGCGAAATGTACCTAAATTTCTCTAAATAAATAATAAACAGTGTTTGGTTGGGCATTATAATGTGTGTTTTTTTAATTATTTTTGTTTGTACGAAAAAATAATTAATGTATTTATATTGCAAGAATGGTGATTTGGTGGTCTCTTTGGATTATCAGAGACACTGAAATGTATTGTTCGAAAAACTGCTATGGATGGATCATAGATGGCGCTCACCTGTCCGTTTGGAGAAATAGTGCAGTTTAAAATGTATTTAGTTAAAATTATTATTGTAACATGTAATTTCAATATTTTGCAATTCTTTGTGATTTTTACTTTAGTTGTGTAAAGTTGCAACTGACTTGTGCATATTTCAAAATTACAAAAATTGTACTTGATATTTAATTTAAGTGGATTGATATTACTGGGGGGGCCTCCCACGTTTCAGAGATCAACTTACAGGGTTAGTGTTTCTGTTTTTTCTTGAGATTTGATAGATTGTTATTTTTTATGATATATTTGCCCGTGCAAGGTAAATTCTTAATTACATTTTTGAGGATTACGCTCAGAGAGTTCTGGGGTTGTTTACACGTCCCAGGCTCGCATATTATGATGCAGTGTTAATCTCAAGTACGGCCCAGGTAAGTATAATCCTATACATTTTCAGCTTGTAAAGAGTATAAAAAACAATATATATACATTTTTACACAGCATCGCTTTCATAAGTAAAATCATTGTACATATAGTTTAGTATCAGTGATCGATGAATCGGTGTATGCAAATTGTAGCCACATGTTGTTATGATGGTTCGTATAGTCTGTAGTTGGAAGTAAGATCATAGAAATAAGTTTTTACAGCACCCTAGTGGTGATTTTTCATAAAAACGGCGCTATACAAATCATCCAAATATCATCATCAAACAGTACTAATAGCCTTCCGCCTGCGTGGTTGAATTTCAGAACCTGGCTTCGATTGCATGTCTGACGTCATGCCTTACGCGCCGAGTCACAAATAACATCCGCGTATGTGGAATTTCAAACAAAGCTACCGTTGTAATTCGGTTTCTAATTCAAGAATTCGTCACAAGATGTCGCTAATTCTGTCAGCAGGTCGGATGGGGACGTATCCCCCCTAGGTATAACTGG
The DNA here is from genome assembly GCA_917880885.1 of Limnephilus marmoratus. NCBI lineage: Eukaryota > Metazoa > Arthropoda > Insecta > Trichoptera > Limnephilidae > Limnephilus > Limnephilus marmoratus. The sequence continues at coordinate 23,346,966 of OU862934.1, read as the reverse complement.
AGGTTCCCCACCACTAGGTATAACTGCTACGAATTTGTAAATTATTTGTATCAAGAAGCTATCTATTACATATGACGTAATTGCCTGTCCCGGTTACTTTACTAGCTACAGCTGGATGACAGTGGATCGGAGGAAAGGGCTATTTTTGCAACCAGTTCCTATTGGATTTATAAAAAGGTCACCAGTTTTTGGAACCAGTTCCTATTGGGCTTATAGAATGGTCACCATTGTTGTAATCACGCAGCTATATATTACACATATCTCGGCGACTTTGGCACGGTAGTTTTGTCCCGGTGACTTAGTCCCGGTGACTAGCCACACTGGATGACAGTGGATCCGAGACACGGGCTATTTTTGGAGCCAATTCCTATTAAATTTATAAAATGGTCACCAACTCTAGCTGGGCGAAGCCGAACCAAAAGCCGCCCGCAGGGCCTAGCAGCAAAAACCTGCGGAGTGGGTTTATAACTGTTAGTGATGTTATTAATGGATTAAAACTGACGAAAAATAACTAAATAATAGTAAAAATATGGAATTACACTAACGTCATTAGGTCATTAGAATAAGAACTATGAACAATAACATTGATCATTGATCAAAGATCCATGTATCTGTATCTTTCTAAATTTATAAAAAACGCTAATAATAAAAAAAAAAATTAGAAACAGCTGGAATATTTGATGACGTGATATTATTATGTCTGGTCTCTGGGTATTTAAAAAAAATCCATCACATATAACATAACTGACAGTAGGTTTTAGCTAAGCACTGAATCTAATGTTTTTGAGTGTATGTGATGATATGATTTTAGATTTTCACGGCCAAAAGTATTTTTGTTATTTATTTTTGGGGTGTTATGCCGTGTTGCGCTACCTCCTCCTTTAGCCAACGTTTCGGACAGCATTACAGTATCCATCATCAGGGCAGATGTGTAAATGTTAGTGGTGAAATGTGTGCTTAAGTACTTCGAAGCAATACCGTGTTGCCAGCTCCATTCCACTGCGAGCTGGCATTACAGTATACTTGAAGATGGATACGGTCTATGTGGGCCAGACAGAGCGGACGATCTCCAAAAGGATATCGGAACACTTTCGAGCGTGTAAACTTGGCCACCCTGACAAATCGGCAATCGCAGAGCATTTAAATGAAACCGGCCATTATTTTGGATTTGTTCCTGAAGTCCTAGGAAGACCCAAAACTTATAGAGCACGCCTAATTACAGAGGCAATTGAAAATCATAAAAATCCTATTAACATTAATAGAGACGACGGAGCTAAGCTCAATAGTTCTTGGTATCCGGTAATTGACGGCTACACCAAAGCTAAATGCAGAAAACCATCTTCAAGTATATTGTACTTCGAAGCAATACCGTGTTGCTTAGAAGTACTTAATGCACACATTTCACCACTAACATTGACACATCTGCCCTGATGATGGACACTGTAACGCTGTCCGAAACGTTGGCTAAGAGAGGAGGTAGCGCAACTCGGCATAACACCACAAAAACAAATAACAAAAATATGTGATTATATTTTTTCAAGTCAACAATTATTTATTTGAATTTTTTTAAGCCTTAAAATCAAAGCTTTTTCAATCCCGTCTCCCCGCGGAATTCCATCTCAATTCGCTTTAGAATTCTCGTGGTATTTCAACACAGAGCTGCGGATTAAATTTGTAAAGTTTTGGTTTAGGAAAGAAGAGTTGTTCGGGCAACTATGCCAAAGAAACTTTGGCAAAACATCGCCCCCGAATTCGCGGAGCGGAGTGGTTTTTGCCAACAATTAAAATTTACTGAAAATCACTCTTATATTTATAAGGCCAACGAAGATAATTCTGTAGAGGCCGACTAAAGCATGTCTACTAAAAGTAGAAGAAAGAAGAATTTATTGAGAAACTTATTGAAAATAATAATTTCGGTGGTGTGTTCTGTGATTTTCAAAATTCATTGAAACTGATAGGTACGGTTCAGACAAGGGATAAATTCGATATGAAAATCTAGCACTCCTGACTAGCACTCCAAAGGTCGCGGGATCGAATCCCGGCGTGGCAAATAAATATTGTTATTTATTTGTGTTATTTCACAATTAATTCATTAAAAATAATATATAGTATATTTGCGGCACGTTCCAGAGTGGAATATACTCTCAGTATCGCCCTGGCGCAAGACCAACATTCAGAATTGAAACGTTGCTTGAAATGGCTTTAGCCGTGTTTGGTGACCAGATCTGAATAGCCAGGTTCTTCCCCACCTTCCTCTTCCTTACCTCCTTCCCCTCCCCACTACCTTCAACCTCACAACACACCCCAATTGGAGATTCCATAGTCCCACTTTTTTTTTTTTTTTTACAGTGAATACCGCACAAGAATCTCAACTGCTCCCGTCTGGAGCCAGTGAGACTATGGCATCCCCAATTGGGGTATGTTGTGAGGCTGAAGGTAGTGGGGAGGGGAAGGAGGTGGGGAAGAGGAAGGTTGGGAAGTACCTGGCTATTCAGATCTGGTCACTAAACACGGCTAAAGCCATTTTCAAGCAACGTTTCAATTCTGAATGGTGGTCTTACACCAGGGCGATACTAATAGTATCTTCCACTCTGGAACATGTCGCAAATATACTATATATTATTTTAAATGAATTAATTGTGAAATAACACAAATTAATCAAATAAAATTTATTTGCGCATGCCGGGTTCGAACCTGCGACCTCCGGAATGTGAGTCAAGAGTCTTAGCCACTGGACTACGGAGGTCGTCAAATAAACACGCTAATCACTGGCTCTAGACGGGAGTAGTTGGGACTCTTGGGAGATATACATGTAAAAAAAAATGTAAGTATGTAAAAATTGATATTCTTTGTTTGTCCCTTATTATTTCCAATACCATTAATCCGTTTGCAATGAAACTTTGGTGAGTTGTTGTGCGCACACGTGTGAAAGTTTCTATATATAATGATGAACTCTGGGATTATGAAATTTTGATAAAAAAATATAATAGGTGTGATTAGCGTGTTTTTTATATGTGAATACCTCACAAGAGTCCCAGCTGCTCTAGTCTGGAGCCAGTGAGACTATGGCATCCCCAATTGGGGTATGTTGTGAGGCTGAAGATAGTGGGGAGGGGGAGTAGATTGGAAATACGGAGGTGGGCAAGTACTTGGCTATTCAGATCTGGTCACCAAACACGGCTAAAGACATTTCAAGCAACGTTTCAATTCTGAATGGTGGTCTTACACCAGGGCGATAATGAGAGTATATCTTGCAAAGATATTGAAATATAATAGATGTGCTATCTGCAGTTTTTACTAGGTGGGACTGCGCTTCCGGGTGTCGCCGATATTGTTTACCAATTAACAAATAAACTAAAAGAACGAATAATTAACGAATAAAGCAAACGAACGTTAAACTAAATGAACGAATTCTTTCCGTAGTCAAACTATATTGTTAACCAATACTAATGCACGCCTTCAAAAAATCAACGAAATGAACAAATTCTTTTCGTATGCAAACTATTCCAATTAGGTCGTAGTCCGCCGACAGTTGCGCGGACATCATAGCATATCTCTTTTGTATTTGAATATTTTTGGTATCTTGCGTATTGGAACATGCCGCTGAATATATTATTTTTATTTAATTAACTGTGAAATAACAGAAATCAATTAAATAAAATTTATTTGCGAACACCGGGATTCGATCCCGCGACCTTCGGATTGCGAGTCAAGAGCTTTACCTCTCGACCACGATTTAGTGTAGTTTAGTGGCAGGGAGGGGAGGAGGGAGGGTGGTGAGAGGAACGACGGATGGCGGGGAAGGGAAGGGAACGCGGGAGGGGAACGGGGACGCACGGGAGCGGACACGCAGGGGAGGGGAATGGGATGGTTGTCCGAGGGGTTGGGTACGAGGAACGGATAGAGGCATGGATGGCAATGGAGACATAGTATCGATAGGGAATAGCAGTTGATAAATTTGGAAAAATCCATGCTTCTCACACCGACAGCTGTCAAAAGCACTCCAATAAACAGAATTAAAACAAAAACCCTTTATTTTTTTAGTGGATTTGCAACGCATGCCGGGTACTCGTTGGTTATTTTTATAAATTAATTATTCTTTAAGGTATCTGCCCACTACACCGTTCCATACCATGACCGTACTATGAACGTATCAGCCACGAAATAAACACGCTACGCCCTACTATGCCCACTAGAACGGGCGAACACCGTATTATACCCGTATGTAACGGGTATAGTGACCGTATACACCGCGGTTAGTGTCCGTACCATCCCCGTTCAATAGGTGTACGGTGCCCGTTCTATCGGTGCCCGTTATATCATTTCGCCTGTGTTTTCGTATCGGACTGACGCGTCAGGAGAAGCATAGTGTCATATCATTAAAATACCTGGATACAAACACGAAAAATGAACACAAATCACGAACTGACGGAGTGGTAACGCGGTTAGAACGGGGTTAGAACGGGGACCATACGCGGATGATCCCCGTTCTAACACCGTCGCGTGCCATGCATAGAGCGGACTGGCACCTGCAAAATATTGTCATCGAGAATTCGCCGTCAGTCCGGTCATGGTATGCGACGGTGTTGGTCGGTGTCGGAACGGTCTAGTGCGCAGCGTTTCATACTGACCGATACAAAGAATATTTTTTTGCATGCGCCGCTACGGTTACGGTCATGGTATGGAACGGTGTAGTGGGCATAGACCTTTATTCTAAATACGTAAATATTTTGTTCAAATGCTTGACAGATGAAATGTCGTAATTATTCAAGTTTAGTAATAAATTTCTTATTTAATTAAATGAAGACAATATTAGCGAAACTCAATCGAAATCTGGAGACAGAAAAATCAGAAAAGATATTGGCTCCGCTGGGACTCGAACCCAGAACCCTTTTCTTACATGGAAAATTAATAATAAATATTCATCCTAGACTTGCAGAAAAAGTCAATAGATGTCGCGTATTACAAATAAAATGGATAAATATTTATCCAGACACTATCTAGATTGCATTTAGTTCGAGTTGAATCTTGTAATCACATATAAAGATAGCAGCCAATAATATGTGCGTTAAGTAAATGAAGATAATGTTGGTAGTTCTTAGTCGAAGTATGATACAGTTAAAAGTGACCGAATTAATATGGGTTCCGTAGCTTAATCGGTAGAGCTGTTTCCATGTAAGAAAAGGGTTCTGGGTTCGAGTCCCAGCGGAGCCAATATCTTTTCTGATTTTTCTGTCTCCAGATTTCGATTGAGTTTCGCTAATATTGTCTTCATTTAATTAAATATTATAATTTGAGATTTTACTCATAAAGTTTAAAAAAAATTAATAATAAAAAATAAATTTCTTATTTTGAAGACAATGATCATGCGGCAAATGTTTTTTTTTTATAAATACTTTCGGCTGTACAATCCTGCAGTTATAATATCCCGTGATTTTTCACGAGTCTGCGCTAGTAAATAAATAAATATTAAAGGGGGAGGTTTTCCCCTATCCAGACATCACAGGGTGGTTCATTTCACAGTCAAGTTGCATGAACCGTGGAGGGACGTGCATGGACTTGAGAGTTGAGGGAAATTATTGAGAATTGGAAAATGTTGCGTGAAACAAGGATCAAGGGAACAGAAAAGAGATGCATTGGAAAGACTGGGATTTTGAAAATTAATCTACTAAATCATACAGTAAAAATAGCTAAATTAAGTAAAATTTGCATGGGAAAGACTGGGGTTTTGAAAATTAAGCTACTAGACTGTAAACATAGCCAATTTAAATTAAATTCGCTTCGGTATGACTGGGATTTTAAAAATTAAGCTACTAGACTGTAAACATAGCTAAATTAAATTAAATTTGCACTGGAAAGACTAGGGCTTTGAAAATTAAGGTTTTAAACATGTTTTCACAAAGATTAATTAAATAAAATTGGCGTTGGAAAGACTAGAATTTTGAAAGTTAAGCTACTGAACAGTAAACATAGCTAAATTAAGTGAACTTTGCATTGGAAAGACTATGGATTTGAAAATTAAGCTACTAACTAGACTGTAAACATAGCTAATTTAAATTAAATTTGCTTTGGTATGACTGGGGTTTTAAAAATTAAGCTACTAGACTGTAAATATAGCCAATTTAAATTAAATTCGCTTTGGTATGACTGGGATTTTAAAAATTAAGCTACTAGACTGTAAACATAGCTAAATTAAATTAAATTTGCACTGGAAAGACTAGGGCTTTGAAAATTAAGGTTTTAAACATGTTTTCACAAAGATTAATTAAATAAAATTGGCGTTGGAAAGACTAGAATTTTGAAAGTTAAGCTACTGAACAGTAAACATAGCTAAATTAAGTGAACTTTGCATTGGAAAGACTATGGATTTGAAAATTAAGCTACTAACTAGACTGTAAACATAGCTAATTTAAATTAAATTTGCTTTGGTATGACTGGGGTTTTAAAAATTAAGCTACTAGACTGTAAACATAGCCAATTTAAATTAAATTCGCTTTGGTATGACTGGGATTTTAAAAATTAAGCTACTAGACTGTAAACATAGCTAAATTAAATTAAATTTGCACTGGAAAGACTAGGGCTTTGAAAATTAAGGTTTTAAACATGTTTTCACAAAGATTAATTAAATAAAATTGGCGTTGGAAAGACTAGAATTTTGAAAGTTAAGCTACTGAACAGTAAACATAGCTAAATTAAGTGAACTTTGCATTGGAAAGACTATGGATTTGAAAATTAAGCTACTAGACTGTAAACATAGCTAATTTAAATTAAATTCGCTTTGGTATGACTGGGATTTTAAAAATTAAGCTACTAGACTGTAAACAGACCTAAATTAAATTAAATTTGCACTGGAAAGACTAGGGCTTTGAAAATTAAGGTTTTAAACATGTTTTTACAAAACTTAATTAAATAAAATTGGCGTTGGAAAGACTAGAATTTTGAAAATTAAGCTACTGAAGAGTAAACATAGCTGAATTAAGTGAAATTTGAATTCAAAGACTGGTATTTTGAAAATTAAACTATCAAACAGTAAACATAGCTAAATGAAGTGAAATTTGTACTGGAAAGACTGCGATTTTAATAATTACTATACTAAACAGTAAACATAGCTAAATAATTAAGTTGAATATTTATTGAAAAGACTTAGATTTTGAAAATTACGCTCCTAAACAATATATACATAGCTCAATTCGGTGAAATTTGCATTGAAAAGACTAGGATTTTACAAATTAAACTAATAAACAGTAAACATAGCTAAATTAAGAAAAAATTGCATTGGAAAGACTGGTATAATAAAAATTAAGCTACTAAACAGTTCACAAAGCTAAATTAAGTGAAAATTGCATTGGAAAGATTGAAATTTTGAAAGTTAAGATAGTAAACACCATGGTAAACATAACTTAATTATATATTTTTGAATGTAGCTATTACTTTGTGGTTATCCATTATAGAATAATGAAATAATTTTACTTTGTATAAACCACTTATTTGATGTGCAAATCCGACCGGTTTCGGAACAAACGTTCCTTCGTCAGGGAAAGCTTATACAGTATAAGCTTTCCCTGACGAAGGAACGTTTGTTCCGAAACCGGTCGGATTTGCACATCAAATAAGTGGTTTATACAAAGTAAAATTATTTCATTATTCTATAACTTAATTAATTTAAATTTGCATTGGAAAGACTGTGGTTTCGAAAATTAAGCTACTAAACAGTAAACATAGCTAAATTAAGTGACATTTGCAATGGAAAGACTGGTATAATGAAAATTAAGCTAAAAAACGGTACACAAAGCTAAATTAAGTGAAATATGCATTGGAAAGACTGTGATTTTAAAAATTAAGCTATTAAACATTAACTTAGCTAAAGTTAATATTTAGTAGCTTAATTTTCAAAACTCGAAGTCAATTTCGCTATTCATTAAATTAAAAAAAAAATCCTCCAAACACTCACCCTATCATAGTTAAAAAAATATGAATTCACGTATTATGGTTATTTACTACTTCAATAGTATATAACAGAAGAATTGAAGTACAGAGTTCTGTAGCGTTCTATCCTCTCTGACTACAAACGGTTAGTTAATAAGTTAGATCGAAGGTGAAATTTGAATAATGACTGTCGTTAGTTGCATACCCCGTCCGTAGCTAACTTCGGTCTCTGGAGTCTGAATTGTTTAATATTCACAAAGGCGAATTCGCCGGGCTGCAAACTGCAACGCGCGTGTGAACACCGCAGTCAGATTCCATACTAAATCGGGAATGCAATAATATATCATATGTACCACGCCAAAAAAACTCCTGATCTGAATTGAGCTTCAATATGGTTTTAAATATTAAAACGAACTATTGCAAACAACAACAGTCTAGCGATTCCGTTTCGGTTTGTGGGATCGTTATTGGATAACGGACGTTATCTCAGATTTATGTGATTTTTACATATTTACTGTCACATATTTTAGTTTAAATCGATGTAAACACAAGTTCCTGCCAGTACGCATGATTATTTATTCATTTAATGTACGTTGTACATAGAAAAAGCAAATAACAGCCATAAAAATCAAACAAATCTGATGCCAGAGATAACGTCCGTAATCCAATAAAGATCTCAAAAAAAATACGGAATCGCTAGGCAGTATAGTTAGACGGAAATGGACGTTAGTCGTAGGTAAAATACTTTGGACAAATTACCGCTGTTAATGCAACTATTTGCATATCTTCTAACATTCTAACAAATATATATTTACAACGTGGGCTATAACGCCCCTTTTGGGCGTTTGTGACTTTATGGGGGGGGGGGGGGGCAGTAGAAGACCCAGAGAAAATAAGAGGGCGTTGAGATGGCACAGTGAGAGCGTGGGCAGGTAAAAAAATATAATCTAGAAAAGACAAAAAACCACGCTAATCACGTACTAATTAAGCAAAGTAAACTTTAATATTGCTTAATTTTTGTTATTGTTTGTATTGTAATATTTTTTATCACGTGTAGGAAAATTCACATATTTCGGTAGATCGGGAAGTGGGTGAAAATTGAACTGAAAGATTCCATTTCATTCAGATCTTCATTAAATTGGATGAATTGAAATTTTTTATTTTTATTATATAACTAGCTGAACCCGACCACGCTTCGCTGTGGCTTTGTCTGATTTTAATTATTAGAGGACTTAACAAAAATTGTCTAGCAACTGTGCATTTTCCAAGAAGACACATTGCTTAATTGAATATCTGCTGTGACTATGCTGTAGTATAATTTTTTTAAAATTATTTATTTATTCAGACCTTAAAGGCTTTTACAATATCACGTTATTTCATGCGTTGCTATCCCATTTAATAAAGAAATTGTTTCTCCCTGAGTGTCCTTTCCCATTCGACCCGTTCCCCTTCCGCCTCCCCTTCTTCTCCTGCATCCTCTTCCCCTCTCGCGTTCTCACTCCGTCACCTCCACCTCCCCTCTCCCCACTCCACTCCCCCCCCCCCCTTCCACCGTCTCGCAAACCCTTCTCCCGAGTTCTCCTTCGCCCTCCCAGGTTCCCCTCCCCTTCCCAGGTTCCCCTTCCCCCTCTCGCCTTCGCCTTCCATCTTCCCCGCCTTCTCTCTTCCCTTTACCGCTCCCTGTTCCCGCCAACCCTCCTCCCGCGTTCCATATATTCAATCCCAGTACATTCAGTTTTTACCGCGTGCCACCTTTTACAATTTTATTCAAATTTCAATTTTTCATGTATATTAAATTTGGTATCTAACATAGGTACCTATTTAAAATATCTAAAATTCTTGATTCAATTCAAACTATTAGGAGAGTACCTACTTTAAATAAATTTATCAACTTAAAGATTTTCAAAAATAGAATTTTATTTAACAATCATTTTTCTGCAAAATGTCACTCTGTCTAGAACTGTCATTCCGTTGTTTACTATGAAAAATTATGAGTCAATTTAAAACGCATAAAATTATTCTTTTCCTTTGTAACTTCCAAATAAAAAGTATGTATAAATGCTCTTCTGCTAAAATACAATGTTCTGTAAAAATTTTGAAACAATCCATCGATTACTTTCCGAGATTAGCGAACGCAAACATACGGAACCTAAATTTTTATAAATATAGATATTATCATCTTACATGTATCATTATTATAAAGAATTTACACTTTATCATAAATACACGAAGGAAGGAGGTAGCAAACGCGGTACTTAATATAAAAGAATTGCTTTTTTAACATGCTAAACAAAAAGGTAAAACAAATAATTTAACATATTTTTAACCTGTTCCTATCGGACAGTGCGTGGTCAATACATATGTGTGTGACATTTGCAACAATAATTCATTGTACAATCAGTTTATTAATGAAGCCCGTGCAATGAACAACAAATTGATCTCTCAGTGCAATTTAATATCGACTCAATTAAGAAATCTGGGCAGTGACTACCTGGTACTTCCTCGGTGTATATAATTTCCATCTCTTAAGTGTGCTTGTGCAGTAAATATCATCAGTATCCCTCAAGGTCTTACGAACGATTCTTATCAAAAAGAATATCAGAAGACAAAGGTAAGTCAGTCCTTTACAATTCCAATCATTACCAACTCCCATAGTTGTGTCAATTTGAAAAGTATTAAAATATTTTGATTACAGTCTACAGATTGATTCACAGAGAATATATATACGACTACAATCACAGAAGATAATGTAATGAAAATACATTTAAGAGGAAATACCAGCGGCGTTTTTTCCATACAAACATATTCCCCATTTATCTCTCTGGATTTTGACCCTAGAGCAAAATTATTTTTTACATAATATAGATATTGACCATTAGCGTGTCGGTACGTTTTGCTTTTTTTGATAATTTACTTCTTATAGAAGTTAGGACCTTACAAAAATGAATAAAATTGCCTAGTTTAAACGCCGTCAAAAGACGTTCAGTATACAAACTAAACAATATATTTTGAAAAAAAGCAAAACGTACCGACGTAGAATATTTTCTTCTAATATAGTCAATGAAAAAAAAATTTAAAATTGGTCCAGTTTTGGAGAAGAAAAATGGGGAATACGAAACATCGATTTTGACGATTTTATTTAGGTATTTTCGGCCCGATATGCAGTTGTCCCTTTCGCTCAGTTCCCCTGAGGGGAGTGCGGAGTGGAACAGAAGACATTGGTTACAATACCTATCGACGATATTTTTAAATGACCGGCAAAGCTCTTAAAGTTAGCTTTTAGTTTAAAAAAAAAATGAATACAGCAGAAAAGTTCCAATTAGTCCCAACCCCCCGGAGTCAGAGGGACCGTGGTATGACTAATAATTGGGGTAAGTTTTGAGGTTGACTGCTTGAGGATTGCATGCAGAATCTCTGCAAATCAGATCGTTAGTAGGCAAAACCACCAGCAGAATTATCAATAATAGTAATTCAGTTGGGGGTTTCGCGTACAGTGCTAAGTCGGTATTACCAGAGAAAACCAGAAATATGTCATTTTTAATCAGATTTTAGACGTATTGACTCTTTTCCACTAAAAATTGTAAATGGATTTCGAAAGATGTTCTTTTATCTAGCATTGGCGTGTGTTAAATTTTGAAAAAAAAAATGTTTATTTTTAGTGTAGTAAGGTTATACCATAGGTCGTTGGCAGATTTGTAAATTTTCAAAAAATATTTTGTATTATACCCACACCCATTTCAAATCATATAATCATGCAGTAAAATAAATCAATGCATTATCTAGGTATCGCATGTTTTAGAATTTTAATTTTCGTTTAAATAAAATTATTAAAAAAATATATACTTACGTACAAGTGTTTCTTGACGAAAATTGGTTCGTTTGTGAATTTACAAACTAATATATTTCAGATTTTTTTAACATTCTTATTTAACTTAGACATTATTGAAAAATAATAAATACTTATAGTACATAATTTTAATAGTTTTATCATCACGCCTTTCAGCATTTTTGGATGTAGGTATAAATTAAAGCAAATTTGGAATAAAATAAAATCGATATTGAGTTATAATTTTGAAAAGCTGGTACGGAGAATAATTAATCTTTCTCGTTGTAACCGCTCTGCACGACCGTAAGAACAACTTTTTACGAAATGTTGATTTTCGGCCGCTGGCTGGTTAGACGCTCATCGGATGGCGAGTTATCTCTCGTAAAACTAAACTCTAGTAAAAATCACGTTTGGGGTAAGTGTATTACCCCCTTTGAAAAGGCAGTGTTAAAAGATACACGATTAAGTTAGACTTAGGCCCTCCGTTCATGGAGATACTTACAATCTACGTAATTGTGACGAAACCACAAGTACCCTGCTGATATACCACTTTTTAATGCTAGTCTCCGTACACGGCGCTATCCGAAATGTACTGAACTTTATCATTTTTCACGTGCAGCCGTGGAGTGAACACGCTGTCATGCAATGTCATATGACTTTTTTTCCAACATCAATCCATGCCTTCTCAACTAAACCGTTTCTTACGTATTCTGGTAAGGGAACGTACCCATACTACGTGACCAACTTTTTGCAATTTTTAACCCCCCCCCCCCGGTGACCAAAATCCTAAGCAATCCGCCGCTCATTTGTATGGAGCGTGACATTTTGAAGACCCCCCCCCTAAACGTGTCACGTAGTATGGGTACGTTCCCTAAAGTATAGTTATGTAAACATGCATTTTTTCCACTTCCAGACCAAATCTAACATTACTTTCATGTTCCGACGCCATTTCTGTCAAACGTCAAACTATTAAGTATCAGACAAAAATGATGCGACCGTCGCGTGCGATCAGCACTGTCGGTATCGTGATACTGATTGAAAACCGACGGCCACCGCGTAGCGCCGTGAACGGGCACAAGCTAAATCGTACGGGGGGTACTTACGATCGGCGCGTATGATACGGGCACGAGGATTGAGTAGCTTGTAAGTATCTCCGTGAACGGAGGCACTTAAAGCCACTATAATGGTGAAACTTTTTCTTCCAAAAAAACTACATATGTAGTGCAATCATACATAATTCAAGATCCAACAAAAATGTATCACAATAATGTTAAATTTTCGTTCTTCTTCAATTCCTCTGTCCAGTTAGTTATTATATTCTTCTCCCATATTTTAATACGTTACATTAAGTCATCTCGGTGGAAAGTTTTATACTATTTGGTTAATTCATGAACTCTTTTCCAACTTTTAATAAGGGGCTTGGCGTATCTCAGAGGAGACATTTTCCCGATATTATAACTTTTTTGGAAAGTAAATCAATCTAAAGTCGTAAATCCATTGAATGTGTTTTATATTCTTGTCGATAAATTGGTTTTTGGGTCTGGGTAACAATTGCAGACTTGACAAATTCAAAGTAATATATTTTAAATCGTTTTTGTTAATATTGTCATACGAGTAATATTGTGGACGTCGCGACGTTGCCACAAGTATTGATGATTTATATTCTGATATAAATTAAATGTGTTATTTCTTATTTTGTTTTAATTTTTCTTTGACTAGATTAGAGTCTTAAGAGGGCATTACCAGAGAAAACCGGAAATACGTCATTTTCAAAAAAGTTTTTAGACGTATTGACTGCTTTCCACAAAAAATTATAAATGGATTTCGAAAGATTGTTCTTTTATCTAGCATTCGTATGTAATAAATTTTGAGAAATTTTTTAAATTTTTAGTAAAATAAGGTTATTCCCTAGGTCGTTGGCAGATTTGTTCAATTTTCAAAAAAGTTTTTGTATTATACCACACCCATTTCAAATAATAAAATCATGCAGTAAAATAAATCAATACATTATCTAGCAAACGTATGTTTTAGAATTTTAATTTTAGTTTCAATAAAATCATTAAAAAATATGTACGTACATGTGTTTCTTGGCGAAAATTGGTCCGTTTGTGTATCTATTTGCGCACTTACAAACTAATATATTTCAGATTTTTTTAACATTCTTATTAAATTTAGACATTATTGAATAATGATAAATACTTATAATCAAAAAATAACTACAAAAAGTACATTATTTTAATAGTTTTATCATCACGCCTTTCAGCATTTTTGGATGAAGGTATAAATTAAAGCTAATTTGAATTGAAATAAATTAGATATTGAGTTATAATTTTAAAAAGCTGGTACGGAGAATAATTAATCTTTCTCATTGTAACCGCCCTGCACGATTGTAAGAACAACTTTCGACGAAATGTGGATTTTCGTCCGCTGGCTGGTTAAACGCTCTTAACAGTTTTGAGCATTACGGTGTCCATCAAAAGAGCGATTCCATACGTAATACGATCAAAAGAATCGATTCCATACGTAATACGATAAAAAAAATCGATTCCATACGTAATACTATCAAAAGAATCGATTCCATACGTAATACGATCAAAAGAATCGATTCCATAGGTAATACGATCAAAAGAATCGATTCCATACGTAATAAGATCAAAAGAATCGATTCCATACCTAATCGACTGTTAAATTTGTGTGATTGTCTATTAGCTTGTGTCTATCTCCATAGAGAGAAAAAAGCTTTATTTTTTAACACCTGGGTCTTATAAGTTGCGTATGATCTGTTCGAAAACGTAGAAATAAATGAAATTGGTGTTCACTTTTAGCTCGCTAAAATGGTCGGAAGTTTTGAAAAAAAAAATAGATTTCGTGATTTGGGAAAAAATAAAACAAAGGGTTCATATTTTATATTTTGTAGCAAACTTAATTTTTACTCCATAACTGCAGTACAAAGAACGCAAGAATTTTTTAAAAACATTTGTGATGTGTTTGTTAAAAATATGAAAGGGGAAAATAATATTCTTTCTGGATAAAATCAGTATTCTTGTAGACTTACTTGTGTTCATAAACTTGATTTTTTTTTCATTTTTGTCACTATACGCAGTTTAACAAACGTTAAAAGGTTCAATTATTGTAAAAAATATATTAATTAAGTACCAAAATATAAAAATACATCTTTTAGGTTTTTTTCTGATTTTCAATGCGAGCTAATAAAATCATTTAAATAAAATAAATTTAAATGCAGTTCTCATTTTCTTTGTAAGACGCAACTTTTGAGATATCAGGCGTTTCTGAATTCAAAAGATGAAATAATGGACTATGGCTTGCAATCGGTTTTTTATGGGCTGATGTGTCAGCTATACGAAATACGAAATGCTGTAAGTATACATGATTATTTATTAATCTAATGTACTTTTAAAGTTGTGTATCATGAATTCGACATTTGCGAAGTGTCGTTTCAATCTAAATTCAATAATTGGCAATGCTTATTATGAAACCGAGCATTTTCTTACATGACATGTCTTTTAGTTTATTATCAAGGACTATTCCTAAATCATTTATTTCCTTTTAGGCGAGTTATAGCTTCTATCCTCGTTAAATGATGTTTTGCGCAGTATTTAACTTTTACTATTTTATTTCACTGCTCGTAATGAGGGTCGTTAAGTGGCGATGGCTTCATAACAGTAAACCTAACAAAACAAAATTCAGGGAAACATTTAAAGATGAATTAGAACTTAACCACGAGACCACATAGACCATCCGCGGTCCACCAATGATAAATATAACTTCACAATGCTTACATCAGTGGCGTGCTTATTAGGTTTTTTTAGCTATATTAAATATTTTTCATTTCTTTCTTTTTATTTTTGTTCTTCTTTTTGCTTTTTTTTTATAATGATTTTTCTTTCTTTTTCTTTTTTTTTTTTCTTCTTTTTCTTATCTTTTGCTTTTTTCTTTTTTTCTTTTTCTTTTTCTTTTTCTTTTTCTTTTTCTTTTTCTTTTTTCTTTTTCTTTTTCTTTTTCTTTTTCTTTTTCTTTTTCTTTTTCTTTTTCTTTTTCTTTTTCTTTTTCTTTTTCTTTTTCTTTTTCTTTTTCTTTTTCTTTTTCTTTTTCTTTTTCTTTTTCTTTTTCTTTTTCTTTTTCTTTTTCTTTTTCTTTTTCTTTTTCTTTTTCTTTTTCTTTTTCTTTTTCTTTTTCTTTTTCTTTTTCTTTTTCTTTTTCTTTTTCTTTTTCTTTTTCTTTTTCTTTTTCTTTTTCTTTTTCTTTTTCTTTAACCTATGTGAACTGGGACAAACTTGGTCTCCTGTGAAACGGGTTAATGTGAATAACAATGAGTTCTGACGACGTATTTAGCTGGCGGTAGGAATTAATCTGGAACCCGACCTTGCAGTTGCAACAGAATTTATTAAACTATCAATCCCTACATTATCGACAGCTATGTGCCATCTATGGGTAACCTAACACTACCTACTGCCATCTATGAGTAACCTCTCAAACGACTCCCTAGTACATCACAGTTTTATATTATTTTCCCACAAACTCGCTGAATTTTCCAATAAACTTTCCGGTGCGTCACTGCAATACATAGCCAAAAGTCTAAACTTCAAAACAAGTTCCTCCATTCGCCCCACACATAACAAAATTCCGGAATAATTGAATATATTTCGGATAAACTTTTCGGGATAAAGTCGAAAAATGTCCGCCGGCCCCGGCCTAAGCCAAAAACTTTTTAACTCAATATTTACCAAGTTGACAGGTGGTGTTACGCGACCAAGCCAGGGTTAAATTCCAACATAATAATATTAAGCAAACTGTTTAAACCTTCTTTCTTGGTAGGGAGGTATTTAATTTTATTTATTTCAGTGAGTTCGGACGGCTAAAAAGTTTATTCACTGAAAGTTGGGAATTAAGTTATTAAAAGGTTTGTATTAATTCGTTTCTCAAAACTGAGTGCCATAACCAAGAGAAAATAATAGTCACTGATATTTAGGTATGTATGCATTGATACAAATTTAAATTGGCAATCACAAATTAATAACACCGTTTCTAAATTAAGATATCTTACGTACATATTTTACAGACTTAAGAAAGTACCTACTCAATATTGATAAATTGAAAATGATTTATTTTTCTTTGGTGCAATTTTCAATCATGTACGGTATAATAGGATGGGGTGGTGCGCTTGATGCATTTATAAAACCTTTACAAATAATTCAAAAGTATATTATCAAAATGTTGTATTATAGAAATAGAACATTTTCTACAGATGCATTATAAAAAGAATTTACACTATTCAGTCTCCGTAAACTACGAGTATTTATACTGCAAACTATAAAATATATCTTTTAAAACAAAAACAAATTCGAAAAAAAATGAAAATAGA
This sequence comes from Limnephilus marmoratus, assembly GCA_917880885.1. Classification (NCBI taxonomy): domain Eukaryota; kingdom Metazoa; phylum Arthropoda; class Insecta; order Trichoptera; family Limnephilidae; genus Limnephilus; species Limnephilus marmoratus. Next base: position 23,329,831 of record OU862934.1, on the reverse strand, counting down.
ATCTACATTCGAAATAATCATGTATTTTACACCCCCCAAACAAATACCAAACAAATGCAAAAAGCAGCAATTTTATTGGACCTCGTACTTTATCTTTTACCGAAAAAAAAATTCAAGTGACTAAACTACCTCAATACTTAAAAGAGTTAAAGTTATGGCCTAACAATACAGATGTTAAAACTTTATTTATTTAATTTAAATCACTTTGTTTCTCACAAACTATACACTTATTATTACACTGTACACTTATTATTACACTATTGTATACTCATTATTACACTATTGTATACTTATTATTACACTATTGTATACTTATTATTACACTATTGTATACTTATTATTACACTATTGTATACTTATTATTACACTATTGTATACTTATTATTACAATATAATATACTTATTATTACACTATTGTATACTTATTATTACACTATTGTATACTCATTATTACACTATTGTATACTTATTATTACACTATTGTATACTTATAATTACACTATTGTATACTTATTATTACACTATTGTATACTTAATATTACACTATTGTATACTTATTATTACACTATTGTATACTTATTATTACAATATAATATACTTATTATTACACTATTATATACTTATTATTATAATGTAATATACTTATTATTACATTATTGTTCATTTTTGAAGAAACTGCTTAGACAAATTTTATGCCCCTGGTTTGTTTTTTCCAGGTACAATAAAAAAATGTATATTTTTTTTACATGAATACCGCACAAGAGTCCCAACTGCTCCCGTCTGGAACCAGTGGGACTATGGCATCCCCAATTGGGGTATGTTGTGAGGCTGAAGGTAGTGGGGAGGGGAAGGTGACAGGGAAGAGGAAGGTGGGGAAGTACCTGACTATTCAGATCTGGTTACCAAACACGGCTAAAACCATTTCAATCAACGTTTCAATGCTGAATGGTGGTCTTACACCAGGGCGATACTGAGATTATCTTCCACTTTGGAACGTGCCGCAAATGTACTATATATTATTTTAAATGAATCAATTGTGAAATAACTTAAATTAATCAAATAAAATTTATTTGTCACGCCGGGATTCGATCCCGCGACCTTCGGAGTGCTAGTCAAGAGCCTTACCGCTGGACTACGCCGGATATAACTATAGTACCCACGCACAGGCTGCGCCTTAGTGGGTTCCCATCTTCCCATCTTCCCATTAATGATTTTCATAATATTGTGTTTGTCAAATGTAAAAATTCCGAAAAATAAAGGGAAAAAAGTGTTTGGCCGGAAAAGCAGAGGTAGGTTACTGATGCTTTGAATTGATTAAATATCACAGCGGTTCGCAACTAAGAAGCCCTCGGCTTTCTATGCAGCTAAGGAAACATATGCAGCTGCCTAGGGCTACATTTTTAGGGGGCGGCATTTTGCCGAAACTTTAAAGACTACCTAGTTTCCATAATAATTTTGCAGGAAACCATTTAAATGGTTGTTTAAAATTTAGACACTCTTGCTAGTAAGGGGGGATGTGCTTAACTCGTATAAAATACAGCATGCATTAATTACTTAAAACAATGTACAGCCTACTAGCTGACCCGGTCACACGTTGCTATAGAAAAAGAAACATAACGCCTTCTACTGACAACGCCTTTACCCAACCTTTATGTTTACAAATCAAATCCACACTGCCCGCTTATATATTCTATATTTCAACCAATTTACACAAAACCTTGACAAATTATAAATGTTAACCTTCCTCATGAATCACTCTATCTATTGGTGAAAACTGCATGAAAATCCGTTCAGTAGTTCTTGAGTATATCGCGACAGGCAGACAGACGCGGTGGTCGACTTTAATTTATAATACGTAGAGAAGATGTAGAGATTGAGATTTGCGGCTCGATCCAGCATGGTAGATACTTTTAGTATCGCCCTGGTGAACACTCAGAGTTGAAAATTCGCTTGAAATGGCTTTAGATGTATTCGATGACCAGATTTGAATGGCTACTTCCCCTCCCCACTATCATCCGCCTCACAACATACTCCAATTGGGAATGCCGTAGTCTCATTAGCTTCAGACGAGAGCAGTTGGGATTCTTGTGAGGTATTCACATAAAAAAAAATTACTGTCCCCTCTCGTCCCGTCAGAAAAAAATCTTCTGTTAAGTACGCAGAACACCTCAAAAGAAATATTTCTGCCATCAGAATATTTTCACTTCTTAAAGCAAGACTCTGTATGGAAGTTATTGATTATATTTCTCTACAACAGATCCACTTAACGTTTTCACTTCGTTTTACTATCTGTCACTGGTTAATTGATTGTATCTCGGTCACTTCAACTTTTCTTTGTCGGGAGATTGAAGAATTAATGTTTTTCATGAAGATAATTGCTTTAGTTTACCCTTTATAACGTAATCGATACGTATCTGATAACGTTAGAAGCTTTTGACAAGAAAAGCGAAGAAAATAATGTCAGAACAAATAGGATATGGTAGGATCAATTACTGGTGACGCAACTACATGCGTCTCTCTCTAACACGTGTTCCCTCATTCCTCCACCTAACCTGTTATGTAAGTACCTTTTTGAAGAAAAACTTCTTTATGCACGCTCGACTTGGGGGGTAAGCTGGTGAATGCGTTACGAAAAGTGGTGATTGTTACGAATAATGTCATGCGAACGGTGATCATTGCTAGGCGAACGGTCGGGCCTTTACGCACGCTTGACTTGGGGAGTGATAAGGATGGTCACCCCAAGATCGTAGGTCACCCCAAGGTCGTAGGTCACCCCAAGGTCGTAGGTCACCCAAAGGTCGTAAGTCACCCCAAGGTCGTAGGTCACCCCAAGGTCGGAAGTCACCCCAAGGTTGTAGGTCACCCTGAGGTCGTACTTCACCCCATGGTCATATTTCACCTCGATGTCTAGTCACCCCTAGGTCATAGGTCACCCCGTTCGCTACGTTTGGTAACTTAGCAGGGATACCTGGTTTTATTGGGCGCGGTTTGTCTTGTAGTTTTATTTCAGTCGTGGGGCCTAAAGCACACTCGTTTTTTTTATGTGAAGAATCACAAGAATCCCAGGTGCTCCCATCTGGAGCCAGTGAAACTATGGCATCCCCGATTGGGGTATGTTATGAGGCTGAAGGTAGTGGGGAAGGGAAGGAGATGGGGAAGAGGAAGGTGGAGAATCCTGGCTATTCAGATCAGTCACCAAACATGGCTAAAGCAATTTCAAGTAATGTTTCAATTTTGAATGTTGGTCTTACATCAGGGCGATATTGAGAGTATCTTCCACGGAAAGTACCATAAATATACTATATATTATTTTACCTGTCCTTATCTGACAGTGTGAAATTTGCAACAATAAATTACTGTAAATCAGTATTAAAAAAAATATTATAAAATATTTTGCTGTATTTGAAGAAATGACATGCCAGATATAAATGTCCGGGTTAAATTTTCCCCACAGGAAAAACTAAACCCTTTCGCACACTTCCCCAAATGATCATCTAGTCAATCCATGCTATGCAATTGCACTATATAAGTATTATAAATACAAAACAATACAAGAACAACATGTCAACCTACCAGAGACCAAATGGGAAAATAATTAACCGACTCCAGATATTTTCATATCAGAGGGTTTGGCTCTGTGGAATTCCTAATTGAACCTATAAATCCTACTGATCCCTCAATATAAATATTTAAAAAATCTTTTGTAATCCTACATGTATTTAAAATGACTGATTTTTGCATTTTTACATATAAATTCTTTGATAAATCTAATATGCCTAAATTTTGAATGAGAGACCTAGGTATAATGCCAGTAGCCGAAATAACAAATGGTAATATTTTTATAGTCTGAGAATGATAAATTCTTTTAAACTCATTTCCTAAATCTGTATATTTTCTTATTTTTTCAGAAACAGTTTTTTGAATATTACAAGAATTTGGAATAGCTACATCAATGATATAAGTTATTTTTTAATTTTGTCATGTAAAATTATATCAGGTCTAATATAACTAATTGTTCTGTCTGTTAGTACAGTTTTATCATATTTTTTTATATTTTATTTGTCGTGATTATTAAAAATAATTTTATTATTTGCTGTCACATTAATATACCGTGATCAATTTACGTAGAAATCTGTTCTGGACACCAGATCAATAGAAATAAGCCGGGGATTATCCGGGATGAGAGTTACCAGAACGGGAAATCAATCCGATACTTTTCTCTATGGCAAGAACGGAAGTTTTATCTCCTTCAGTCGCCGATAGCTTTGGCAGATTGCCTGTCGATTGTTTTATAGGGGACGGTTTGATAAAGAAGGTTATAACGTAAATACTCGTATTTGGTTAACCTCGTGGTATTTAAATGTGTGAATCGACATCTTACTGTCAGAATGGAATATTGAGGTTATGAAAGTTAAATCTTGTAGTAAGGTAATGCTAAGCTCAGGGTAGGTAAGACATGTGAATATGGTAATCAATACTAAATGAAATTAAAGGCTATAAAGGGAATATAATATTTAATCATAAATACAAGGATTGATCAACAAAAGAGACTCTAAATAAATTAAATGATTATACTCAGGGTATGGTGACTGCTCCAAGAAAACAGTGCATATTGTATCATAAGTTGCTTCTAAGATTGAAAGATGGAAGGCGCCAGTCGTTTATTAAAATTGCCCTAGAACTATTAAACGACAAATAGTCTGTTAAATTATGTATGAGAAAACCAATGAAAATATAATAACGATACGTGATTGATAATTCCCATGAGGTCTGTGAATCTGTGAGATCTTCTGCCCGTCGAGTTTCTGTCAGGATCCACATGCCGTCGGCCGTCTCACAAGTCGCCTGGAATCAAACTGAAGTACTACTGTGCCCGCGGCGCTCTCGAACTTTGCGAAGCATGGGCACCAACCTCGGAATACAGATGGCTTGTAATGCTGCCAACCACACTGGTCGAATCCATTGAGCATTATAGTGTCTTAGCGGTTCTTACCGCTACATTACCCCTCCACCAAAGAGAAAATATTTCCTCCTGGAAATCATGAGGTCCATGTGTCACTTCCTGAAGAGAACTGCATACTATGTGAGCCTTGGTCGTAAATGTTAGTCTTGGAAGACGCCAAAATATAATGATTGTTAGCCGGAAGGATCCTGGTGATAGAAGTACTCCCAATCCATATAATGTACTTCATGGAGGAAGCGGTGACCACCGTACTGTAATACTGAAGCTATGACATAATGCGATGAACAGAAAGACGCATCAATCTATGCAGCTTCTCTCCAATTCTGATGCATTCAATAACTGATGACCCAAGATGGCCCAAGGTAGAGATGAAACATTTGGTCCGAAATCTCAAATTCAGCGTCTTCTGATATTACTTTCTTTCAAAACTGATGACCCAAGATGGCCCAAGGTAGAGATGAAAAAAAACGCCGAAATCAGACCATTCCTCCGTCTGCGTACTTCGCCGTACTAATTGGATCTTGATTTGCGTTTATGATGAATAATCCAAACTGGAGCAGAAGAAAGTCATTAAGTGAGGTTCTGTGTAGGTGATGAAAATTTTCCCGCGCTGCTAGCTCTGCCGCCCAATATGAAAGAAGATGTATGATGGTCAAGACTGCATCTTGTGAAAGCTGAAGAAAATCCTTGAGTGACAGAAAGTGCAAGAAGTTCCATATAGAGTGGAGATCAGAAAACTGCAATGAAATGCGCCATCCGAGTAAGATGATGAACTTCCGATGTGAAGTAGTTCGAATAGTTGAAGATGTAGTCCAGATTGTGAGACCCAAATAATCCAGTTTCTTGTCGTTCCCTAAAACTGAACCTGCCTACAATTGGTTTTCTCAAAACAAAATCTAATTAAAGATGAAACTTTAAAATATTATATTACATTAAAACAGTGCCAAAGTACCAAAAAACTTCATCGACTGAGATCCTAAAAGGCAAAAAGTCACCCTGACCATATTGAAAATAACCTTGAAATAATTATATAGAATACATCATTTAATTCTATGTATATTCTATTGTTAATCACCACAGAAGCACAACGCAATATTCAAATTATAAAAATTAATCGATCAAAATCAAAAATGAAAAATGCCATTATGATTATATTCAATTAGACTTCACAAAAACAGCAAGTAAAATTTATATCAATAAATATTAAATCATTTCCCAAGAATATAGTGTTGATTATAATTTGAGAACATAGATGTCGCTGAATTCGCCCAGAAAATAATTCCAAATTTATTAAATATTTAACAATGTCTAACTTCAGACTTAAAAAAAAATTTTGTCTCTCTAATTCCAAATGTAAAAAAAAAATAATCATGGTCGAAGTGCAGTAAAAAGATCAACATTAATAATCAAATATGAACTCATAAAATCAAACTGAAACAGAGATCAGGAACAAAGTGAACACATAACACTCAACGTAGAAAATTAATGAAAGTTAATTGTTATTTTAAAACAAAAGAAATATCTTTTATTACTATTTAAAATTCTTATAAAAAATAATGTAAAAATATCTTCATTGTAAAATGACCCCGTTTATAATGTGAAAGATAAATTTGTAGAAAAAAATTATACTATCTTCCGAAATATTTTCCTGAACAATTAATTAACACGCATAAAAATATATCTGTTAAACCTAAACAACCACAAGACATAAATACTAAATACGTACACATAATCTCGTGTAAATCCTCAAAGAGATAGAATTGCAGTGAAATTTATCACCATTTAATGTAATATTAATACACCATATTACGATGTACCACACGTGTTTTGTGTTAAAACACCACCTACGGCCCTATGCCAAACTGTCATTCCGCTAAAACCTCCGAGGAGATGGGAAATGAATTGTTCCCATTATCCAGAACTAACCAGAACCAGATAAAATATGCAAATCTTATCATCAAAATCAACAATAACCAAGAGTCTGTTTACACATCATTTAAAAATCCTCCGAAGAGATGATATGAAACCAACTTCCAAATATTGATCAATAAAATAAGCGTAGCCACGCCCCATGTGTATATTCATGTGCTAAACGTTCGCATTTTCCGCGAAAACCTGACGAGGTAATACCTGATCAGAATATTAAACTGCGACACCAGTTATATGGTACCACCGCAAGAATGACCTGTTTTATGCAGGTACTTACTACACCACCCCGAGAAAACAACCTGACTATGTATTACGAACACAAGACAAATTACAGACAGACAAAACGTACACGAACACAATTGAAAAATATGAGCATTTATTTGTGACGGAACAAACCAACGCTGTATTTATCAAATAAAATATTTAATAACAATTAATAAATCAATAAAATAATCCCTCAAAAGAGACATGGTACTTCTGGAAGTGTAATTTGATGTGCGCTCAAATTTTATCTGATATCACGCAAAAACCAATTTAAGTATCGCAGTAAATCATGACAAAAATTGTTCGATTTATATTTATATTAATTCAGTAATGCCACTACTGACATCTATCGTCAAACTATGTAACCTGAATATAACTATGCTTTTGATAAGCGAGGCCTCACAACTCAATGCTAGAAAGTACTACTAACTGACCACAGATGTCACTATGAGAAAAAAATTCCAGTAAAAAAATAAAAAATAAATTTTTGTAAAATCCGTACTAAGAGAAAAAACACAGCACGAACTAACAATATGTTATCACATGTAAAACCCTAAAAGGATGTAATAACAATCCCAGAATGAACCGTAAATTAAACTCCTGAAACGTACATATGAAAAATCCCGATGAAATCAATACGTATGCCCATTTTTAGAAGAAAACCTGAGAACAAAATTAAATGTGCAAAAGATCTGAAGTTAAAAAAAAATTTAAGAAAATGACCCAATAATTTAAATCCAACAGAACAATAAAACTAAATATTTGAGAGATCAAAGTAATCATTGTGATCTGTAAGTCCCGATTAAAACCAGCAATTTTCAATCGAGACACATATCCAAAATGTCCTCCGATGCTAACAAAATGAACGAATCTACCCTGATAAAGTTTAATATATCATGATGCAACAGAATACTGTACAGATTATTCTGAAATCAGGACATCGGTAAAGTTTATCAACCCCCAATAAAATTAGATTTAAATCGATAATTAAACCAAAAAGATTTTAAATCCCCATTAACTAAACGATAGATTTGTCAAAAGGAATGAGCTAAAACATCGATCTTCATGTCAGCTCAACAAATTTGAAAAACCATCAACTGCAAAACGGATCTAATAATTTAAAAAAATTACCAAAAGAAGATAATAACAGAATTAATGATTTAAAAACTTCCCAAAAGTCAAAATCTGTCAATACAATTATATCCACTAGTAATAAAATAAATGAAAAAAAATTAAACCCGCTTGTTGCGAAGAACTGGTCCCAGCAATACCTCCGCAGATCTGCGTGAAGAAATCTGACGTCTAAAATGATTTCCACCGCTTATCATTAGAAAAATGCTGGCCATACTGAAAACATATTTATGAAAAGTTATTTAAAGAAATAAAATATTTGAAACATGGTTAAAGGAAGAAAAACAACAAACGGCTGACAAAGATAGCCTTGTTCGTGACAAAAATTCACTTGGGTCGCATGAAAAAAATTTTTTTTTGTCAATACCCTAAATCACCAGGATGTAAATGTTCAAAAATACGATAATCTTTAAGAAATAATGAAGAAGCTCAGATAATTTCCAGTAAAAGTGTATGGGGCGCAGAATCACCAAGGTCCCTATTCATAAATGAAAAATAAAATTTAGTTGTAAGGATTTTCCTAATAATTTTAAAGAACATCAATAATTCGAAAATGACGCTTAACAATCTGAAACAAAATTTCAATCTGAAACCGATTTAAAACACAAGAAAGAATTTTTAAATAATTATTAACTTACATAATTTAATTATTAATGTGGTCCAATTTAAATTGTACTCGGCATAATAACCTATAATCCCAGATTAACGCCATGTGATTCCTGAAGCCATGAATGCTACATTGTGACAAACTGAGGCTAAAAGTACCTACATTTTCTGAAAAAAAATCGGAAAAAATAATTAGACGATTTTTGTATTTTAAATATTGAACACAACAAGGAATATGATCAAATAGATCGTTCAAATTCAACGAACAATTAAGATTCAAATAGTCAAATAGTGGTTACAAAGTTTGTCATAATTAATCTGCGAGAAGCGAACAATATTTGAGCATTAATTAATTATTCACGGCTACAATAAAAGTTTCAAAGGGAATTGAATAAAATAATGAGTTTGATCCAGGCTGACAAAGAGAATATGCAATAATAAATTAACATTAAATGTTCAAAAAGACTTACATGTAAATCCATCTAGAAACGCAGATGACCTCACAGAATTCCACCGTCAAAAAAAATGTATACCCACAAGATAATATATTTTAAACGAAACAAAATATGATAAAATAGTTCAAAGCACGTTGGGCGCTACTGAAACGTTATACGTCACGTTGGTGCCAAAATATAACGTAATTAAACGTATTTGGTTAACCTCGTGGTATTTAAATGTGTGAATCGACATCTTACTGTCAGAATGGAATATTGAGGTTATGAAAGTTAAATCTTGTAGTAAGGTAATGCTAAGCTCAGGGTAGGTAAGACATGTGAATATGGTAATCAATACTAAATGAAATTAAAGGCTATAAAGGGAATATAATATTTAATCATAAATACAAGGATTGATCAACAAAAGAGACTCTAAATAAATTAAATGATTATACTCAGGGTATGGTGACTGCTCCAAGAAAACAGTGCATATTGTATCATAAGTTGCTTCTAAGATTGAAAGATGGAAGGCGCCAGTCGTTTATTAAAATTGCCCTAGAACTATTAAACGACAAATAGTCTGTTAAATTATGTATGAGAAAACCAATGAAAATATAATAACGATACGTGATTGATAATTCCCATGAGGTCTGTGAATCTGTGAGATCTTCTGCCCGTCGAGTTTCTGTCAGGATCCACATGCCGTCGGCCGTCTCACAAGTCGCCTGGAATCAAACTGAAGTACTACTGTGCCCGCGGCGCTCTCGAACTTTGCGAAGCATGGGCACCAACCTCGGAATACAGATGGCTTGTAATGCTGCCAACCACACTGGTCGAATCCATTGAGCATTATAGTGTCTTAGCGGTTCTTACCGCTACAAGGTTTCGAAGGACTTTAAAGACGAGTTGTTTAAAAAATCGAGAGCCGTTCACACGCGGTAGGAGCGAAACTTTACCAAAACAATCTCAACCAATAAGAAGGAGCCTTGAAATGTGGCTTATGAGCTCAGACTTAGAGTCATTTCCGTTTCACATCTCAACCAATAGGAGCCTTGAAAAGTGAAATCATCAATAATCAAAGCGGTAAATGAGTGCAGTTTGATGCTTCGCAGGTGCTGTAATGCGTTATTTCCGAATTTCAAATCACAACGGGGTACAGAAGTTTCACTTCAAAAATTTGTACGATTCATCAAATATTTTAAGTGAATTTTCACTTTCTGTGTAAGTTCTATTCAAGTTTTGCTACTGTACTGAAATAATCACAGAACTTGAATAGAACTTTAACTGAAAGTGAAAATTAACTTAAAAAATTTGATGAATTTTTTAAGTTAATTTTCAAGTTTTGATATTATTATTTTAATTTTATGAAGCAAATGTTCTATAATGATATAATAACAGAACTTGAATAGAACTTACACAGAACGTGAAAATTAACTTAAAAAATTGAAGAATTATTCAAAATTTTTTTTCGAACAACCTGTCTTAAATTACACATTTTTAACAATTTTATTGACTGACCCTGGCGGAATCCTTCTTTTACTCGACCATTTTTTTTTTTTTTACATGAGCTCCACACAGGAGGCCTGAGGAAAATAATTTCCCTTATGGCCTTTGTCATCTTTGGGGATGCTGTGTGGAGGGTTTTTTTAAGGAAAGGAAGGAGAGGAGAGTTCTGGGAAGGAAAAGGGTTTAAGAGGTGGGTAGGAATCTGGGGTTCAGTATGTTCTGGTCATCCGCCTCTAAGACCTAGATAAACCTCACCCCATGAACCCATGAATTTATAGACAGATAAAATTTTGCATTTTATCTGTCTATAAATTTATTTGTACGTTCCATTACTGGTTCAAAATGCATGTCATTTTATTGTTTCATTGAAAAATAATTTTTTGACATGCTTTCACTTAAACATTCCTATTCGCACTTAAAAAAAAATTATGGTAACTACCTGTATAATATTTTTTATTTCACACAGGAGGCCTGGAAAAAAATGATTCCTCCCAGGGCCTATATCATCTTTGGGGATGCTGTGTGGAGGGTCTTTTTTAGAAAAGGAAGAATATTAAGTTCTGGGAATGAAAAAAGTATGAGGAATGCATTATTCTTGTCAATTTATTCAGGAGTAGCGGACGTATGAATCTAAGTCTCCCACCGCGGTGCAAGGCAATATTCAGAGAGAGTCCTGAGACTTCAAAGGGTCTCCAACGACCAGTCTCTCCCGATCCGGCCTGACACGCAGTTGGTGAGCAGACCCGGACAAACCCCACCCCATGAACCCGGGCATCTCTGCTAAGTTCCCAAATGTAGCGAACCACTTTGGGAGACCTATGGCAGAGTTATCCAAACAGGCGGCACCCATACTCGCCAACCAAATTGACTTCAAAAGAAGCATAAAGATGTGGATTATGGACACGGGAAGGAAGAATATAGATACAAATTTGCAACCTAACAAATATTAATACTTCTATTGTACTTACTTTTTGATATAACTTTATAATTTTCCTCTTGTAATATTTTAACATAGGTACTTACTTATTATTTCATGTGACCTAAGAACGGGGTACCCCAGTAAGGACACATTTTTCTTTAAAAAATTGTAAAACCAAGAAAAAAAAAAGTTTCTTCCAACGTCATAATTATTTTGTGTACATTTTTTAAATAAAATAAAATTTAGTTTTAGGTGTCATTTAAAAAACCTGACTTTGAATTATGGTACATGTGTTGAAGAAAGATTTCTGGCAAACGAAAGATTTGAATTATTTTTTTGGCTGTCAATAGCTGAATCGTCTGAATACTTCCTAGTAGTCATAAAGCGTATTGTATTTTGATTTTCTTCAATCTTTACAAAGCCTTTTTCTCTTTTCAAAGGCTTTAGTTTTTCATCGAAGGCTTTATGAAATTGAACAGTCGACCTTGTGCCCAAAATCTATGTTTCTAATTTTTTCTTATGATAAATCTGTGGAGGACGAACAAAGGACACTGATCTGCATCGTCCGGCCACCCGATTGGTCCCTCAGGCACCAATTGGATGCAGACCTTTCCTCAAGCAACTGGCCTCGCTTGCATCAAAAACTCACGATTCATTCTGCTTTAACTCTCGGTCAGGAGTCGCTGGTCTTTAATATTTGTTCGCCCTTCACATTACTTTATTATTGCATATATTTAAATTCGAGCTTTATGCGTCTGTTAATAGTGTTAATAAACTTGTAAGTATTGAATCGTCTTGCTTATTCGCTTTGCCATCTACACACTTACACAAAACACACATAACCCCCAAAAATCTAAATCGAAATTTCGCAAATCAAAACGCAAATCAGTTAAACTTGTAACGTTTAGAAATGAATTACCTATGAATTAGTATTATGTGTGTAATAAAATGACTAGCTACAGTCTGAAAGTAGAAACATGATAAATGACAAGTCAATGAAATAAAAGAGGGAATTAAATTAAATTATAATCTGATTTATTGAATTGTTATTATCGTGACATTTGCGAATTGTATTTAAATGCCTCTTATAATATTAATGATCTCACGGGGTGTTTGAAATACTCGAAGAGTATTACAACAATGTAAAAAAACAAAAAAATAACATCATTAGAAGATTGCGCCGATTTGCAAAAAGACTTATCATCACTTCATGAATGGTGCACACTAAATAATTTATATTTTAACGAAAACAAATGTGCTGTAATTTCCTTCACAAAAAACATCAATAAATTTTCAAACACATATCACATTAACAATGTCGCATTACGTAACACAACTTCAATTAAAGACTTGGGCGTGACATTTGACTCTTCACTTAGCTTCAATAATCATGTAGATGCAATTTCAAAATGTGCATCACAAGTATTAGGATTAACGCTAAGAATCACAAACTGTTTTAAAAGTGCAGAATTAACATTAACATTATATAAATCAATTGTGCGAAGTATCCTCGAATATGCATCCACAATTTGGTCTCCCAATTATGAAATTCATAATTATAGGATCGAATCCACACAAAGAAAATTAACCCGTGTAATTGCTTATCGTGAAGGTATATCTGATCAATTTGGAGCGTATAATGACCGAAATTCACACTATAAACTACACTCTTTAACAGCCAGACGTAAACTTTCTGATTTATTACTTTTACACAAAATTATACACTCATCAGTTGATACACCAAACATTTTGTCCCAAATTAACATTAACGCATCATCAAGAAAGTCAACAAGGAGGATGAAAGACATTTTCTATATTAAAGCCTACCTCACAAATACAGGGTATTTCTCCCCTTTACCGCGAACACTGAGAAGTTATAACGCTATACATT